>VDFB02000011.1:5929292-6404566 GCA_007258455.2 Sequoia sempervirens
TCACCGTGGGTTATTTTGATTGCTTCCTCATCGGACCCCGCTCGCATGCCACGTAGCTCTCATTCACATAAGGGTTTGGTGGACCCCACAATCTGCCTCCGCCAGTAAACATTTTGCTACGTGTCTTCTCTGTGCAAGCTTTCAGCGAAGGAATGAAATATCGACCGCGGGAAGCAAAATGCTGCCACGTCTCTTCAGTGCACACTTCCTCAATGCAGGGGATGAAGTAGACTCTAAGCTGCGGGATGTTGCCATGTGTTCTAACCACCTATCCCAAAGGGCAACACTTGTATGCACGAGACTCTGCAGGACCACTTCCATCATTCGCAGGGGATGCACCTAAATGGAGGGCGGCCAAATGCTTCTCTCGAATCTTTTCTATTACAACGGCCAAGGGTGATCATTCCCCTAACATCATTGCTCAGATTCTGAATATTTTTGGTTGTTTCTCGTCAAGCGATGGAAGGCTTGCTATAAATACTACTCCTTGCTTCGATTTTGGTTCAGAGTTCCACGATTTTCACAGTTCCAAAGGTTCCAATATTCAAGTTTGGTGATTATATGCTATTTCACTAGTTTTAGGGTTACAGGAATTTCAGAGAGACCAGGTCTTTGTATTGTTTAAATTATTGCAAGACTCACAGACTATGCCATTGTTCGGCCTCTCTATTTCTTATGCTATTGATAAACTCTATGTTGTGTCAGTATTGTTTGAATGGTTTATTTGTCGTACTTCTATAATTTCAATACAAATTTGTTGGTTTAGATCATGTCTTTCCACTCTCCTTTTCAGTAAATGGGCGTGATTATTATTTTATGTCATTGAATGAGTTGTTCATACTATTATCCTTATTTTTTGTTATTCTAGGACATGGTAAATTGCTAAGCAGGCCCTTAGATCATATCCAAAAGATAGGTTTATCGTGCCTTTTGTCTAAATTCTGGCGTATCGCCTTAGTTAGATTATTTATTTTATATTTGCTTCATTTTCCCATTTCAAACCCCCATTCACAGAAGAAGTCAGCTTCTTCAAAAATACGGAGGTCACTCAGTTTAGCGCAATAAGTCCCCCATAAGCTGAGTTTCCCACAAAGGGGTATTACCTTGCCAAATTTTGGCATCAACAATTTTTCTTTTTCTGGCATGCCCGGTGGGACGACACTTAAATGAATCAAATTTTCAGAAGGGTGTATGAGCCATCGGCTTATTACTAGGTCCTAAACAACAAATAATATTGGTTTATTGGTACCACCATTAGGGACAGTACAACCCGCAACCTAATTAGTAAACGTTTTGCTTCCTCCTCCCCTTCTGCTAGCCATGTTGTCTGCCGCTAATAGAAATTATGTGGAATTGGATGCCAAAATCCCTCTTGTTGCACCAGTAGCGCGTGTCATTTGGGCCCCTATTCTAGTTTCTGCCCTAAAGGCTATACCCAAATTCACCGGGGATGGCTCAAGAACATCATCTAAACATTTGCAAGATGTTGTGGATGTTTGTCTGGTGCATAGGGTTACAACCCAAAATATGGCATTAAGATTGTTTGTCGCCTCTTTCAGGGGTAAGGCACTAGATTGGTATCGCACATTGCCAGCAAATACTATCAGAACCTGGGATGAGCTCGGCGAGCCTTTCTATCAGAGATTTTCAAATGAAGGAGACCAATCATCGCTCTATTACCAGCTCTCGGTCATAAAGCGAGCCCTGCACAAAGCCATGGCTGACTTCAATGCTCGATTCCATATAAGCTGGCAGAGGATTCAAGTTGATATCTGCCTGCCGCCAAATTTGGCATTCATCTTCGACCTGAAGGCCATCAATCCCAATATCTCAATGATGATCCAACCTCTAGGTAGAACCACAGTATCGGGTGCATATAGCATCACCGTTTAAGCAGAGAATAATTTGATAGATGCCAGGAAGTTTCCGCCTCGATCCATCATCCCCATGTTTCCATAAATATTAGTTCCTGCTCAGGAGACACCTTCTACCAGCACACCGGCTCCTCCTCAATCCATGTACATGTACTTGAGTGCGTCGCAGAATGCTCCCTCCACATCCGACTCTTCAAAGAAGGAAATGAGCGAATTCAAAGAAATGTTGCAGACTATTGTTAATGAGATAACCATTATCAAACACAACCAAGCTGCACCTCCAAAGCCTACCTATCAAAATTATCAAGGTGGAAGGTCCTCTTACCAACAAAATCAGTTCTGAGGAGGCAATCGGGAAAATCCTGAAGTGCAAACAATGAATCAAATGGTACTGGTACCCACTCCGCTACAAAGCGCTAACTTAAGCTCGAGTAGAGAGTTGACCATGGATCAAAATAATTTAGTGGATGACACCAACCCTTGGTGTTTTCCTTGCGACGATTCACATATGCCCTAAAATTTCCCGCACAACAACCTACAACAAAAGTTAGCAGAGCAGTGCAGCCAAGCTACAACGTTAGCCCCCAGAAGCTGTGTATACTTCTTCGCAAATGGACAATGTGGTGCTCACAGCGCAAATGCAAGTGATGTCACTAGAACAAGAAGCGGATATCGCTCCCGACCACACACTCTTTTCATGGATGGAAGAAGAAGAAGCGGTGTTTTCCAATGATACATCCACATCTAAAATGTCACAAGTATAATCCAACTACAACACTCGCTCAAAGAGAAGATTTACAGGTGAATCAGTTGTTCTGCAACTAGCCAGTTCGCAACCTAAAAGTGCTTATGACTAGATGCCTAGTACCTTGGCAGTAATGCTGCAATATCAACCACGGAAGGAGATTATTATAACAAGAGAAAAGGAGCAGAAACCTCTGAATCCACCACCTTTCAATGTGGTGGAACAATTGAAGAAATCATCCGCTCATGTGTCTCTATGGGATATTCTAGCCATCCCAGAACAGAAGACGCTACTATAGAAAGCTCTCTGGGAAGACGTAAGCTTGGCACTGATGAAATAATTGCCTAAAGAAAAGGCAGTTAATCAACCATCCCCTACCAAATTCTTTGCAAACAACATAGCGGAAACCCCTATTAAGGTAAGAGATAAGCCAAAGCCTCAACCCTTCTTCTTAATGCTATTATAGGGGAGAAGTTTTGAACAATGCCATGATTGATTTTGGTGCTAGCACCACAGTTATGCCTAAACAAATAGTTGAAGCTTTAGGACTCAGCTATGAACCCTTAAAGAGAGGAGTGATGCAGCTTAATGGAAACAAAGTTGAAACCGTAGGAGTTATCAAGGCACTCCCCTTGACTCTATTCGTTTTCCCTAGTATCACAGTGTCGCAAGACACTATGATCATAGATGTATCCCCCATGTTCGGCCTCTATCTATTCTGAGAATTTACTTCAAAAATAGGCAGATATCTATCCTTGGATTGGTCGTATTTGATCATTAGAACCAAGCATGGCGCTAAGATGAAGATAGAATCCAAAGCTTTATACTTAGAACATGTAGTCGATGAAGCCATGATCAATTTTGAAGTTGCGCATACCTCTATCGCCAAGCAAGAAATTTATTGCACTGAGCTACTAGAAGATGAGAGGGTGACCGGAGATCGGGATGATCAAGAAGATGCTCTCTTGAGCGAACATATAGATACCGACCCTTTCGGCAACTACCATGCTACCGGGCTAGGCACCTATGTCATCTATGACGAACGTCAAGTGCTCCCAAAGGTTGCCAAAGAATCTGAAGGTGGTCAAGCCTCTGAACTATGGACATTGCACTTCGATAGAGCAAGGTGCAAGAATGGCGCAGGAGCTAGAATATGTTTAATATCCCCACAGAATGAAAAATCACTGAGATCTTTTCGTTTCCAATTCACTTGTTTGAACAATGAGGCTGAATACAAAGGACTAGTGCAAGGCATCAACCTTGCGGAAAGGATGGGCATTAAGCAATTGATGGTGTTCGGAGATTCCAAACTAGTAGTCAATCAGGTCCAAGGGATTTCCACGCCCAAAAATGTTCGCATGCAATCCTATAGACACTGAGTTTGGGACTTGATTCAGGATTTTGAAGCCTTCAACATTCAGATGGTGCCCCAAGAATAGAATACAGAGGTTGATCGCATGGCATCAATTAGATCTCAGTTTGATCCTGCCTCCGACCTCATTCACAACAAACACTCTATGCAACTAATAGTCTGGCCAATGATTCCAAACAATTACCAAAGCTGGCAAGTGTTTGACAACAATGAACACATTGCCTTGTTCATCTAGCAGTCAGGAGAGTTTACGGACCAACTCCAACCAAAGATTGTTAAAGCCTATGAAGGACAAATTATCCAGCTAAAATCCGACAAACTTCCAAAAGGATTAGTCACGCTCAAAAACCTTTTTCTATTGTGATGGTGCAAGAAATGACAAGCAAAATTTTGTAGCAGACAAAAGTGACTATGTAGACTTATAGGTCAGAGATGGAAGAAATTTCAAAGTTGGGAGGGACATCCCACATCACAATAAAGAAAGGCTTATCAACTTCTATGATAAATACGAAGGAGTGGTGGCCTAGTCATATGACGACCTCAAGGGATATGATCCTGATATCATTCAACACACAATAGAGTTGGTGGAAGGTGCAAAACTAGTCTGACAAAAACAAAGACCAGTCAATCCCAAGATTGAAGCACTTATGGTGCAAGAGTTAACAAAGCTTATCCAGTCATAGATTGTCTTCTCAATCAAGCATAGCACGTGGGTGTCAAATTTGGTTCCAGTCTGAAAGAAAACGAAGATATCTGCCTATGTGTGGACTTTCGGGACTTAAACAGAGCATCCCTGAAGGATCATTACCCACTACCTTCAATGGAGTCAATCTTGCAAATGGTGGAAGGATCGGAGATGTTCTCCCTGTTGGATGGTTTCTCTGGGTACAATTAGATCCAGGTCAAAGAGGAGGATCAACATAAGACAACGTTCACTACCAAGTGGGGAACGTTCGCATATGCCAAAATGTCGTTTGGCCTCTCAAATGCAGGAGCTACCTTCCAACGGACAATGGATATCACTTTCAGCGAATTAATCAACAAGATTATCCTAATCTATTTGAATGATCTTAATGTGTTCTCTAAATCTAAGGATAATCATTTTGATCACTTAGAAATGGTTTTTCAAAAATGCCAGGAGTTCGGGATATCCCTGAACCCAAAAAAATGTGTCTTTGGAGTACCGCAAGGAAAATTACTAGGGCACGTAGTGTCCAAAGAAGGAATTTTAATTGATCCCGAGTGAGTAAAAGCAATCAAAGAGCTTCCTCTTCCGGTCAACACGAAAGGAGTTCAGTCCTTCTTGGGAAAGGGAAATTTTGTTAGCAAATTTATTTCTAATTTTGCAAGAATAATCAAGCCAATTACCCTAATGCTGAAAAAGGATCAAATATTCAAATGGACAAAAGAAGCCAGAGAAGCCTTTAAGAAGGTCAAGGATGCTATCTCCTCTGCTCTAGTTTTGGTTAACCCAAACTTATCAAAGGACTTTATAATGTATGTATTCAGTAGCAGGTCAAGCATTGCTACCGTCTTAACTCAGAAAGATAGTGAGGGCAAGGGAGAGAATCCGATAGCATTTCACTCCTGGACCCTGAAATGAAACCAACTACAATTTTATAGAGAGGCAAGCGTTTGCAATAGTTAAGGGGCTTAAGAAGTTCTGACACCTAATCTCCTGCAACAAGGTGATTGTCTATGTTGCACATTCTAGTGTGCGTGAATACATCATGGAAGCATAAATCACCGAGAAAAAGCCAATTGGATCACCAAGATCCTCAAGTATGACATTAAGGTCAAGCCTACCAAGACTATTCGAGGAAGAGGACTATGTGAATATCTTGTGCACGAGGAAGAAATGACCCTTGCAGAAGAGCCGTCGGAACTAGTCATAACAAACGAGTCTGAGTCCCAAGGTTGTTGGTTGGTAGAGAGAGTGAGGTTTATGCATACAGGAAAGTATCCGCAAGCCTTCCTTCTTAGAAAAGGAGATTCTACTGGCTGCAAAACAGCAGATTCGCACTCATCAAGGGAATCATATTTAAAAGAAATTTCAGCAGCATTTTATTGCAATGTGTTACCACAAAGCAAGCAAAGAGGAGCCTTGACACTTACCATAGCAGTCCTACAGGAAGACACTTCTCTGCAAAAGCAACCGCCATCAAAATCATGTGTGCAAGGTACTTTTGGCCAACGTTGTTCAATGACTACTACTCCTTGGTGAAAGCTTGCAAGGAATGTCAGTTCTTTGTTGGAAGAAGAAAGAATTTTACAATGCCTCTCAGTCCGATAGTAGTTGATGAGCCATTCGTGCAATGGGGTTTAGACTTCATCGAAATGATCAACCCAGCTTCTAGCGCAGGACACAAATGGATCTTAACGGCCACAGATTACTTCACAAGGTGGATGGAAGCTGCAACGCTTAAATATGCAACAAAGGAAGAGATAGTGGATTTCCTTGAAGGACTGGTGACAAGGTTTGGCCCTCCGAAAAATATCATTTCTGACAACGCCAAAGCTTTTCTAGGCGCAAAGGTATGTCACTTTGCACTAAAAAATGGCCTATTCCTTAAAACATCGTCAAATTACTACCCACAAGGGAATGACCTAGTTGAATCAACAAACAAGAATCTGGTCTAACTCCTCAAAAGGATTGGTTCAGAGCACCAGAAAGAATGACATAAAAACCTCCGAGCGGCACTCTGGGCAGACCGCATAACTCCTAAGCAAGTCCTTGAGACTTCACCTTATGAGCTGGTGTACGAAAAAGAGGCACTATTGCCTATATCCATGGAGATCCCAACACTCTAATTGCTAAAACCCCTTGAGATAGAGCGAAATGGTGCCATGGAGGTTCGGTTGGCCGAATCATTGGAAGTGCAAGAAAAAAGGGAGAAGTCCCTAATAGCCATGACTAACCGCTAGCAAGTGGTTAAGTGATGGTTTGACAAAAGGGCGTCCAACCAAGGCCTAAAGTGTGGAGACTTAGTGCTTAAATTCAATGAAAGGGCTGTGAAGCCAGGTCAACACGGGAAATTTGATAGCCTTTGGGAAGGCCCCTTTAAAATAATTAAGTGCAAGGAGCATAATGCCTTTGAATTGGAAATATGGAACAAGAGGTATTGGGAATTCTAATCAATGGGATTCATCTTAAATTGTTCCATTAAGTTGCACACTTATACCCATGTAAATATGTAAATATGCTTTTCGTTCTTTCCCTTTTGTTTTGTTGGTTGGTCTTTTTATTTTATCCTATGGTTTGTGGCGAAAAGAAACGATGACCCATTATTGCCATGAGTAAGGGAAATAAACTCATAGCTGAATAGAGAAAAAATTAAACACCTACATGCAAAACCGAGATTCATACATACATGCTAGAACAAAAAATTAACCCAATTGCAGAACCAGGAGGAGGCAACAAGATAATTATAACGATATATCTTCATTATATACTTTGATATTTACATTTTCAAAATGGCTCATAAGGCCACGTTTCCAAAAGTATATGTATTCTACTTCTGTTATATACCACAAAAAAATCCTTTCCAGACATCTATACAAAAAGAGACTAATTGCTTTGAGTTTTTTAAAAAGGCAAGAAAAAGAAAAAAATGCAGGTCTTCAATTCAAGGTGTGAGCAGCAGCAACAGACGCATCAATAGTAGCATCCAAAGTATCCTCGTCCACGAGGGAATTCTCAGTAGCAGCATCATCCAATGGTACAAAGGCAAGAAAAGGAAATACAAGGTTCCTGAAGTCCGTGTACCAGTCAATGTCGTAGAACGACACCACATTGTAAATTTGGAATAGGAAATGGCAGGCTCGAGTTACCTTCTGGCGGTGTTCTTCTTGCGACTGAAGGTGGAAGCCACTTAGAAAGGGCATCCATGGCACGATAGCATCCTCTTCTATAAACCTATGGAGGTCACTTGCAGTCGGAATTCCTCCACCATATGCAGCATTTTCCACGACCTCACCGAGGCCGTTCAGATATTTCTTGGGGAAAATTTCCTTCACCAAACGAAGAATTAGTGGCTTGGGAATTCCTATGTCTAGCATAGAAGCAACGAAGTGTGAGCACACGTCAGTATTAACTCTATACCTATCCTTGTACTCAAGGCAATCCCGTCCCAAAACCCACTTTATGGCTATAATGGACAACAAATGTTTGTTCTTCGTCATTCTCTTTAACAACCTGGTAGAAATCTCTCCTAGGAAGGCATTTTGGGACTTGTGTGACACTATTCTAATCGGGGTATTCATCTTGTCAAACCTTCTGCAGATACTTTAGAACTATCCCTACAAATCACCTAAGTCTAGCCTATGAGAATGTTATGCAAACTACAAAAGCTAAACTGCTATGCCAATTACCCAACACCAATTCCGCTCAAATCGTTAATGTGATTTCGCTACTGCGAAGAGGCCCATTTATAGAAAAAGCGAGGAAAGGCGTGGTAATTTGCTTGCCATAAACATGATATTAATCAAGTACCAACTTGAATGTTGTACCTAGGCCTGCTCGAATTTCCCAACCAGTTGCATCTACTAAGTACGATTTGTTGCATGCAAAACTGATGAAGGCTAATTAATTAACCTAAGCTGTTGGCAGCAATCGACAGTGTTATGAACAACCAAGGATTGAGGTGTCATCCTCCAGGTATTTTATTTTTTCCAAGACTGAACTCGTATCTTTTCAAATATTGAGTGGATCCTCAGCTTAATTATTCTTTTTAAGATATTAATTGCTAACGCATACAAAGGCCTAAGCTTCTTGCAAGGCGTTAGCTCAAGTTCCAAGAAAAACACATTGTACAGGTAGTTGCTAATTAAATTTGTGAATTCTTGTCAAATCAAAATGGCAAGTAATTAATCTCACACAAGCCAAAGGGGTCAGCGGTACATGTCGCATTAAATGCAAAAAAAAGTGGTTCTCGTCTACCACCTTGAGAACAGATCGCTAAATATTGCATGTAAAAGTTTTAAAGCACTTAAAAGTTTTATTTTAAGAACGGTACTGAAAGTAGAAAACAAAAAGTTCTAGAGCATAGCCAGAGTCGAAGTAAAATTGCAGAAAAATTCAAGATAAGTAGAAAGCTTCCCGCAAATTAGCACTAGCAGTTAATGTATTTGAAGATATTTCATATGCTATGCCAGGTATTCCTAACAAACCAGAATGGGAAAACACAAGATAGCTGGATAAGCCCAAAATTACAAAGACCAGAGCCTAGTTCATGAAGATTGGGATAATTTCCATGATCCCTTTCTTGCAAAGAACCCTAAAGGATTGAGGGAAGCAACTTGCGCACGCATGAAGCTGTCCAAGAGGCCGATGTCGGTCGTGGAAAAGATATGGTTCAGTAGGTTTCCTCAGTATATGGTTCCCTCTGTGCACTACTACCCATAATTGGTAGATGCGGCCATTAGGCGTTTCAATCCAAGTACCAACACCATTGAGGGTTGGACTCTTTCAGTTAACATAAGCCTAGCCGCCATCTGGAGCATGTTGTGCATTCCAGACCTTGTGCAAAGAGGGATGAAAGTGGAGGCATTCAATCCCAAATGAGGAAATGAGATATGGAGCACGAGGGATAAGGAACAAGAGTTTTTCGACGAAGAAACCGGCAGAATTGCAGTAGAATGCGAGAAACCTCCAGTAATTCCTGCTCCGCACTACACTTTCAAGGATGACCTACAAGATTCTTTTTCATGATGGCATTTGTTTACGGTTTAGACACTGACCAAGAGGTGCATTCTTTCAATTGGGCCTAGCTTTCCAATTTTTCTATCAAAAATCTTATTTCTGGTATGACTTTGGGGAGTTCCTGTCAAAGAAAATGTTAGAGAAAATTAACAAGTACCCAATTGAACGAAAGTTCAGATTTGTCTCTTATCTTGCTTATATGTTCTTATATCAAAACCCTGATTTCTTTGTTGAGCGTATGGAGTTGTCTATCTTTGAGAAGGGTAGGAAAAAACCAGTTTCTGTCTAGACCCCTCTCTCTTCTATTTAATGATTATTACGCATTTTCGGATCATTTCTTGACTCTGATTTTGCAAGATTTACTGGGAGAGGAGCATGCTAATAGGCTCACCTTGACTCAGACGGAATTTATGCAGAATTTCATCCCTAAGTGTGATTGGTTTTTCGGAGCGGATTTTACATTCATCTGAATGCGATGCTTCACTGAAGAACCCTTCTACCTCCCAACATGTGTGACTAATCGAGTACTGGCTCTAGAATTGTTCTGACAGGCTTGCATTATCGATATTACCTTCTGCAATAGCAAAAAGGTCAAGAGGAAGGGATTCTTCATCTGTCCGCAGACTTTTAAAATAGTGGCCATGAAAAAGAAGTAGACATACCCACTTTTACAAGATAAACTAGCTCATTTAGGGTTGGTAATGATCTGCAATAGGTGAGAATACAACCCTTTCAATGATTTACCGTATGATCACCTCAAGGTAACCCACAACCCTCTACCTTACTAGGAGTGGAGACGCAACCCGCTAGAAGACAAGGATGAATTATTAGTCAACCTGGTCCATATCCCCACTGAAGACAATAGGCCGCCATGGCATAGGTTCTTCCTGCTAGCGGCTTATGATGAGAACCATAAAATGGGGAAGACTATGCACAATAAGCTGAGGAATGAGGAAGGATGGACTATCGAAAAGATGAAGGCCTTCTGGATATATCGCCAAGAGATAAAACGGGCTGATGTACCTTATGATGACATGATGAAAGACAAAGAGTTTGAAAGGTTGTGGGCTGAGGAGCACACTGTTTCCGACTCAAGTGATAATGGTGGTGTCGGCCCCGATGAAGAGGAAGATCAAGTGAAAGAGGAAGCCGAGTCATCATCATCCTCTGCCCAACAATAGAGAAAGTTTATAGGTAAATCTTCCTATGTCACTTCAAATGTGTGACTGAATGTGTCGTGAGCCTCGCAAACACTCACTTGGGCCTCCAAAATAATAAGAGCACCCCAACGGCAATAGCCAGAAACTATAGAAACTATGGAGATTGAAGACTCCTTGCCCACTAAGCGCCAACGTACTGAAACTATCCTGAGTGAAAAACCACAAGAAGTCTCTACAAGCCAAGTACTTGCATCAGGACATGAACCCGAAGTAAGTAAGCAGCTAGCAACAAGCGAAGCTCCGCCAACATCCAGTCAATAGGTAATTTTTGCTTCCGCTTTTCTTGCTTCTCAATATTTGGTGTCCTCTTCCATTCCCACAACACCCATTACTACAAGTATCGACCCTGCTTTATCTGCCCCTACCACAATTTCCAAGAGGTTTCTCCCAATTTTCCCAAACTAGGAAATCTATTTTAACACCTTCGTGAACTTTAACGCCGATTGATGTTGCTCAATACCTCCTCACCTCTCTTGTTGAAAGCTCGACAGCCATTGGCACCCCTATTTCCCCTACTGCATCAAGTTAGACCCAACATGCCCAGCAAATGGACTTGATTGCGACCACCCCATCGCCACAACAAATGATGAGCCCTTCTGCCAGTTCGCAAACCGAACTATGGAAAGTCCCCTTTTTCTCCCCGAAAATTGTCAATCTCCCACCAAAGAAAACGCAAGGACTCGCTACCCAGGTATTTCCTTTTGCCCTGCCTCCCGGTGCACCTATCATTGGCAGACTAGTTCATTCGCCATCTGAATTCATATATCAGGGAGAAGCCACAAAGGAAATGCGATCCCTCAAGATCCAGAAGTGAAAAGCAAAAGATGATAAGAAGGAGGCGAAGTCCAAGGTATATACAATTTACAATGAGGAGCAAAAGGTGTTGAATTTTTCCACCATGTACCCAAATGTTGTCAAACCACAAGGGGAGATGCTCCCAAGTGATTATGACATGTATGTTATGGGACTCGATCTAATCACAGCCTGGTCGCAGGATAAGGTGGAACTTATGGAGGAAATGCAACAGGTAGTGATGACTAAATTCCTGAAGTCTGGTCGTCAATTGAAGAAGAAAGAAGAGCAGCTAAAGTTGGTGAGGGAACAAGTTAGTTTCCTGGAAACAAAAGAGAAATCACTAGAAGCAGAGGTTGTGTGCTTGTCTGAGAAGGTGCGAATAGAGTAGTCAAAGCGGAACAAGCTCCAGGAGAAGATTGATAAGTCGCAGTCCGTTGACCCCATGTTGTTGAATGAGTTATGGGCAAGGAACCAAAAGTATTAGAGTCAATTGACTTCGTTAGAGAAAAATATGCCAAAAAAAGAGGAAAAGTTGGCAGCTCAAAGCATATGAGGAAGGATTGGTAAAGAATCATAAGGACTTTGAGGACTGAAAGGTCCAATTAGAGAAAGAGCTTCAAAAGGCAAAGTCCTCTCTTGACAGAGAATTGGTGAACCGCACCCATGCCGAGGAAAATTAGCGTAAAGAAATGAGTAGCTCCAAGGAGAAACTGGCATCCACGAAGAGGAAAAATGCGGAATTAATAGAGGCCATTAACTCAAAGGACACAGAGATCGCCTTCTTGAAGAGCTCTCTCCAAGCCTCCTCCGCGCAGCCCGACCTCATCCCATTGGCCTGACAGATGTATATTTCTTATTGGGAAAAGGTTAAAACCTTCTACCTAACACTGTAGCCAATGCTCTGGTTCGTCTCAAAAGCAACCAGATTGAGCCAGGAGGTCCTCGAAACAATTGACAAATTCCCACAGTTCATCTCAGAGAAGGTTCCTGAAGCAAAGAGTATGCTCACCAATCTATATTCAGTCTCTGATGAAGACCTGGCCAAGGTAGGAATCGAAGATCAGGATGTTTTGCTCAAATGGCCAACAAGTTCATCCATTGCACTCGGCCTTGCAATAGACTAAGGTGGCCGCAACTACCTTGAACTGGACAATAGATGGCATGTGGGAAAATTTCTCTCAGCTGAGCAAGATGGGTCTACCATCTTCATTTTTTGAAGATGGGTTGATAGCCATGACCGAACAGATTGCAGAAAGAATTGAAGAGAAGGAGCGAGACCCAAACGCTTTCCAGAATTTCAGCCATCCTCCTACTGCAGCAAACATTGAAGGGGTCATCCATCCTCTTGCATAGCTACTATTACATTGTGAAGCAGGGGTGGGTTTTCCTGATACGTTGCCTCCTAAAGAAACGATTGACCTAGGCAAAGGGCATGAGAATCTGCACAAAGTAGAGAGACCATTTGAAGATGACTGGTCGCCTCTGTGGGCGGCCCTCTCCAAGCTCTAATTTCATCACCAATGGATGGCACTCTAGTCTGCGAGCCAGAGAAAATTTTTGGGTTCCATGTTCCTCAAAGAGAAATGCCCCTGATATCACCAGAAGCTGTGAATTTGAAATTCACCATGCTCCCTTCGAGCTTTGATTTTTGGCTAAGTATCGGCCCATGCCTTCAACAATTTTCATCAACCCCTTTTTTTTGTTGTCGCCACGGCTTTTTCCGTGTGTCTACTCATCGCTCTTCGGAGAAGTTTTCTCCATGCTCTTCTATCGGCCCCCGAAATGCTCCCACATGTTGTCACCGTGGGATATTTTGATCGCTTCCTCATCAAACCCCACTCGCGTGCCACGTAGCTCTCATTCACATAAGGGTTTGGCGGACCCCACAATCCGCGTCCGCTAGTAAACATTTTTCTACGTGTCTTCTCTATGCAAGCTTTCAACGAAGGAATGAAATATTGACCGCGAGTAGCAAAATGTTGCCACACGTCTCTTCAACACACACTTCTTCAACACAAGGGATGAAGCAGACTCTAAGTTGTGGGATGTTTCCATGTGTTCTAACCGCCTATCCCAAAGGGAAACACTTGTCTGCACGAGACTCTGCAGGACCACTGCCATCATTTGCAGGGGATGCACCTAAATGGAGGGAAGCCAAATGTTGTGTCTCAAATATTTTCTATTACAATGGCCAAGAGTGATCATTGCCCTAACATCATTTCTCAGATTTAAATCTTTTTGGTTGCTGCTCACCAAGTAGTAGAAGGCTTGCTATAAATACCGTTCCTT
Organism: Sequoia sempervirens; assembly: GCA_007258455.2. Classification (NCBI taxonomy): domain Eukaryota; kingdom Viridiplantae; phylum Streptophyta; class Pinopsida; order Cupressales; family Cupressaceae; genus Sequoia; species Sequoia sempervirens. The sequence goes on from VDFB02000011.1 coordinate 5,943,289, forward strand.
GCTTCGGTTCTGGTTCGGAGTTCCGTGATTTTCACAGTTCCAGAGGTTCCAATATTCAAGTTTGGTGATTATATGCTATTTCACTCGTTTTAGGGTTATAGGAATTTCAGAGAGACCAAGTCTTTGTATTGTTTAAATTATTGCAAGACTCACAGACTGTGCCATTGTTCAGCCTCTCTATTTCTTATGCTATTGATAAACTCTATGTTGTGCCAGTATTGTTTGAATGGTTTATTTGTCGTACTTCTATAATTTGAATGCAAATTTGCTGGTTAGATCATGTCTTTCGACTCTTCTTTTTAGTAAATGGGCGTGATTATTATTTTATGTCATTGAATGAGTTTTCATACTATTATCCTTAATTTTTGCTATTCTAGGACATGGTAAATTGCTAAGTAGGCCCTTAGATCATATCCAAAAGATAGGTTTATTGTGCCTTTTGTCTAAATTCTAGTGTATCACCTTAGATTATTTATTTTATATCTGCTTCCTTTTCCCATTTCAAACCTCCATTCACAGAAGAAGTCAGCTTCTTTAAAAATCTGGAGGTCACTCAATTTATGGGGGCAGTTTAGCGCAATAAGTCCCCCATAAACTGAGTTTCCCACAAAGGGTTGTTACCTTGCCAAATTTTGGCATCAACACTATTCAAATGTCAAAGAAACTCCAAGATTTAAATCAAAGAGAAATGGATATGAAAACCTATACTAATTAGTTCTATAAACTGAGTATAAGGGCAGGACATGTGGTAGATGATGTTGAGAAAGTGGCCAAGTACCTTAGTGGATTGAGATTTAATATCCAAGATGAAATAAGTTTGCATAATCCAAAAACCATTGAAGAATGTTATCAGATGGAAATAAGAGCAGAAGAAAAGGTTAAAAGGAGACAAGAAAAATCAACAAGAGGAAGGGGCAACACTCGAAGGAGCAGAGGCACATTTTCTTCTTCTAGACAAGTCAATGAAATTCAAGGTGATGCACATAAAGGACAAAAACCAGTTGAATATTTCAGAGGTGGATTTAGGGGATCAAGAGGCAGATTTGGTGGTAGGAATCCTAACATTTTTGTAGGAAGGTGTTATAAGTGTGGTGAGTATGGTCACCCTACTTGGAAATGTCTTGAAAATCTTGGTTCAACATCTAGTGGTGGAGAAAAGAAGAATGAAAGAAGAGCTTAGATTGTCCAAGAAGATGAGTGTGAAAGTTCAAATTCAAGTACTCTATGTGTTGAACCTGAAGTTGGTGAAAGTCTGATGGTGAGAAATTTGTTTCAAGCAACTAAGGAGATGGAGATGGCTCAAAGAAGGCAATTGTTTAAGAAAACTTGCAAGTGTAAAGGTAAGGTGTGTAAAATTATAATAGATTCAAGATCTACAGATAACATTGTTTCTTGTGAAATGGTTGACAAGTTACAGTTGGAAAGGATCCCTCTTGAAACACCATATCAAGCTTCACGGGTGAGTGATGATCAATCTATTCTTGTTAAAGAGCAAGCATTAGTTGAATTTCAAATTGGTGAATATAGGGATAAAGTGCTTTGTGATATCTTACCAATGAGTTGTTGCCATTTACTCCTTGGAAGACCATGGAAATTTGATAGGCACTTAATCTATGATGGGAGAGCTAACACATCAGATTTTCAAGGATGGTGTCAATTTTATACTAACTCCATTGCAAGAGAATGGAAAAGAGCAAAACAAGGCAGCCAAGGTTATTACTTTTGGTAAGAAAGAAGTTAAGAAGTTTGTAGGAGATAAACAAGAAGAGAAAAATGCATTTGCAGCCACTTCAAGGACATGGAATGAGAAGATAGTGAATTTGTAGGCTACCATAGTCATGAAGAGCAATAAAGATGGTGAAGGAAAGGTGTCTAAGACTGAGTTAGTGGTGGAAAAGGGTGAAGAGAAAGAGAATGAGTTGAAAAGACAAGATGGAATTGAAGTTGGGACTATGTTTTGTCCAATAACTAATAAGCAAGTTGTAGGGAAATGAAGGACTGTTAGTGCAGTGGCAGGTAAGTCTGTCAAGACAGAGGTATTTGAGAAAGGAGGTCTGAACACTAAGATGCATGGAGAAGAGAAGATGAATCGAAGATAAGAGAATAGTTTCAAGTCTAAAGATAGAGATAAGAAAGAGGTAGTTGGATTCCAGTTTGGGAAAAGCATATTTGTAGGTGATAAAGTAAGTAAAAGGATAGTCATGAGAAGAGGAACAATTGAGAGAAGTTTGACAGGGTAGTCTAAGCAAAAGAGAGCAAAGTTTGGTGTTGAACAGTTTGATTTCAGAGGTTGTGTTGCAGGACAACAGTATATGCTTTAGAGGAAAATAAAAAGAGAAGATGAAGGGAAAGGAGGTGTAGAAAACAAGTTGGAGCAGTCTAAAGTCCATTTCCAAGAGACTTGGAAAGATTTTAAAGGTGGTTGCATGGTGCAGGAGCACCAGCCATTTTTCATCTGAATTTTTTCGAGTGTAGGTTGTCATATGGATTGAGGTCATGAGGTGTGTAAGTAAGGTCTATAATGGATCATTAGAATGTATTTAGGAGTCCTTTTTGGTCTAATGATGAAATGTTGTCAATGATGCTCAAAAGTTGCAAAATATGTAACTAAGGGTTTTTGAAGGGTTTTAGGGTGTCAGGTCTTGGGTTTTGTTAAATAAAGTCTTTTTGGACTATTTAAATATGGTTTTGAGTCATTTTTGTGGTTATTAGGAAGTTTGGGGGGTTAAAAGTGAAAGATTGACAAAATTGACAAAAGTTGTCAATGTTGTAATGCAAAAAAATACAATTTTGTGGAAACTCAACGGTCAGATGGAATTTGTAAGGTAGTTAGCCAGTTTGGAGGGAAGTTCTTGAGTGGGAAATGTATAAATATATGTCATTCATCGATGTAAGAGGTTGTTGAAAACATTTGTGAAGAAGATTCAATACAAAATACCCCTATTTTGCTTTAAAATTATGTGTTTTGCATTCAAATTTGAATTTGTAGGCCTTTGTACATGACCGTACAACAAATTCTTGATCAAACAACTTTGGATTAAGTTGGAGACTGGTCTTATCTTTGAATTGAATCCATTTTGATGGTGGTTAATTGTATTTGAGTTGATATTTTGTAAATTTTCTGTTAGCAGGCCTGTAAGTGCAAGTGTAAGGTTTTGAAGCCCTAAAAGTGGAGTAAAGACCATTCCACGTATTGTAACCACTGTAACTAAGTGGAATGGGAATAACATGTTATAAATAGGATGGTAGAATGTTAGGAGTGTTCTGTATGAAGAGTTTGGGGTGAGAAGGTATGACTGTCCTGGGAAAATTAGTGAATTTAGGTATGAGAATGAAGGTTTTGAGAGAGAGTTTGATGAAATAAGGTGTGGAAAGGCTGAGAGTTGGTCTTGTGAGCATAAGAAGACATTTTTAAGAGTGTCAAAGGAAATTTCAAGGTTGTATGAGTTTGGGAACCATAAGATTGAATAAACCCTACCCATTAATGGTGGAAATTGAGGGTTTTCTGGATCAGCAGATAAATGAGAGTTGGTAAGTCTGAAACTTGGTGAAAAGGTCTTTTTGTTGCCTGGTTTAAAGGTCTGAGAAGTTGCACTAGGTTGGTGGAGAGTTTCAAGAGTACTTTCTTTGAAAAATAGACCTAATTGGTTTATAGGATAGCGTAGTCTCAAGTTTTGTGTGAGTTGTTCAAAAGGAACCCTAATTGGTTTTGAAATATGTTTAAGGTGGCCTTGAATGGTGTTTAAATCTGTCGAGAGTTTGGTTGTGGTTACCAACTCTGAGAAGAAAATTTGGATAAACCCGGTCTGCAGACCTAATTGATAAAGGGCAGAGTGATACTGAAAGGGTGACTTGACAGAGTTTTATGACTCATTTTGTTGGTTGATCTAACTTGTGTTGAGTTGTGTCAATTAAAAGCCACCTATCCCTACATTAGGAAGGGGAAAATTAATGCTTCAGAATACCATAATAAAACAAGAGGAATTTATGAAAGAATGGAGGTGCCTGATGTAATGCTTCCACTCTTGACATGCATGTCTACCTAGGCACTTATAATTTCAATGGCTATCAAGATTTTCCCTACCTGTATGCTTTGATTGATGTTCATGACTTGAGAGTGGTGTGAGAAAGGAGGGGATCAAGAATAATACATAGGTAAGTATATTTATGCTTTCCCCTTATTCATTTGCATTGAGATAAAATTGTATTCAAATTAATGGTTTCAAATTCTAATATGGAAAATTTCATGTTTGGGAATTTGAATCATGGATGAAGAATAGTGTTGTAACTTGAGAGTGTAGGAGATTCAGTATTGGGTTGTTCTTGCCATTCTTCTTTCATGCCTTGTGATTAAAATAAATGATAGTAGATTTTATTGCTTACAAAGCTCAAATCCTCCATTCAATAGAAGGAAGCTTAGTTGGTCCACTTTGGTCTAGGTGAGGATGACCTAAATTGACTGACTGTGCATCTATTGGGTAGAACACTATGGTGAAGCATCTCTTATTTATTGATTGTTTTCCAACTATTTTCATGTTATGCATATTTATTTCAACTATGATAATGTTTCTAACAAGTAGGTAGCTATGGATCTATTTATCAATTTGTTTTGAACTTATCTTAGTTAGTATAGTGCTATATATCAGCAACTGTTATGATATAGTTGAATATTTCTTTGATAGAATGGATGGCATGGAATTTATATGAACTGTTTTATGAACAGTGAATCTGGTTAACAATTTATCATGTGTATTTATTTGTAGAAAATGTCCTAATATTTTATAATTTAATAATTTGTGCATTTTGTTTAACACTTTATATTGCTTGAATATCTTACAAGTAGGAATTCACTGGAAGGCTAACTTTGAATTGGATGAACATATTTTAAGTGATTTGTAGAGATAGGTTGGGCATACCATGAGGTTTTACTTTTGAAACTTATTCACATAAAATGAAGTTAGCTTAAAACGAGGTATGTTCATATCGTCTCATCGTTATGTTTATTATAACTATGAATATTGGGAATTAGAGTGGTTGTAGAAAATGATATACCTTATGTAATGAGTGTAGTATTATGAGCTATTGTTCTTAGGGTCTATTCTTGAAGTCTAGATTCATTACCAAATGTCGTTGCTAGGATAGGAGTGTTATTGAAAAGTTATTTAAACATTTAATAGTGTTTTCTTGTAAGTGGTGGAATAGTTCTTTCTTTTTTGTTAAAACATTAAATGCTCTTGCAGCTATTAAGTGAGCCTACAGTGGTCACTGGTTTCAAATTTTAAATATATGTATAAATAAAAAGTAAGTTTTATTAAATTATCTCTTGAATATTTTACTCTATAAAGTAATATTTGCCCATTAAGTTAACTAAACAAGTAAACTTAGTAATTATGAACATAGTGAGTTTATAAGTAATACTCATCCATTACTAACTTATGTATTTTGTGATAATTGTAATATTTATCAATTGAATATGCAAATTGATTGAAGTTAATGAGTATGGATGGAAATTGTGTTAAGATAGAAATAGGTATTACATAATAATTAATTAGTCTTATAATTTTATGTTATTAATGGGATAGTTATTAACGTTTAAGGGATTTCTTTCATAAGTGTATTTCAAAGTGATTATTTGTTATAAATAAAAACTAAAATTTAATGGTTGAGTAAGGAAATTAATGTTTTTTCCATAGTGTTGAATTTTTGTCATGGATAAAAGTGTTCAAAGATCTCGATCTTAAATTATGAACATCGAACAAATGGAACAATGTTCTATGTACTGCTTTATATAGCATTGATTTTTATTTAAGACAATTGTACTCAAATCCAAGTTTGATTCGATATAAATTCATATCTTTGTAATTTGTTTTTTTAATTTGTTGTTTAGAATTTTAACAATGTTTCAAATTAATAACATGAGTATTGTAATGTTTCTTCTGAGATCTAAAATCTAATGATGTCTTGTGATTCATTTAAATTTTTATTTTTGAAACAATATTTTGTTCATCATTATTTCATTACCCCATTTGTAATATAAGGGGTTTAACTAAATTGGTTGTGTATGATTAGTTTATTTTTTTTAGGGTGGGCATTACAGGGAATGAGGGAGGGAAGGAGAGAGAGAGAGATAAGGAGGGGAAGATAGAGAGGCAAGTAGGACTTAAATAGGAAGGTACATGTAAATTCCACAAACTAAACCTAAGCTCTAACTATTTAAATGAAACCTAGTTTAGCCTAAATTTTCTTCCATGAGTTGTCAATAAAGTGAGGAATAATGTGCACTTAGCCCTTGTATATCTAGGTTTAAAGGAAATAAAAATTTAACCAATCTATGTGTGTGAGAGAGAGAGAGAGGGGAGGGAGGAAGGGGGAGAAAGGGGTAGGGAGTGAGGAGAGAGAGGGGTTGGGGAGAGGAGGAAGAGAGACATAGAGGACATAGGGTGGGAGGGAGAGAAAGATAGGTAGGACTTGAGTATACATTTAAAAAAACCTTAAAATGAGTAAATAATCTCACAATCCTATGTAAACCTTTAAAATTAATTAATGACAAGTTGAAAATCTTTGTACCTAAAAATTTATAGCTTTTCTTTCCAAAATAACTCATTTTTTGTGTATGAGGGTTTTCGATCAAAAGACTTCTAACTAACAACCTTTCGATCAAAAGTTTTTCAATTAGGTCTCGGTCAAAACTATTTTGACCACACTTTTCAATTGAAAATGTTTTGGCCGAAACTATCTATGTGGCATCTTTGTTGGCAACCACCTTAGTTGTTTTCAATCTTTTCTGAAACTTTTCATTTTAACTAAATATTTCTTTAGACAAATTGGATTTTTTCAAAAAACTATAAGTACCCTTTTGTAGAGTTCGGAGTTGGCAATCCAAATATATAGTTTTTTGATATTTTGATTAATTGTAATATGTTTTTTTTAAATATTGCAAGTAGGTTATCATGTTAAAAAATGAGGTTGATTAAGAATTAAAATATATATACTAAAACATATTCAAATATTTTGAAAAATACATGGTACACTAGAGGAGAGAATCCACTAGAAAAAAGGTATATTTTGTTTTTCGAAAAAGAAAAAAAAAAGACACAAGTTGACGTCAATTGAAAACTACCAAATTTTGGTAAATTTGACTTTAAAATATTATTATTTTGGTAAATTTTTTTCCATGCACTAAATATTGAAGTTATCTATTTGAAAAAAAAAGTCAAGGGAAAATAAAAAAAATCTTTCTTTGTTTTTTTTTTGGTGATGTCGACTCAATGTCACTTTTTCTTTATTTTTTTAGCAATTCTAAATCTTCTCTTAAATTTTTAAAAAATATCAAAATAATTTTTATTTTTTTGAAAAATTACAAGCATAAACTTCTTCAAGAATTCTACATTTCATCAATTACATCATTTTGAAATTCAAAACATAAAGGTCACTTTTATACAGTCAAAGTTGAATTTTTTTGTATGTGTTGATTGATTCCTTTATAAAAGTGTGACATAGGTTTGTTCTTTACCCATATATTTTCCAACTATTACAATTACTTGTCACTACCCAACACAATTTTAATCCAGAACTTATCAAATTTTAAATTGACAAATATTTAAAGAGCTTACAACACTAGTTTTTCCATCTTTAAGCAGTTATGCATACATACATGTTACATATGAAGAAAAGCTATAAAAGATAACAAATTTGAATATATTAATTTGGAGAAAAGCTATAAAAGATAACAAATTTGAATATATTAATTTGGTTTTGCATCTCTTGTTGCATAATACCCTACTCTTAATATGTTGGTTTAAGAGGTTTTTTGTCTTAAAAAAATGATAAGCAAACACAAGATATAATAAGTGAAAACAAATTGAATTGGCATAAATAAGTCGTATGAGTATTATTTTCATTTCTTTTTATAATTATTTTGTGAGATCTCTAGAAATACCCTTCCTAGTTTGTGGAGGAGCAACCCACTCCCTATTAAATGGCCAAAACTTCTTGTAATTTGATTACAACTTTCAATCTAAATATCTAAAGTTGACTTTACTTCTCCAAGGTGTAGCTTGGAGCACCAACATGACTTTCATTCTAATCTATCCATATATTACATTAATTTTATAAATGCTCCGCTATGCGAAACAATCAAAATGAACTGGAAAATGAAATGAAAAAACAAATCTAATAAAAAGAAAACTCTCCTTACCATCTAAGAATATGTGCAACGAGGCCCTACCACAATCTAACCTAGTACCTAGATCCTTTTCCTTCGCTGACAAGAAGGAAGGAATGTATGAGGATAAGATTCCACTCAAAGGACTAAAGGTTATGCTGAAGAGGGGAATGAAAGGCAAAATGAAAAATCATGTCGAGGGTGAACAAATCATTTTATGGTTGTTCACACAAAAATCCCCCAGTCAGATTGCATGTTTTTTTTAAATCCCAAGGCCGCATTGTGACTTTTTTCAAAAAGCCAGCATTTCCAGCATGAAAAGTCCAACATGGAGCAGAGAGAGAATCAGGCATGAGGAGATGTTGTACTTGGTTGATTTTAAGCCAGGCATTTCCAGAGAGAGAATCAGGCATGAAAAGTCAAAGAGTAGCATTATAAGCATTAGGAGGTTTTTCGGTATTGCAGTTACCATTTTTTCATAGTTCCACAGGGACGCATCCCCCCCTAAAATACAGCCGTCCCCAAAGTCTCCCTGTTTCCGAGACGCGGAGACTTCATGGAAACGTCCCCCGCCGTCCCCCGCCGTCCCCAAAGTCTCCCCGTTTCCGAGACGCGGAGACTTCATGGAAACGTCCCCTGCCGTCCCCCGCCGTCCCCCGCCGTCCCCTCGTTTTGCCACTGCATTTCTTTGAGGCATTTTGTCAAATAGTTCACGTGCCTTGTCTATGCTTCCACATTTTGCATACATGTCTAATAGGGCAGTTGCAACTACAACATCTGACAAAATTCCTCTATCCTTTATGTTTTGATGGATGTCCATACCCTATTCCAAAGCTCCCATTTTGACACAGGCAAGGAGGATGCTGGCAAAGGTTGTATTTTAGTGCAATATGTTTATTAAAATCTAAACTTATTAAGTTATTCCTTAGGCTTCTATAGTTATACATTTTTTTATATCTAATTTTTCAAGTACTATATGTATTTCAGCGCACTGCTCCCCCGCCGCCCCCCCGCCGCCGTCCCCCTGCCGCCCCCAAACTTAGACCCCCCGCCTCCCCGTCCCCGAAACGCGTCCCCTGCCTTACCCCCGTCCCCGTCCCCGTCCCCGAAACCCCGTGGAACTGATTTTTTGAAATCTAGATTCCCATGGCAGGAAAAAAAATCTGAAGATGTAAAGTCCAATTGTATAAAAATACTTATGCATATAGACACGTGTGTGTAAACAACATATAAACAGATTTAAGTGCTGGGCTGAGCAAAGGAAACAGAGGTGTGTGTTTGCAGAGAAATGACAGTTAAATTTGTGAAGAAAAATATAAATAACAAACGTTCAGATCAGATCGGACCAATTCAGTATCCTAAAATATTTGGATCCCACAGTGTTTAGCGACCGATTCTTTTATATTGGACCTTGGGAAGCCTCTTCCAAAACTGTGAGTGCTAATGAGCTGGGAAAAGTCAGAACCACTAACAACCATAATCTACCCGGCACAAAATCATATGATATATGCCAGCCGGCCTTGGCTTATATTCTACTTATAAGAAAGATGGAAATCTACCTGTTTAATGATCTGAATTTGAAACCATTTGATACAGATATCCTCATGCTTCTAACTTGTGTTTACTGGTTAGCAAATAAAGAAACTATAATGACCAAACTTCAACGGAACTCCATTGTACAGCCATTTCAGAAGCAATAGAAGGGAGTGTAGGGGAAAATTTGTTATAACATATGTTGTTATCATTGCACATAATCATAAATGAAAAAGTCACAAGGAATAATGCATAAATGTAATGTTCGCAGTGATTTTCATTTTAGATTTATAATGGGTTGATAAGGTCAGATAAAACTGGATCCTTGCATTCAACTGTCATACCTACCATCGACCTTCCAACATATGACAGCTGGATTGTCCCGCTCAGAGTTACCCATCCATGAGTTGGTAAGTGGGGTATGAATACCACTGGAGACCATTTGCATCACTGCAGATACCCGTGAAGAAATTCCCACTTTCATCACACCATCAAGATAGTTCCACTTCCATTATACTATTTTACATTCATTCATGAATACAAAACTGATTATGGTGCATCATGTTTTCCTTAGCATGGAAACAAAAATCTCCAAGAACCAACTTCAGTTTGGGAAGAAAAGGTAAAAGATGCCACTAGAAAATGGCAGTAAAAGTCTAAACAATTTCCATAAGAATTCATCTGAATCATAGTTCAGATTCAAGTTCACTCACTGATTAATGTTATGGAATGCTGCCGTACAAAGAGGTTGTCATTCAGATTGTTGGCTAGGCGATAATTATTTAATATTACAAGAAACAGGTATCAATGCTAGATTATTTCAGACTGATCCACCAAAAAGTAAAACACAGGTATATTGTCTATTTCATATAAGGTTTGTTCAGTACATGTGGTATACATTCTGTCTGTGGTCATGTTACTTTGAATCAGATCACTACACAGCGTGTCTGAAGTATCTCTTTTACAAAAATGAACACTTGACTAACTAAACAAAACAAAATTACCAATGAAATATGAAAACAAAAGGCATAAGGTACTACAGAAGTACACATCCAAGTTATAAATGTGCAAACCCCAATAAGATTGAAAAAAAACGAAAACTATAGTCAGCCAGAGCCTAGAGAGACCCATAATTAGATAGAGAGACCCATAATTAGATAGTGTCTGCAATGAGGCACATTTTACACACAATAACATTGAGTTTCGAGCAAGGATAAATGCGTGGAGACATTGATGGCAAAAGTTTTATATTCATGTAACTCCTAATATATATGATAATGGATGCACCCAATAATAAAAATCAAACTTTTCTTAAAAAGTAGCACAGTAAAGACTCAGAAAATTAGTTAAGTACATTGTCTCTATGGACTACAACAATAAAGGAGCCAGGAAAAATTTATTACCACCCCATCATCTTAACTTGTATTCTCATATTCACTGAGAGATATCTAGAAGACTTCAGGTGGAAATCCCTCCACAACATAAGGATAAGAACAGGGATTAGCGACTAAAGAATTTTTAATAATCCTCACTACATATCAGATCCAAGTTTGGATATGTGCTAGTAAAATATTAAGAGAGGAGAAAATAAGTACCAAAATCATGAATTATCAAATGTGAATCACTCCTTGGGGAGATATAAACATAAACCTTGGTAAAAATTAAATTTACTTTCCATATAGAGAGACGAACACTTCTTCAAAATTAAGCAAATACGCAGTAAAATATAGAAACCTATATTGCACAGGCAAAAAAGTTACAGAAAAAATAATGATACCTCACTGATAAAGAAAATCTGTCAGCCATCTGTACTGTAGCATGAACTTAGAACAACTATGCTCCTTGAAAGTAATGGAGTGAAGCATAAAGTGCCAATTTTCAATACAATAGATGATTTGCAAAAATGCATATCATATTTAAGACATTACCGAATAATATTTGTAGAAGAAACCTAATACTCTTAGAAATAATACAAAAACTTATGCAAATGATGCATATCTCAGGTTTTGTGAAGACATGATCCTCTGAGTGAAACAATTCCCATGCAGTGGAACTATTGAAATTGTTAACATATACATTCTGACCTGAAACTAATATATCATTATTGTTTTAGCATTTCCATGGGAAGGTATTAACTTCAGTAGAGCAAGTAACTACTACTGCAGTTGATGTCCAAAGCAAAAACATTCATCATATGTTGAACCTCACTTTAGCTCTGCGAGGGTGTGAAAAGCTCTAAAATACCACAACAATTCAACCAGGATGTCCGTGATTCCCTTTGCAACAAGGTAGCATTCTGAAACAGAGTACAAACAAAATACTTCAGGACAGAATTAATAAATCTTTGTATCAGAATTAAAACTCCACGAAACTTGCATAAAAACACCCCATAATAAACCTTGGTAAAAGAATTACAGACCTCAGTTTCTCCATTTTGAGGATGCAATTTTGGATTGGATGTTTCCTTGGAGTCAACAGTGCCTTGACTACGAGATGACCCCATGACCTCTCTGCTGGCTTCTCCCCCAGTTGAGGCCACATCTAGAAAGGATTCTCTGTCGTTAGAAGCCACATCTCCATAGACTTCTCTGCCATTAGAAATCTCATCTCCACTGACTTCTCCGCTGGTTAAGACCACATGTTTGCTGTACACAGAATCACCACTGGCTTCTCTGCTGATTGAACCCATATCTCCGCTGGCTTCCCCAGATGATATGACATCTCTTATAGCTTCCTTGGTTGGGATCCCAGCTCTGTTGGCCACCCCAACAGAGGAAATCAGATCTCCAATAGATTCTCTACTGGCTTCTCCACAGGTTGAAATCAAATCTCCATTGGTTGAGACCAAATCTTCTCTGGCTTCTCTAGCAATTGGCATAACTACTGTATCCTTTATATTACTAGATTCCAACTTGAGCAAAGGCACATCCAATGATTTTACAATATTTTCCTCCACTTCCGGTATTGCTTCATTTTCTTTACTAGCAGTACCTGAAGAAATTAGAACTGATCCTTTCATGTTTTCACAATTAATAACTGATTCACTCTTTTCCTCCACTAGCACAGCACAATTGTCACTAACAACTTCACCCACAATCTGAATATTCTCATCATTTGTGTAACCCTTAATAACATCTGGATATAGGGAACTTTCATTTTCATCTTCTTCTTGTTGAACCTTAGAAAGCTGTGTATCAGCAGATTCTGACTCACTGCTTAAATCCTGAACCAGAGTTTCCGAAATACTTTCTGATACGCCCTCTTTATCTTCAGACATGAAAGCAGTCCCATCACTAGAAGTCTGATCTGGAAACATCTGCGAGCTTATGCTTTGAGAGGATCCAGGTGACTCCACAGAACCCAAGCTTTGAATAGAGTCGTTGGTATCAAATACTGCCAAGGTAGATGCAATATCAAGTTTACTTTCATCGCCATCACTGCTCTCTAATTCCGGAGATGGGCTTCTCAAGTCAACTTGTGTGACATCCTTGGGAGAATTGTCATGTACATCAGTAATTTGATTCGATTCATCCTCATTAAGTACCTGTTTAGAAGACGAAACCTCACTTTCGTCCTCGACACCACTCTGAAAATTAGAACCTATTAAGCCCACGTCTGTTCTAGTCTCAATTTCACTTGAGTAGATTTCATCTCCATCACTAGTTCCCTTCGGATGAGCTTCTTCTTTATCATTCAATGGGCCCAAGTTTCTAACTAGAACATTATTATCATTCACTACCCCAGAAAATAAAACCTCTGGCTCATTTCCCCTTCCCTCACCATTCTCCGGGACTGCTAAATTGGTACTGCATGTCATCACAAAACCTGGTATTGTGGGTGGATTTTCCCTTCCCTCGCCATTATTTTCTTTCTGTTGAACTGAAGATCCACCCTCGCCCTTCTCCTCTCCTTCATTGGTTTGAACTGATGATGTGGGTGTGACTGCATCGTCTTCATTCACTGACTCATGATCATGATCGTGCTCATTCCCTACAATCAAAAGGCAAAAGTATAATACAAGCGCACTCAAAGACCTCAAAATGCTAGGCACCCAGCAACCCACCACATCAAGAAATCGTTGATAAAAAAACCAAAGGAAATCATTGATGAAAAAACAAAGGCAAAGCAACTTATGTAAAGCAATGATACCGACCAACCCATCAAAGCCCGATGAACAGCAAATCGTCAACGCAATAAACAATTGAACATGTGAAAAGTGGGAACAGAAGAGTACAAGAAACAAAGTAAAAAGTACCTGAATCTTCTTGCAAAGCTTGAGATGGAGTTTGTACGTGTAGCCCTATCTCCTTCTCCTTCTTCTTTTTAGCAGCCTTTCGTCTTTTCGCACCTGAAGGCATCTTTCTTTCAATAAAACAAAACCTATCTGGATGTGTAGTTCTACCAGACTGCTTATAATTTGCAGGATTAAATCATCAATATTTTAGGCATGTAGTTTCAGTTTCACTGTATTTCGCCCAAACTTCAGTTTGATTCAGCAGCTTCCGACTGAACATGAATTAGGGCCCAATATTGCCCGTCGAAATCCCATCTGGGCTCCACCCATTTTAGATGAGAAATTTTGGATTGAGATCTCTAAAACAAAATTTGTCTACAGGAAAAAGGAAGCTCTAAAGGCTTTAAAAACGAAACAGTAAAGGAAGACAAATACATATGCAAACTTTTTAAGTTCACATGATCTGACTACAAATACTTACATCAAAATTGCAATTATTTAATTGTAAAGGAAAATAAACTCGTTCTTAATAATATTATATGTTGTTATTTAGATTGAATTAATATAAAAAATTAATGTATGTTGTTATTTAGAAATTAAAATAGTATTTTTAGTCAATAGATTACATATATAGTGTGAGATTTGAGCCTGAAACAAGTCTCACCATTGCAAACCACTCTTGAGTTGTTGGAAAACAAGTTTTAGTTGTTTAATGGTAAACCAGTTGTCGTTGATCAATAGACTTTATATATAGTGTAAGATTTGCCTAAAACAAGTCTCACGCTTGTAAACCACTCTTGAGTTGTCGGAAAACAAGTTTTTGTTGTTGTTTAATGGTAAACTAGCTATCGTTTAATGGTAAAAGCCTCCAAAAAATATCAAGTAAGCCTCCAAAATCTCACTTATCACATAAAAGCCAAATAAATATTGACTTGACAACTAGATGGGAACGTTATATTTTCATTTGCAGTGTTTTTTTCATTTTGATGGAAACTTTCTTTTTACATTTGCATTGCTTTATGTTTTAAATCTATATGCAAATATTTCATAATTAGATAATACTTAATTTCTTTAAGGGAAAATTATAGAATTGTCTAAGTTCATTTCATTCCATTATTTAACACTTATTATTAATTGTTTAATCCAGCCATATGCAACTACAATCTGCAGCATCCATGCACAAACACATACTTTCTAACATATTAACATGCATATAGATGTTTTCTATCGATGTAATCCTTGAACATCCTTTAGACGCAAGTGCTAGTTTATATATAATATATGTATATTCAGTAAAAATAATAAAATAGAAAAAGGTGAAAATAAGTGAAAAGCAAAAAGTCTGAAAAAGGAGATAAAAGTGATATTTCAAAGGGTGATGTAGATGACAAAAATATAGTTGATCTCAAGGGCTTTAAAGACACACAAGAGAATAAAGGCAAGGAGAATAGTCACCCAAATAGAATAATGGATCAAAGAGGATTCATGAAAAAGATTTGAACGTGGCAGAAAATAGTTAGGATGAAGGAAAAATTATTTGAAGATGGGGAACAAGGTTTGGAAATAAAAGGCAAGGGTAGGGGAACCCTTGAGAAAGTAGTGTAGATATCAATCTTCAACATTAATGTGGAGGTGGATTTGGACATTCCAAACATTATCATTCATGATAGCTTACAAAACCCTACCATGGAGAGGTTAAAGAAGACTATGGTTATTGCCAAATTCATTGGGATCTAGCCTTCAATGGGAAGAATAAAAACATGGATAGGCTGTAAAAAAAAAAAGGTGGATTGCTTTAGACCTAGGGTGAGTTTTCTTGCACTCAACTTTTTGCAAATTATTTTTCAATCTAAAGTAGATAGGGATAATATTTTGAATGGTGGACCTTAGTTCATGGGGAACTCTAAGTTGTATTTGAGGGTCAGATACAATGTTTTGACACTACCACAAAATTGGTTAAAGAAACTCACCTTTAGATCTACATGTACAAATCACCCTAGGAATTATGATCAAAGGATATTTTAAAAGGAAATATGAAATTTGTTGGCAATTATATTTAAAGTTCTTCATCAACTAAATAAAAGTATTAACTACTTATGCAAGGTGTGGACACATGAATAATGTCACCTTCATGTCACTATTCCATCCTAGCCAATCAAGTACACCTTATCACCTTATCATTCATTCATTATCTAGGACCCCTAACACCATTCATCACCTAGGAACCCTAATGTCATTCATCACATAGGACCCCTTATCACACATTCATCACCTAAGACCCCTAACGCCATTAACCACTTGGAACTCCTAATGTCTAGCCATTTAATTAAATAATTCCTAGCTATTTAATTAAATTAGGCTATAATTATTCATTAATTTAATAAATTATCATTCTATTTTTTTACATCATGAATTATTTAATTTTAATTTCCACATCATGTGCATTGATAATTTATTTAATTAATTATAAAATTATTAAAATCCATCTCACCCAATTGACTATCTGGTCTAATCAATTTAGTCAAACTTACTCCCATCCCCACTCTTTATTCAAATTTGTTTCATTCATTCATGCAATTGGTTAACTATTCCATGCAAATAGTCAACTCCATTGATTCTCTCATGTACACAGTTAACTCTGTGCAAGTAGATCTCATCAATTTGATTTGTCATCTCCCCAATCAATTTGAGTTGATAAATAATTATTATTTTAATTAAAAATTAAAATATTGTGTAATTTTTCCATGCTTGCCACATCTCCTTGAATCAGTTACCCTAATCATGGATTAAGTTTGACTCCCGATTGAATCCTAGCCATTCATCTAATTCCCCTGAAAATCTATATAAATCAAACTCATTTTTCATCATTTCACATGAATTCATTTTCACATCCATATTTTGTTGGTTTGATATGCACATGGAATGTTAATGTTAGCTTAGGGAATCAATCATCCACATTGTGCTTGATTTGAGGTTTGCATGTGAAAAAATTGAGTGTTCAATTGATTTGATTTTGATGTTTTATTTATTTATTATGTTTGCATGCATTCATTTTGGTGAACTCAACATGAATTTATACATCTAACACTTGCAATTGTGAATTTTCATGAGTTTGATCTTTTACGTGTGGGCTTTTCTAAGGGGTCTTGAGAATTAATTTTTTTTAGGAGCCTTGTATTGTGAAATTAAAATCATAGTTGCATTTAGGGAAACCACGAGATGAATTTTGACATATAATTTGCTATATTTTACTCATTGTGAAATCTAGTAAATATTTTTTTAGGGCCTCTAAATTTTTTAGTACATAAATTTGTAGGATCGTACTACCTGGTCTAATTTTGATGTATTACATTTTTTCTTTGCAAGTGGATACATAGTAGATGTATACACAAGTCACAAAGGTTGAAGCATATACATAGGCAACTAGAGGTGTCAATGATAAACACACACATTCACTAGAATATATAATACCTATAGTATACTCATGGATCGATGCTATTTTTATGTATACACAAAAAATATGCATTAGGGTTTAAATTTGGCATATATGTCATAACCTATCTTGTCAACTTTATCAATCTATATATTTAACTATAAATTTAGAGAAAAATTGTCATGATAAGTCAAACACAAACACATGATTAAAAAAATACCATAAATTTATACATATATATATAAATACATGTAAATAATTATATTTATTTAATAATAGATTATTTAAATTTGATAAATCTTAATTTAACCATAAATACAAAATATAGATAAATAATAATAATAATAATAAATAATTTACAACCCATGATTCGCCGGTATACCTATTGGGGTGGGAAACAAAGGGTTGAGTAGAAGGGAGAATGAATGAATGTAATCTTCCACAAATTTCGATGGCAAAAGAGAATTGGGAGACAACTTAGTTTTTGCCCTGTTTTTCATGTACGTGTGGGGTCCATCATCAATGCTCTCTAGAGAGATATTCGCAAATGATAAACCATCATCAATAGAGACATAGGTAATCACAAATTTATTTGTTTACCTCCTCATTTAATAAACAACTATGCCGTTGAGTAGGAGATTGTAAGCCTTAAGGACGACTCCTCCATTTCAAACACCATGCAATAATAAGCTGGTATATGTAACATACTTTTAATCTTGCAATAGCACTATGGAGTTATAATATTTTTAGTATATTATAGGTATTATTAATATAATTATGATAATAATTATAAGTTAACACATTATTAAGAAGATACAACAATATTATATCTTATTATATTAATCTTATAGACTATAGTGATAACCAATAAAGGTATTGTTAAATTTAGATAGGTTAACATAGTATATCTTAGATTTGAACAGTCTATTATTATATCATGTTGTGTCTATTGTCTTTGTTGGAGTTTTCAAATACAAAGTTGGAGGACAAAATTACTTATATTATTGAGACGTCTTAAGTTTAAATTAATAGCTTCCTCTAACATAAATACATATAAAGTGAAAATTAGACCCTTAAAGGTAAGTAATACTTTATAATTATTATATTCTTAACTCGCCCTTCTAGAATGAGTATTATCATTTCTTTTATCTTTCTATAAATTAATAACTGTTTGGGAATGTACTAATAAGTTGTTGTCAAGACCATTGTAATCTTAGTTATCTTCCAATTTAGGATTAACATTAATAATCATTAATATCATTCTTACTGTTAAGATTATCATTTTATTTAGTTACCATTTGTGATAATTTTTAGCTATTGATTTCATTTAGTTGTCATCATTTGTCCAATTATAAATTTGTTTCTATTCAAAATAATCCTAAGTTATTAAATTACTCTCTTTTTTCTTACCTGGATAACGAGTTGTTATTCGAAACAATTTTAATTAGTAATTTCATTTAGTTTTTATATGTTACATACTTATCAAGTGATATCCCTTTGCAACACCCTTAGATATTATCCTTAAATGACATATTATCATAGATTGTATTTTTATAACCATTTGGATAATTTGTTACTGA
The DNA here is from genome assembly GCA_007258455.2 of Sequoia sempervirens. Lineage (NCBI taxonomy): Eukaryota > Viridiplantae > Streptophyta > Pinopsida > Cupressales > Cupressaceae > Sequoia > Sequoia sempervirens. Next base: position 5,962,233 of record VDFB02000011.1, read on the forward strand.
TGATTAGTAAAGTTTCAAAGATATTAGATAGTAGCATGTGTTTTGATATCATTAGTCAAGAAATTGTTAACTAATAGTTATCAATTGGATATTCATAAGTTCATATAGTTATTTCTTGATATTTTTGTTTTTTTATTCAATTAGTAATTGCATGTGTAAAAGTAAGAAGTACATATTCTTCGTACAAAAAATAGTTATTGATTTGATGTTAATTAGAACTAATTAGTTATCTACTCATTTGCATAAGCATTTTGAATGTTATAGTGATTGATTCAATTGACATTAGTACTATACTTATAATGATTGATATAATACTAGTGATTGTATACATAGACCTAGTGGTTCTTAAATGGTAGTTGTAGAATGCTTCGTATATTTCATAATTGGTGATTAGAAAATACTCAAGGATCTCTTATTTTAATTTAACACCAAAATTAAATATTTCAAGTACTTCATCATTCCAAATAGATGAATTTACTTCTACGAAAGTTTCATTAAGTTCTCATCTTAGAAGAATGATGTGGAATACTAATGAGTTGGATTCTTGTAGATCAACCTCAATCAAAGGTCAATTGTATGATGTTGTCACAATGTATTAATATTAGTTGAATTGCTTTAAGCAATTGTTTGGTTGATCATGTATGAGTATCTATCATGGTTTATTAACTTGTGTTTTAGGAAGTTGCAATAATAATTTAGATTATTGTGAGTAAATAGTTACTAACATGATGGTGCATTATTTGATGAAAACCCCTTAGGTATTGGGCATTATGCACCAATACACAAAACCAATTACCATTTGAATAAAAAAATCAAACCTAGGTTTTTAGGTGAACATGAAAATGTTTGTAATCAAACTCAACATCAAACACCTCCTTGGAGTGTGTTTGTAAAGTAGATTCTTAATTAGGTTTTCATCCCTGTTACCTAATTATGTTTTCAACTCAATCAGATAGAGTTAGGACAACAATGATGATGAAAAGAATAAAAGGTACACATTAAATTCTACTAATTTTTCATTACCATACATAGAAATTTTATTAAATGAAATTGCAGTTTTATTATGCAAGCGTTTTACAAGAGAAAAGATTACACAAAATTTGCATAGAATTGTTATCTTTTATTCATTTTACAAAAAGTATGCTTAAGGTGTCCCACACAAGCCATGGGAATGACTGAAAGATGCAACATAGAACTAAATTATACATCTAAAGAAAAGTAAAAGAACACATGAATGGAATAGGCATCTGTCATTGCCTAAATGATGAACCCTATGGTTGATCAGATGCATCTTCATCTCCCTTCGTCCAGTAAGCTCCAGAAATGCTTGCAAGAGGTGGAATAGATGGTGCTAGATCTCGGGATTTCAATTATCCTCATATGAAATATCAACAAATATATAACCTACTTTTATGAAGCATTAAAATCAGATATGTAGTTATCACAAGTATCCAAGAAAAGCAAAGGATTATCAATCATCATCAAACTTTGAGCATCATTGTTTTATTTAACTTGTTTGTTCACTGTGCAAGTATAGGTACCTTTACCATTGCAAGATTAATCTTTTCAACATCACAGTATGTGGAGGAAAATGTGGCTCCCATAAGGGTTGAGCCCAGCATATTGTCCTCTTAGGGTACGAATGCATGTTGGGTAGTGACTTTTCAATATGCACAGATAGTAATACAAAGGCACTTCAAGTTTTCTTAAGGTTCAATGTGCAATTACAATCATGTAATAAGGACAGTCCCATACAATAAGAGATTCATCATAAGACAACACAGTCAAAAGTAATCTACAATAGGGACAACTTCAACATTCATTGAATAGTTTTGAAGTTTTGAGAGGACAATTCTAGAAATGAGATTTCATGTTAGAAGAGGATAGTCCTTCTATTGTTGACAAATCAAGTGCAGCAAGAACAACCATCACTTTATTCAATATTATAATGTATGCCAGTTCATGATCTTGTAGTAGAAGCTTTCAAGAGGGAACCAATTATTGATTGCATAGGCAGTAATCAAGAGGTTGACAATCTCTACCATGAGATAGTAAGTGACCTTAACCTAGAAGAAGCCATGATTCCATCAAATAGGATAGTCCTTGTCCTATACACATAAAAGGGTTTCTTAAAGCCAAATCCAAGACTGTGACAGTCAGGAAAATAACATGAGACAATCACTTCAAACAACATCACAAAGAGAAAATAAAGTCTCAAATTTTATGCTTTTCCAAAACTTGTGACAATCATATCGCGAAAATCACAAACTGGGTTTTCATGATTTTTGACAAAAATTAGGAAACACTTAAATGAAAAAACCTAGTTTGTGGTTTGACAGAAAACTTCACCAATTCGGGACAGTGAAGATGAATAGGGCAGTCAAGTTGAGAGGTCACAAAGCAAGGTCCAAATAGTGGACTGATAAAAGAAAGAATGTAAGCTATATCTTCTAGCATTGAGAACACAAGGTTTTATAAATACATTCACTGTACAAGAAGAGAAGAGATAGATTGCCTTGATCGGGTCGTCAATATTTTAAAGCAGAGTAGGGTCGTTTACTGTTCTATGTTGCATAACAATCTAGTGACTATGGATGAAACCAAAGAATGGTGAACCTCCATAAAAGGAAGTCAGCTTCATGATTTTCAAAAGATAATAAAAAAGATGACCTTCAAAATGCAAAGCCAATCCAAGTAAAGCAACAAGCATTTCTCAAACTAGTAATACATGAGCAGTGAATCAAGAAAAAACACATTAGCACAAATTTCTTCTTTTCTCTATCACAACGCAGAGAAGCACCTAAAATGTTTTTATCACAGAGCTGAATATGAAGGAAAGTAATGAAATCTCAGCATTTCCAGCAAGAGTAACTTACCAACAATGTGGAATGCATTCAATCTTGTAGAGAACTTCAAACCCTGGAAACACAGTGTGAACACTAGATGATGGAAAATAAAATGCAAATGGGCCCGTGAATTCTTTTAGGGCTTATTCTTATATTTAGAGCCTTGGTCGAAGCTTTTGTCATTTGGGAGTTGATAAATGTATTAAATATTCCCCTTATATTTTGCATAAGTTTAAAACAAGTTAAAAAATGTAAACATTATGAAAGTAATAAATTATAAATTACTTTAATAAATGTCATAAAATGCAAAAAAAGGTGAGCAATTTATAACACATTAAAGTTGTCTCAATTGATTACTTCAATATTTGTTTAAATTGTTTGTCCTTTTCCTAAAGTCACGCAAAATCATAAGAGGAGTGAAATTGAAGCTTTACGCATGCATTTGGGGATATTCAGAGTGATTTTTCTTTGAATTTTAGTCAAACTAGAGTGTTTTTTAAGTTATCTTTGATCAAGCAGATTGAGAGGGAGAGTTTGGAGCTATTTTAGCTCAATTTGGATCAATTATGGGCCCTCATTTTTAGGCTTATCTCTTTTGCTCGTGAGGCATATTGAGATGGATATTTTTCAATGCAGTTAACTGCAAGTGCCACCTCTTGGCACTTTGAGACTATTTTTTGTATTAAAAGGGAAAAGACTTAGTCTTTTTTCCCTAGCTCTTACTTTTTGCTCTCATGTGTTTTGCAGAGAGAAAGAGTTTTGTAACTCAGTTTTTACAATTTTAGTATTCAACAGCTTTTAGTTTTTTTTTCATGATTTGTACAAGCAGATTCCTTTATCAATTAAAAAAAAGTAGTTTTTTGCCTTCTCAAAATCCTTGTGTTGTGAATTTCATGAATGATTTGATTTAGTTTCTATGATTTCAGTTTTGAATCCTCAAATTAGGTCTCATTTTAAACAATTTTCATGCAAGAATATAGAACTTATGTAGGTCATTGGTTGTGTTAACTATTTTAGAGAGATTGAAGTTGTGAAAACATACTGTTTTCCTGCAACAAAGTATAAAACACAACCTTCCATTGAAACACTTTTGTATAGGTTGGTCGAAAGATTGAGTTTTGCATAGAATAGAACTATTCTTTTGAGAGAGATTGTGAGTTTGAACAACAAGTACAAAGTCTTTTTACCATTTAGGTGCATCACCTTCTAGTTTCTTTTTTTCTACATTATCATTAATCCTTCTCTCTTTTCCCAAAAATATTTAGTTTCTAGGAAATCAAAAGGGGAACCAACCCATAATCTGGAGATTCACCTTCATTATGAGCAACCCATAGGCTCGAAGGTGTTTCCATGTTACACAGGATTGCTAAGCTTCCAGGCTTAGCATCAAGGTGCAACCCTACGTGTTAACAATCCCTATTCCACTTGAGTAGATGACAACCGATGAAGAACTTTTGGGGGGAAATGGACCCTAGAAAGGGTTTCTTATCCATTCATATATTTATATGAAACATAGATTAGGAACCAAAATTACATATATACTCAATCACATTTGGAAGCAGCATATGTAGGTATTTTGGTGAATGAAGGATGTTATTAGTATGTAGGATATCATGTTTGACATTAGGAAGTATCCATGAAAGATTATGTAAACATAATTAATAATACAACATTAATCAAGCGAGAGAATCATTCAATTAAAGGGGGTAAAATATCTAACATAAATATTAAGATAATATGTATTCTTTATATACTTAGAAAAATTGAGTGGATGGATTTCCTTGATTCCCTGAGGCTTTAGGAAAATTTTTGAGGTGTATTTCAATCCTTTATTTATGTATATATTATACTCTTAAATTCCCACTACCTCAATGCACTCCCAATAGGGGAGTGTAGTCTTTAGAAAGTGACTCAAGACCTAGATGGTCTCAATAAGTCTAAACTTCTTGATAGAACATATGCCTATCCTTTATGGATATATTCCTACCCTGTTTGGGAAGATGTTTATCCTAGATGAATAGATGAGTGCATGTCCTACATGGATAGATGCATATCATGTATGGATGGATGTTTTTCCTGGATGAATAGATTCCTATCATGTATGGATAGAAGTACCTGAGTACATAAATGAACGAACACTTAATACCTTGATCAAAAAAATAAATTTAACAACAAAAAAATTGTGACAATTTTGAGTTATAATTTTGGGTTATTATAGCATATATATAGTATAGTCAAGTTTTAACATTTATATTAATTAATTTATTAGATGTATATACATTTTGATATGCACCCACTAGTAAGATATATATATCACTTTAATGTTATATATATATATATATATATTGTGTGTATATATCACAAGTTTTAAAACTCGTGGTAGCACCCACCACATATAAAGAAAAATCACAATATTAAAAAATAACCTTTTTATTATTTATTCTTTTTAAATTAGTTTTTTCTAAAAATCTTTATTTAAAAATATCATTTGTTTCAATTGATTGGCCACTAATCATATGGGCAACCAAGAGCCCTACTTGACCTAGCCCTTGGTCACATGCTCAAATAGTCCCTAGTCATAGGGTACCAAACTTCAATGCCCAACACCCTTTGTCTATCACTTGGTCAAATGAGCAACTAAGGGTCAATGCCTAGGGGGCTAAAGGACCCCCCTCTTCTTTGCATTCCATAATAGACCTATTTTTTGAAAACACGTGTAGCTTTTATGCCACTAGTCATTTTTATTTTATTTTACAAGTATTGGAAAGATAGTTTAGAGCTCCTCACTATATATCAATCCATTTTTCTAGATTATGCTCCTAGAATTAAGTAAAATTCCTTGAAATTTGTGTTGCATTTTTAATTTTTTAAATGCTCTTAAATTTTGCATATGAACTCAAATTTCAATGGTTTTTTCTTTTTTAATTTATCAAAGAATTGCAAGGAATCCATTAGTTCAGTCTACTTATTCTAATATATAACTCATTGTATACTTCTTTGATAATCACTTTTATGCATCACCTTTTGTTGATCAAATAATAAATCTAAAACTACTAATATGTGGTTTTGCATGATGCATTTTTGAAGACTATTGTTATGCCCTTTTTACTTCTATTTGTTGTGTTTGTAATGTTTATTTTCTCATTATTATAAATTGAGTTAAAATTTACTCACATTTTTATTAGATCTTTATAATAAATGAGTGTCCTTTAATCTTGAAAAAGTGGGGTGTGTATGCTCTTCACTCACATGCTTGCATGATCTTAATAATTAGAAACACACACTTTGTGCAAATTTATTTTTTAAGAGGCTTGTCTAGGGATTTTATCTCCTTAGAGGATGACATCAACCATGTGTTTTGGTGGTGTATGTAAAGGGGGATGAAAAAAATTTGTACCTCAAAAGAGTCATCATCATGAATAACCTTGGGTCCCCTATTCCTCAAGACACAAGGTGAAGGGGCCTTCACTTGTGCATAGGTCCCATTCTCAAAGATGGGCTCTAATTCACGGATTAGGCCTTTTATAATTTTGGGTATATTGAGGATTCCTTAGAAAGCTTGTGTATCCTAGATGTTGGTTGTTTTTTAAGAACCAAGCTGGTCTTCAAAGTTTCCTATGGAATTGTCATTTCCAATTCTTAGCAACCTGAAGGGATTGGCTAACAAATGAGTGAAAGCAGTAATGCTTTCCTCCTGCACTCTAAGCTTTGCAAAACCCAGGAGGGTGATCCCACAATGTACCTATGGATTCATGTATATCTAATAATCGAATACAATGCAAATAACAAATAAATTCTCATATAATAGCTCAATAAATGGAATATATTAAGAAGTTGGCCACTCCTTTACAACACTCAGCATTTAGAGCATGAGAATGAGAAACTTAACATGAAATAATAACAATTACAACTCAATAGAATTTTGATTATGAACTTGATTTGATGTTGAATGATCAAGAAAATGTATCATGAATACAAAACCCAGATCAATGCCTTAACCTAGGAAATGAAGTCAATTTCAACACATATAATTGGATAATAGATTAATACTTAGAATCATAAAGCTTTGACAACACTGCACAACACTACATCATTATATCCTAAGCAAAAACTTCTTATAAAGATCCTTATACTCAAATCCCATGAACCTATAGCTCTATCCAAGTACTTTAATTAATTTTTTGAATTAAAACTAAGACAATAGTCATACATCATTGGAACACAATGAAGACCAATAAAACAATCCTTGATCATTTTATTAATAGCTCAGATAACGAATACACCAAGAGAGAAATGGCTTTGAATTTGCATCATTTCTATATTCAATTACTAGTACTGTTATCGAAAATTACATTTGCATATCAACTAGACTCAAAACCTAAGACAAAAACTCTAAAATGTTTTATGTATTCTCATTACAGAATTTTCTCCTTGATCAATCAATAAACCGTACATTTGACAGTGAATTCCTTCTTATAGAAATGAAGGAGTGAACAAGCTTCAATCCAGAATGTACACATGTCCAATTCCTATTTAACTGATGCAAATATTCCCCATTGCAGATATATTTGCAATTCAAAGGAGGGAAATATCACGTGGGACAAAAACCATTTACATTTGTCGAAGAATATTTTTCCCGCCTTCCAAAAGGAACCTTTTAGTTGTTTGATGCAGAGCAAGGTGGAGGTTATCAATTCAATCTCAAATGAACAAACTTTGCAACTTTGAAACCCTAAATTGGTGCTTTTCTTCCAAAACCTTCAATTTTCCTTGTAGTACTTAGAACAGGGTTTTTCCACCAAAAATTTTAGAGCAGGCCCAATACCCAAATTGTTAAAATCATTCCTAACACCCTCTAATCCACTTAGAAACATATCAAAATTCTTTATATGGTTTCTTTGTAACAACACCCTCCAAATTGGACTTCTACACTAGAAATAAGCCTAATTAGGCTTATTTTACAAAGCAACAATGTGTTAACCTTTCTCCAAACTACCAAACTTCACTCAAGGGCTTCACTCAGGTCACATGTGGTCTATACATGCAATTTTTTATCAACTAGAGCATTCACCAAATCACCTTTCTACAAAATCCTAAATCTACCTATCCTCCTAAGCCTAATACATGGTGATATTAGGATAGGGTTGCATCAAACTTGGCCCTAACTTCATCCCCTGCTCCTACAAACGCCCTAAACATTAAAACCATCCTATCTACTTCCATTCCACTGATTATTATATTTTCTCATTGGTGGAATGGGCCACAAATCATGTTTTCTTCAATCAAACCCTCAAGAACTACGGTTTCAAGTTGTTTTCGGTAAAAATCCTCTAACTCTCTTCAAACTTGACATATTTTTACAAAGTTGACCCCACATGAACAAAAACATGAAATAGGGTCTAAATAGACCTTATTACAACAAAAAGTGACTCAAAACACAAAAACCTAACATCTAACACCTTTTTACATCATGACGGCTAGGTTCCCTTGCACCATTGTTGCAGCAGTTTATCCACGTGCTTCCAAAATTCATTCCACATACTCCAAGCTTGAAGGAAGAAAAACATAAAATGAAGAAAGAGAAAAAGGACAAATTACCTCCACGTCTGCATCCCTATCATCAATTTCAAACTAGATAGAATACAATATTTTAGCATTACTTTATCAAAGCCCTAATCTATATTAGTTCCAGGCCATGAATTGTATTCTCCCTACTGTTATTCCCCATTGTTGCAAACTTAAGACCAAAATTGTAGTAACCATCCCCACAGCAGTACCCTAATCCTCTAAGACATCAAGATACTTGTCTTTCCATAACTGAAATTCCTCTTCTGAAGGCCAATTAAAACCAATGACAATGTTAGCCTTTGTTTTGTATGGAGCATACTTGGTCACAACCTGATTTGATTCCTTATCAAACTCCTCCAGGGAAATCCTTGCTTGGGTAATCATATCCATACTGCTACATAACATCCTCATATCATCCCCTTCACAAATTATGGTTGCTTGCTTTGTAATTACCTCATTTGCTTACTCTTTCCATCCTGCAAGGATTTGATCTCACCATTTTCCTTCAAGATGTTAGGGAGGAGACCAAAATTCAACTCATCAAACCTTCTGACCAGCTCCCTTATTTTTTCCTCCAAAGGCTCAATCTTTTCTTGGAATTCCTAAATTCCACTCACAAGTTTAAGGGTAGGTTGGATGTTGTTTGGCTTATTTATATCAAGCTTAGATCCCACGACCATTAGCCTTAAATATTGGAGTCTTGGGATCCATCTCTCCCTGAGTTGGATAGCCACTTCTTTATCCCTATCAAAAAAATTCAAGGCATGAAACATAGAGGAATAATTAGCATGGATGCTAATCAATCTCTTATCAATTCCATGTCTAGATGCTCCAAATACCACAATCTTTAGATTGCTAACAAGGATCAATTTGTCTTGGTATTTGCATCTTTCTTCATATTTCTTCAGCTTCTCAAGCAAATCTTCCTTACTAATTTTCTCTATTTGATGTGCCTCTAATGTACTTGGTTCTTCAACTGCTATAGGCACATTTCCCATATTATAAGGCACAATTTCCAATGAAACATCTTTGGGATGAGTAGGGGTAGAAGGTGTTTTTTCTTGTGGTGAAGGAGAGGAAGAGTTTATTTGCATGGGCACACTGGATTGCATATTTTGTATCTTCTCTTTTAACAATGTCATTTATGTTTGTAGCTCCAAAATCTTCTGTTGGCCTTTGTCATATTCAACCAGCAAATCATTGTGCATCTTTCTAAACTTCTCCTTTTTTGCAGTTATTGACTCCACCATTGCCTTTGTGAATTGGGCCACATTTATTGACATGATGGTAGGTTCAATTGCAAGGTATCAGATACCCTCTTGATGATCAACCATCCCCTATAATCTGTAGATGGCTCTGCAACTTTTGGCTTCTTTATGTTTGGGGCTAGGGACCAAATTGCCAATGTGCCCCACTGCTCACTAAAGGTAGACCCTTGCAGTGCAATTGTTGCTTCCTCCTCAAAGTTGTATAAAGGCCTATCATACCTCCTCACTGTGTCAAAATCTATAGTCGAGGCAAGGTCCCATTCTCGTAGTAGGAGAAGACTACTTTTTATGATAATTCTCTACCCTCCTGTTTTGTTATGCCTTGAAAAATTTCTTTCATTTTATTCATAACTTGAGCCTGTATAACCTTATTAGGTAGTTTTGGGTTTAAGATCCTCTCCTTGGAAATATTGTTAACATACCCATCCTTCTTAGCTCTTCGACCAAATTCCATGAAAGCAGTGGACTTGACAAATGAGTCATCATCCATGAATTGTTTGCAACCCTCTTCCCTGACATCATCTATGTTATCCATGTCAATGAGGTCCACCTTGCTTAGTTTGAGGCCCATTTGTTGTGGTACCATCTCCTTAGGGGGAGAAGGCATGCCTTGTTGCATTTCCTCCTTAGTAACAAATATTTCATCCTTAGAGTCCTTGACATAGTCCACCAAGCCATTTGGTTCTACCTTTTGATTCTTAGGAGGTGGTTACCTTGGTGGTGATGACACCCTTTGTGGTAAATCAATCTCAATAATCTCATAACTAGTTGACCTTGGGGCAGGCAATGGTGGCATTTCATGTGTTGGTGAAGGGATTCTTGGCTCTTCTTGCTGAGAAGAGGTGGTCACAACTTGCTTTTCCTTCACCCTGTCCTTTTTCCTTTTGAACACAATTATTTGCTTATGGGGTTGGTAGGTGGATATTTCTTCCATCACAAGGGCTTTTCCCTTGTCCTGATCCTCTCCTACCATATCTTTCCCCTTGTCTTGGACTAGCCTTTCTTCTTTTAATCTCCCCACAACTTGCTCAAAATTCTGAAAAAACATATTCAATCCTTTCAATTTCATCCTTTGTGTCTCTAAGAGCCAAGAACTGTGGATCCTTAGATTGCATCTCCTTTTCTAATTTATTGAATGTAATCCACTTCATCTTTCTATCATCCTACTTTTAAAAGTGAAAAATATTCCTTATTACATCCTTTGGAAAATAAAATTTGTGGATGAACTTGGAGCTTTTGATTCTTGCCTTTAGCCCTACCATGAATCCCTCGGGATCATGATTCCTTCGTCTGACCCTCTTCATCTCATATGGCTTGAGGACATCAACACTTTTTCTCCATCCTCCTTCTTTCATGACATAATCAGAGAAAACAATGTATGCAGGGAAAAAGGTTCCCTTCCTCTAATTTTGCAAGTGATTATCTTCTACATCCCCTATCTGCCACATCACTTCCAAAAACAAATCTTTAGCGACACATCCCTTGGAAGAATATGTGGTGATACACTTGTGCCAAAGACTCTAAGGATTTTATAGCTTGGGTAAGGAATAATTTCCCCCCAATTGTGTACAATATTCAAATCATGCCTCTTGTCTTTAGGCCTTAAGAAATCATGCAAAGCCACAGGGATTCTTGGCATATTCAAAATTAATACCCTTCTCAATTTAGAAGCAAATATATTCTCAAACACCAGAATACTAGATTGGTTGTCATTTCTATCAAGGAGTCTACTCCAGCATTGGATGGGCATATCCATATCACCCTCCTTCCTAACTAATGTCATATCCTTTCCAAAATAACTTGCTCCCTTATACAACAACACATGCATAAATAAAGAATACCAATAAAACCTTACCCCATCTTCACCATTATTTAGTGCAACCAAGCCCTCATGTATCCTTTTAGCTAAGTATGATCCAAATTCATAGAGGGTAGTGCAAGTGGGATGCTAGATATGTATAGCCATATACATCTTTGCCATAGGCATGCCTGTGGTTGGGTCAAAACCCAAGATTTGACATAAATAATAGAATAATCTTTGGAAGTATGTAATAAAATAGTTGATAGGGAATGGCTCTTTATCTTATGGGCCCAAAATGATCTTCCCTTGTCCCTTAATAGATTCCAAGAAATTCTGCAATACTAAGATTTTAAAAGTATGCCTTACTTTCTCATACTCAGCTCTAAGCACCTTCTCATCAATCTTTACCATATCTTCACTCCACTCAGTCAAATTGAAAACCTTAGCTATTTCTCCCTTGGTAACCTTTACCATTTCTATACCATCATAGGTTCTCACAATTCTTGAAATTGGGTCATAGTTTGCTGCTAATTCCCTTAGTAGGTAAGCATCCATATAAACATTCAGAACTACCACTTTTCCCATGTCTAATCTTCCAGGGTTGCCAATAGGGATGCCACAGTTTTAGTTTCCAAACCAAAAGTTAATTTTTTCCCATCTAGTGTATGGTACTGAGGCATCTCTAATAGTACATTTCTTGTCAATGAGCCCATCAACAATTTGAGCACCTCGAAACAACAACTAACCCTTGGTCTTATCAGATGTGGAGGGTTTTAGTTGCTCAGTTAAATCCTGAACTAGAGGTATAAATGTAGGTTTCAACCCAGAGGCTTGGTCTTTCGGTGTAGATGCCTAGACTTTAGGTGCCATGGTAATAGGGTTTGTGCAAACTAGGGTTTACTTTTGTAGAGAAACTAGAAGCTTATAGCTAGGGTACAGTTTTGATGCAAAGAAACAACAATAATTGACAAACTTATCATTCAAATTGAACGTCAAACCTTAAAAGAAATCCAAGAAACTAGGAAATCTATTGAAGATATGATTGAATGAACACCCTCAAAAAAATTGCAAGAAATTGAAAGCAGTCTGTCAATTGTACTTACAGTTTTGTAGAGTCTTTGAAAACCCTAAGCTCTAGATGCCAAACTAGCTTGAAATTTGTAGGGAGAAATCCTTAGATGCGTTGAATGCTATAATGTAATGCAATTATGATTTAAAATAGGTTTTTATGACTTTTAAGGCAGATCAAATTCGTAGTTCGACGTCATATCCGCCATTACTGTTTGCTCGCACAAACCAAAACAGCTCACTTGACCTCAAATTCGAACTTTAAATTTTAGTCATTGATCCTGTAGTGATATAGCCTAACAAACGACTCAGATCAAGTCAAGCAAGTTTGAAAATTTGACCATAAATGATTATCGCCATCGTTCAGTCAAAATACACCATGTGGATTTTCCTCCAAGTCATCGTGCGAGCTCCACCATCTCCATAAGCCTTGAAAATGGCTACGTTTCATCTCCTTGCTTCCCCTCTAGGTTTAATTTGTGTGCAACTTACAGAAATGGGGAGGCGAGGAATGGACCAGATCAAATCAAGTTCCCTTAACTTGCATGCCTTTTATCTTTCAAACCATCCACCTATGTGTATAATCTTCGGATCCAATGAATGGTCATGATTAAAACATCTTATGTTACAATTTACCATGTGCTAAAATAAGCCATTTATTAGCTTGATTGTTTATGTTTCCCAACTTTATGCCAAAAAATTTCCAAAATATTTCATACCTCATTATTGGGTCCTTGATGGCTCATATCACTCCACGTGGCACCTCCTCACTTCCACTCTAAGGGGTAGGAGATGTATGTGGGTCCCCCACAAGCTAGCGGGGGACAGTCAAGATTAACCCAAGCCATCTCATCTCAACTATTGATTACTTAAAGCTTGACGCTCACTACCTTCAAAGGATGATGGGCCCTACTGATTGATAAGACCTGTGGCACTCACCCACTAGGCCATTAGAATATTTTAATGGATATTAGAACACAACGAGGGAGTGGGGGATGGTTAGGATCAAATCAAATGATCCAACCACCTACATTAAAATATCAAACTTGTGCATGCACAATGTTAGCAACTTAAAAAGGGGCTCAACTAAGTCAACGAGAGATGAGACGTAAACCTCAGGCCAAGAATTTAGACTGATGAAAAAATATTAAACCTAAACATAGGGACGGTGGAAAATATAATAAGATTTGTGACCTACATAATATGGAGCAATATTTATAATGAATCAATGGATGATGACTAGGAAAACTAGGCTTAAGGGCCTAGTAACTAGACAGACTTAAGGACATAAGTGGTAACTTAGGAAACCTGGAACAAGTGAATACCAGTCAACCGTGAATTAAAACATATATAAAGGGTTTGACAATTAGGTTTTTTGAGATGGTTTAAGATACACATAGACCTTATAACACCTGGAACGAGTGAATACCAGTCAACCGTGAATTAAAACATATACAAAGGGTTTGACAATTAGGTTTTTTGAGATGGTTTAAGATACACATAAACCTTATAACATGAGAAATACTAAAACCCTAAGCCTTAGGACCCATTCCAATTTAGGAAAGATAACCAAATTTGCAATAATCATTAGTGGAATGCAAAAATTTTAAGGGGTTCCACCAATGGCTCTTGTTGGGGACATATGTTCCTCCATAATAGAGCGATATCATAGAATCTCAAGGTTGAAGTAGACCAATATAGAGAACCAAAACTAGGAAACTACGTAGACAAGGTCTTCAAACTAGACCAGACCCGACCAAAGCAAACCAAACCTATTTACAGAACATACAAAATTTATAATGTACATGGAGAGAAACATATTTCAAGAGAAATATGGCTTTAAGAAATTTCCATTTACTGGTAGTTCAAGAAGTTCACCAGTTAGATCTTGTAAAAAGTAGGAATCCTCACCATGGGCATTGTTGATCAAATAAGGGCCCAGCCATAGTGTATGAAACTTCCCATGTTTTCCCTTATCTTCATACCTACAGTTCCACATTAGCACCATGTCTCCTACTTGAAACTTTCTTGGAGATGCTTTCTTATCGTGCAGGTTCTTGACTTGCAATTGTACTTTAACATTCTTCTTTTGGGCATCTCTCCTCATATCATCCACTTCCATCAAGGCATCAATTCTATGTTGCATTTCATCACACACATCTTCATTATATTCTTGGAAAAACTTGTACATCTTCATAAAATTATTTTGAGGTAACCTTTTTACAATGCCATAGACTAAATCAAATGCAGCATAATGAGTGGCCTTCTTGATTGTCACCATGTCTACCCATAAAGCTAGCTTCAACTTGGAATCCTAAGCTCATTTATTTTTCTCAATGATCCTCTTGATGATCTTCATCAAGCTCTTATTGCTTGAATCTACCTGACCATTACCTTGTGGGTGACATGGTGAAGAATAGGATACCTAAATCCCATGCTTAGAAATTTTTTTTGGTAAATTATTCAAACCTAATGCACATAGCATTGTCTAAAACAATTTTCTCAAGTACTCCAAATCTGGTTAGTATGTTATCCATCAAGAAATAAATTACTACCTTAATTGTTTCTCTTTTTGTTGGAATTGCTTCCACCCATTTAGTAAAGTAATATGTAGCAACAAGGATCCAAGAGTGACCTCCATTGGACTTGTCAAACATCTCTTGAATGAAATCAATGCCCCATAGCTAGAATGGTGTCTGGACTGCAACTGGTCTAAGTGGTTGGTTACTTGAGAACTTAAGCTTCCTAGAGAACCTTTGACATGTGTCACATGTTCTTACTAGTTTGTGAGCATCCTTGAAAACTATAGGCCACCAAAGTCCAACTCTTAAGACCTTGTGAGTGGTGGTCTTAGCCATATAATGCCCGCCACACAATCCACTGTACATCTCAGTTAGCAGATCAGAAGCTTTGGCATTATCAACACATTTCAACATGACACCATCCAAATTTCTCCACCATAAAATTCACCATTAATGATCACATACTTGATAGCCTATAACTTAAGAGTCCTCTTTTCATTATCAGTCAATCCTTCAGGACATTACATCTTTTGTAAGTAATAGATAACATTCTTATACAAATAACAATCTTGCATATCACAAATGTGTGACCTGTCAAAATAATCCTCCTGATTTATTTGATTGGTATCCAAATTTGCTTCAGCCATTAGCTTGGCTAATCCTTGACCTCTCACCAACTTGGTGATCTGGATGTCAATGTTAAACTCTTGTATCTTATTTATCCATCTACATCTTCTTCTTGTGACTTCCTGTTGGGTGAATATGTCCTTAATAACAACACTTGGAACATATGCAATAACTATAGCTCCTACAAGATAAGTTCTAAAAAATTTTACAGCCTTGACCAAGGCATATGCTTGTTTTTCAAGCAAGTCATATTTCAACTTTGTAGCTTGAAGAGACTTGCTAAAAAATGCAATGGGTTGTTCAAAACCCTCTTTATTCTTTTGTAATAGAATTGCATCAATAGTGTGGAATGATGTAAATGAGAAGATTTGCAGTGGCTGGAAAAATTAGGGGTCCTTAGAACTGGGGCCTCCTTGATTGCTTTCTTAATTTCTTGAAAATCTTTGCTTGGCTCTTCAATCCACTCCACTTTCTCACCCTTTAACATCTTTGATATGGGGTGGGTGATCTCTGCAGATTTTGTAACAAACCTTCTCAAAAAATTAATTTGTCCAAAGAATGATTGAATGCCTTTCACATTCTTTGGCTATGGAATTTTGTCAATGGTGGCTACCCTTTCAAGGTCAATTCTCACTCCCTCCTTTGACACAATGTGTCCCAATAACTTTCCTTCAGTGACACCAAAAGCACATTTCTTAGGGTTAAGTGAAATCCCATTATATTTTAGGGCCTTGATGAAAATCTTCTCCAAGTTCATACAATGATCTTCTTCTTTCTTGGAGTATGCAATCAAGTCATCTTGGTAGATAGCCAAAAATAAATTGATAAAATTAGAAGGCTACATCGATAGTCCTCTCAAAAGTTGCACCTACATTGGTTAAGCCAAATGGAATTTTGACATAAATATAGGTGTCCCATGGAGTAGTAAATGTAGTCTTATACTGCTCAGACTCCTTCACTTTAATTTGGTTGTAACCAGAAAAACCATCCGTCATGGACAAGAGCTCACAGCCAATCACCTTCTGCAACATAGCTTCCATATTAGGCAATGGATAGTTATCCTTCAATGAGGATACATTGAGGTTCCTAAAATCAACACATAATCTGATGTCCCCATTCTTTTTTCCAATTGGCATTAGATTAGACACCCAAGATGAATGTCTTATAGGCTTGATTATGCCAACATCCCTTATCTTCACTAGCTCTTCTTGCATTTTTGGTGCTAAGGTGGGATTGATAGGTCTTTGCTTTTGTCTGGAAGGCTTTGCATCAACCTTTAGAGGAATTTCATGCTGAAACAATTCTTCCCTGTACACCTTCAAATCATCATAGGACCAAGCAAAGACATGTTTGTATTTTCTCAGCAAAGAAATCAACATTGCTTTGATCTTGGGCTTCATTTTCTTTCCCACATAAACTTTAGTAGGAGCATTTTTCAGTCCCTAAGTTTACTTCATCCAAATCTTCTGGATGGGTGGTAGGTGTCTTGGCATTACTTTTCTCTTGGTTGTCAGAGACTCTTTCCAAAGCTACCAGGCCTTTAGGAATCTTGTTGGCCTTTAACTAAATAACTTCATGGATGGACCCCATCAACCATATATTCCTTACCCCACCATCCCCCCTACTATTCTAAGGGGCCTCGGGTGGGGGGGCGCTATAGGTGGGAGGATATAGGAGAATGGCTGGGTGGGAATAGAAGGTTCCAAAGGGCGATAGGGATAGGTCAAGGTCCCAAGACCTCCTGAAGTCAGTTGAGCCAATCGTCTACATGTCGTATAAGTCTACTTACTGATTGAGACACCTATTGACAACAATTTTACTCGCAGAAAATAGGGTGAATAAATTCTTCATAGACAAGACCACAAAGAGCCTATCCTTCTTGAAAGATATGGAACAAAGACAACCTAAAGGGGAATTTTGCATTTACAAGGTAAAGATTGGCTTTCGTTCAATCCCAAGTCTCTGATAACCAGGTCATGGTTGCACTAGGGTCGCTCTTGGGTAATGATGTGATATTGTTGTTAAACTCAAAGGGACTATGGTTGTTCTTTGAATATTTCAAAGATACATTCCAAATTGAAACAATGAGTTCAAACATCATGAAACCAAAATATTTTCCCTAACATTTCATGAATATCACAAATTCTTTGCTATCACTTAAGTAGATTTAGCATTAAGCATTCAACAGTCTTATGGAAAACAAAATATTTTCAATGCAATTCCTTCCATTCATTAAAAATTTTGGAACATTTTTCAAATATTTAAACATCTATTCTAAAACAAAGTATAAAAAACACTAAAAATTAAAAGTTTCTCCCAGTTATTCTACATGGATGCCCCAAAGAATTAATTAAAACAAAGAAAACCACTTTATACTTCACCAGATTGCTTCACAACTACAGATAAAATGGTGCAAGCTTTTAAAGAGTTGTTGTGTGATCTCACAACATGCCCCAAGACTGAAAAGACTTGGGGACCCAAGTGAAAAAATGTGTAACTCTTATGGCAAGAGCTAGCAAATTGCAAGATCACCGGAAGTGAAAGAGAAAAAATCTTTGATAATAGAAAGTACTCCATATTGTAGGTGTTTCGTGCACCAGATACAGGTACCAAAAACATGGGAAAGGCAAAAGGTAATGTAAAGTTCAAGGGGAAGGCTTCAATCCAATATGAAGTGTTCCGGTATGGAGGAGTCTGATATAGTGGAGTTATGATATAACCGAGGTCCAAGAAAGTAAGTGGGTAAAGCTAAATACAAGGTACCAGGAACCGGGATGCAATGTAAAGTGAAATGCTAAAATTTTAAATTTGTCTAATGATCCTGGTGATCCGGTATATGTATGAGGATTCATGATATGCTTTTTAAAAGGGTGTGATAATTATGAGATTTTTGTACTAATATTTAAATAATGGTTTTATTTACATGAGATGTTATAAATATATATTTTTAAAGGGATTTAATGTGTGGAATTTGTGATTGCAGGAGATATCGATTGTGATGCAAAGCTCGGGTATGGACGATCAGGAAAACTTGAATCATGGATGGAATAATTTTTAGTCTGGTTCGATCACTTTGGGAGGTGATAATGCAAATGGCTTTGAGTCCATCGAAATGTTGTGGATCTCGGTATTTCACATGCGGTGGGAACATATGCCAATTTTTGCGAGAGCCCATTCCCGAGAGTGATAGAACCGGAGCCAAGCAATGTGTGGGGGCAAAAATTCTACTTTTTCGTTCTAAATGTATGGGAACCCCCTACACATTATCATGATTTGAAGTATCATCCTTGTGAAGATTCAGGATCAACACTCGAAGAGCTTCAACATGTAATTGGAGTTGACTTCCATTGATTTCAATTGCAATTTTCCTATTGGTCACAACATTCCACGTACCTTGATGAGATTGGTCCCTTGCATTTCCTTTCATGTAGTTGTCTTATCCTATATGAGCCTTGTGTTCTACAAAAGGCCAGAGGGTGCTTTATTTTTATTTTAAGTTCATAATTTTTGGATGTCGAAGGAGCATAAAATTTTAAGTTTTGTTCCTTTTTCCTATTTTTTGAACCATTCCGGCTTAAAACTTTGTATGCGAGTAGACATTAATTGATATTAGAGCTTATTAGATAGCTACCTATCTCAATATCTTTTGTAGATGGTTTTGTTAGTTAGGCCAAACAAGACTGTATGCTACACCGTTTAAGGGTGCATACAAAACCTACTCAGTGTCTAAAAACGAAACCCCTCTCTTTAAAAGCTTGCACCATTTTATATGTAGCTGTGAAGCAATCTAGTGAAATATAAAGTGGTTTTCTCTGTTTTAATTAATTCTTTGGGGCATCCATGGAGAATAATGGGGAGAAACTTTTAATTTTTAGTTTTTTTTATACTTTGTTTTAGAATAGATGTTTAAGTATTTGAAAATGTTCCAAAAATTTAAAAGAATGGAAGGAATTTAATTGAAAATATTTTGTTTTCCATAAGATTACTAAATGCTTAATGCTAAATCTACTTAATTGATAGCAAATAATTTGTGATATTCATGAAATGTTATGGAAAATCTTTTGGTTTTATGATGTTTGGACTCATTGTTTCAATTTGGAATGTATATCTAAAATATTCAAAGAACAACCATAGTCCTTTTGAGATTAATAGCAATATCACATCATTACCCGAGAGTGACCCTAGTGCAACCATGACCTGGTTATCGGAGACTTGGGATTGAACAAAAGTCAATCTTTGCCCTGTAAATGTAAAATTCCCCTTTAGGTTGTCTTTGTTCCATATCTTTCAAGAAGGATAGGCTCTTTGCGGTCTTGTCTGTGAATAATTTATTCGCCCTGTTTTATGTGAGTTAAATCGTCGTCAATAGGAACTAGCGCTAGAAGTAGGGCCTCTCTTTGATATTTTAGGTCTCATCCTTTGGAATTGGAGAATTATGCTTTGAAATGCTAATTCTAAGTCTAGAAAGAAGCTTGTAAATGAGAGATTGAATGCAAGCTAGTCATCATTATGGAAGTTGGAAAACTTTTTTAAATTCTTAATCAAAAACTGCATCCTTTGAGTTTGTTTACTTTTGGAAGAGTCGTCGAGTGTAGAATTCATGATACAACTGATCACGGTGAACTTGAGTGTGAATTTTTTTTAACTAGGGTAAGTTTGGCCATAAGTAGAGTAATTTTGTTAATAGGGGAAGTTTTAACTGTGAAAAGAATTGGATTGTTAACGAGAAAAACATTTTTCCCTAGTGAAGTTGGAAATATTAAAAAATCAACCAATATACCAAAATAATTGGAAAACTGTGATTATTATAAAGAAAATTCTAATGCTTTGCAGGAAAATAGGCGAGAATGTCGAGATTTAGAGATATTTCATCACAAACGAGGAAACGACATTGATGAATCATCATTTCCTGTATACGTGGAAAATGCGGATAATGAGATGGAGCGGGAAAATCGAGCAGGAAACGCATGTATTGTGCTTCAAGTTGGAAATTAACCAGCTATAAAAAGACATTTTCCTGATTTTATACAAGATACAAAATATCAAGGTTTTACTTTTTCTCTTTTTGATAGCAATATAAGTAGTGATATATCTTGGTCTAACAAAATGCAAAGTGAAGATAGGGCTGAAGATATGAAGATTTTCATAAGAGAAGGAAGTAGAGAAACAAACACAGTCATTCATGGAAATGGACCAGGGCTAGAAGAAGGTACAGTATGGCCGCATTACACGAAATGTGTGCAATCGACCTCTAATGAGTTTGTTTTCATACATTTGAGCCAAATTTTGGGTAAGTACACTTTTGAATTCATGATGGTTAAACGTAGAAAATTCAAGACAATTAATTGTTACAAAAGAATATTGAAATTTTTGATAAGAGAATTTAAAGACAAATCTATTGTAATTTGTACTAAAACTATAGAAGAAATAGTCATAGAAATTGAAATAAATTTCTTTATTAGAGTTAATCTTTTGTAATGTTAGAGTTAGGGTAGTTAGGGTTAGTTTTTTTTTTTAGGGTTTTGTGTTTGTTTTGTTTTCTTTCTTCTTCTTTTTTTGGACTTTGCATTAGCAAATTCTGCTTAAGCTTATCTTACGCATGAGAGTGAATTCAAACATTTTGCAAAATTGAATAGAGAAAGATAAATAATAAAGCCATACACAATAAAACACACTTTTAAAAAGTACCAAAAGAGATATATATGTGTGTGTGTGTATCACGTATATACATGAGATATCGGAAAATCCTCGTTCAAAAAATAAAATAAAAAGAGTCAAAAAGAAGAGTGAGAAAATTTGCATACGATAGTAGCCATTCAGTCGATGTGGGACACCTCTTCTATCAGGGCCAAATACCCTATGTAGGCAAGTTCCTGGTGAGCTTCAAAGTGTTGGATATGGAGATTAGTAAGAAAGGGCCGAAGTGGAACCACTTCCCCGTTTTCCAGGAACCAAGGAATATCATCCATGGAGGGAATCCCAATGGTCAGATGTACAACAACTAAAATGGTATCCAAATTCTCCAAGAATTCAGGTTTCACTATCAAGTTGGCAGTAGCGCATACGTTGTCAACAGGTACCCCAATGTCTAGAAGTGACGCTACAAAGTGAGAAGCTATGTCAAAGTAGAAATAAAAGTAGTGGTTGGACGCAACATATCTTTCCCCAAGGACTAAGCATAAATTTGGCATAGTGAAACTAGAAGTCCTAATGAAGAAGACCTTTTCAATCCTTTGTGATGTGATACTTCCTAAGAAAACATTTTGTCTGTGAGAACAACCTAAGCAAATTGGAGTATATATGGCTAGGAAGCAAATGCAAAGACATAGAGCGGATTTACAGAAACTAAAACAAAAAGAAAAGAGAAAAGATAAGTGTGGAGAATTCAAGAAGAAATGCAAGAATTTATAGAGAGTCGTAAGAAATTTACGGTACATAGTTGCCTTGAGTAATTTTTTTTTTCAGGAAAATGTAAGCAAGGTGGTAGCTAGACAATAATCTTCAGGATTAAAGGTTAAATCAAATTAATTCTTTACACATATTTGGTGAAATTGTTTCAAATTTGAGTAGTACGGAGATTGCGAATCAAGCAAGTTGAAGATTTCAAAATTAATAGTGGTCATTTCAAATTGTTTAAAAGAGTCGTATTAATTATGGAGGTGTTATGTGTGTGGAATATACAGGAAAATGAAGTTGGCAAGGCAGTTGGCAAGGCAGTACACATCATCACCCAAGTAACTTGAAGAGATAATACGTGTTGAATAAGGCATGCAAATTTAATGCAAAATAATGTGATCGTGTTTCAAGGTAATCATGACATTTTTGATCCATTAATGAAGTGCAGTGCCGTCAAGTTGAAATAGCTAGCAAAAATTTTAGTAGTTGCCATAAAATTTAATCGGGAGGGTGGTAACTAATGTTTCTAAATTTAGATTTAAATTTGGTGATTAAGTTGTCTATTACTAAATTTTAATTTATGCATATTTTTTAACATATAGTGAGCTACAGTTAGCTAGGATTTGGCATAAGTTAGTAAAATTTAGCTGGAAACACACACCTATAGGGAATCATTAAATGAGTTTTTGGGAAGTAGTGAATTGATAAAGGGATTTACATTGAATGAAAAATCAAAAAGTAACCTTCCCTACCACTGTAATTCCCAACCTAATAGCGATGTTTCATTGCTTTCAAGTTGATAAAAGAGCTATCATTGAAATATCAAAAGTGAAAAATTAGCTATCATTGCTATATCAAAACAAAAAAAAAGATGTCAACTCTTTAGGCTATCCAAATAACTATATCGGGGCTATAGACGCCTGATCAACAGTAGAGCTATGTTTGGGGGAATTACACAAATAACCTTGTTGGGGCTATGGACAATTGACTGGAAGCAAGGCTATATCCCTAGTTGGCTTTGGAGGATTACTATATTATGTAGTTCAATGTTAATGAACTGATTCTTTTTACTAAGTTCCAAAAATTGGAATTAATCAGAGCACACACGGATGTTTCCGGTGGAGTTTTACTTCTTTATGCCAGAATCTAGGTAAAGGTAGAAAGTTATTGTTTTAAAATATGTATAAGTTTTAATTTACAACTAATGATTTAATTTCAAGTTTGGTTTAAATTTGGTTTTATTGGTTGCAAGTTGTTGTGTGGTCTCACAACACGCCCCAAGATTGAAAAGACTTGGGGACCCAAGTGAAAAAATGTGTAACTCTTATGGTAGGAGCTAGCAAATTGGAGGATCACCGAAAGTGAAAGGGAAAAAATATTTGATAATAGAAAGTGCTTCATATTGTAAGTGTTTCATGCACCGGATACCGGGTACCGGAAACATGGGAAAGGCGAAAGGTAATGTAAAGTTCAAGTGGAAGGCTTTGGTCCGATATGAAGAATTCTAGTATGAAGTAGTCTAGTATATTGGAGTTTCGGTATAACTGAGGTTTAGGAAAGTAAGTGGGTAAAGCTGAATACCAGGTACCGGGTACTGGGTTGCAATGTGAAGTGAAATGCTAAAATTTTCAATTTGACTAATGATCCCGGTGATCCGGTATATGTATGAGGATTCATGATATGCTTTTTAAAAGGGAGTGTTAATTATGAGATTTTTGTACTAACATTTGAATAATGGTTTTATTTACATGAGATGTTATAAATGTTTTTTTTTAAAGGGATTTAATGTGTGGAATTTGTGATTGCAGGAGATATCGATTGTGATGCAAAGCTTGGGTATGGACGGTCAAGAAAACTTGAATCATGGATGGAATAATTTTTAGTCTAGTTCGATCACTCTGGGAGGTGATAATGTAGATGGCTTTGAGTCTACCGGAATGCTGGGGATCTCGATATTTCACATGCGGTGGGAACAAATGCCAATTTTTGGTAGATCACATTCCTAAGAGTGACATAACCAGAGCCAAGCGATGTGTGGGGGAAAAATTCTACTTTTTCATTTTGAATGTATGGGAAATCCCTACACATTATCATGATTCGAAGTATCATCTTGGCGAAGATTCGGGATCAACACCCGAAGAGCTTGAACGTGTAATTGGAGTTGACTTCCATTGACTTCAATTGCAATTCTCTTATTGGTCACAACATTCCACGTGCCTTGACAAGATTGGTCCCTTGGATTTCCTCTCATGTAGTTGTCTCATCCTGTTTGAGCCTTGTGTTCTATAAAAGGCCAGAGGGTGCTTTATTTTTATTTTAAGTTCAGAATTTGTGGATGTCGGAGGAGCATAAAGTTTTAAGTTTTGTTCTTTTTTCCTATTTTTTGAACCATTCTGGTGTAAAAATTTGTATGCACATAGACATTAATTGATATCATAGCTTATTAGATAGCTGCCTATCTCAGTATCTTTTGTAGTTGGTTTTGTTAGTTTGGCCGAACAAGACTGTATGTTGCATTGTTTAAGGGTGCATACAAAACCTAGTCGGTGTCCAGAAATGAAACCTCTCTCTTTAAAAGCTTGCACCGTTTTATATGTAGTTGTGAAGCAATTTGGTGAAGTATAAAGCGGTTTGCTCTATTTTAATTAATTCTTTGGTGCATCCATAGAGAATAACTGGGAGAAACTTTTAATTTTTTAGTATTTTTTATACTTTGTTTTACAATAGATGTTTAAATATTTGAAAATGTTCCAAAAATTTAAATGAATTGAAGGAATTTTATTGAAAATCTTTTGTTTTCCATAAGATTTTTTAATGCTTAATGCTAAATCTACTTAAGTGATAACAAAGAATTTATGCTATTCATGAAATGTTATAGAAATTTTTTTGGTTTCATGATGTTTGAACTCATTGTTTCAATTTGGAATGTATATCTAAAATATTAAAATAACAACCATAGTCCCTTTGATATTAAAAACAATATCACATCATTACCCAAGAGTGACCCTAGTGCAACCATGACCTGGTTATCAAAGACTTGGGATTGAATGAAAACCAATATTTGCCCTGTAAATGCAGAATTCCCCTTTAGGTTGTCTTTGTTCCATATCTTTCAAGAAGGATAGGCTCTTTGTGGTCTTGTATGTGAATAATTTATTCACCCTTTTTTTGTGAGTGAAATCATCATCAACAACACCGATATACCTCTAAGACACTGATACAGTCCAATCCATGTTCTATTCTAGTTGGCCAGATAATAATAGTGAGTAGCCCCCCTATCTATATCTCTAGGCAAAAAATTGCTTCCTTACCATCCACTATTTCAACAAAAGCTCCAAAATCAATCTCTTGACTTTCATATTCATCTACACACTTCAAAAATCTTAAGATATCTTCATCATCATTGAAGACTTGCCAATTTTGTATATTGTCAAGGATTGAAGACCTTGTTGTACCTCCAATTTGGAGATACCAACAAAAGTTATAACATCAGGCCTTAGTACAATATTTTCCAACAAATTTACCACTCTATTTTTCCTCTTTCCATCCAATCAATTCCAAATGCATCAAATTGCTCAATGGAATCCCAAACGACATTCCTATATTTCTTTAATCTCTTATTTTTTGATGTAAATCTAGACCTAACCTGGGATATCACTAATTCTAAATCACCAATCACTTTAAGCTTCTTTATCCCATGTTTTTCTACTAACCTCAACCCTAGCAACAAGGCCTCATATTATGCCACGTTGTTTGTACAAACAAATAACAAAGTGAAAGAAAATTTGAATGTATTTCCACTGGGTGAAATAAATAATATACCTACATATGATCCTTCTTTGGAGCTTGCACCATCAAAATAAATTCTCCATAGATCATTACTATTAGAAAATTTTGTCATCTCCTTCTCAATAGGTGCAAGTTGCCTGTCATTTTCCCTTGGTAACTGGTGCAGGGCACTTGGGCCTGTATGGTGCAAAGGAGGTCTAATGTTAGTGTTTTTTGTGATTAAGTCATGTTTTTGTTTATAATAAGGTCTTGAGGAAAATTTATTATGTGTGTGAGGTTTTTTGAGTCATTTTGGAGTCAAGTTGGTGAAATTTGTAAAACTTGCAAAAAGTTGCCAAAGTTGTCAAACAACTTTTGCATTTTTGCACTTGTGGGGAAGTTGAACAATTAGGAGTTGAAAGGAAGTTGTAAATGATTGGATTTTTTTTTATGTTTAAATAAGCCTTGTGAAGGTTGGCACGAGGTTTTGGTGGTGATTTGGAAGATTTGAATATCAATAAAACTCTATTTTCTACACTTTTATGCTATATTTTGCTGCTACAGACTCTAGTACGGCCCTTTATGGCCTGAGAATGATTTAAAATTTATTGGGATTGATGGTGTGTTGATTCTTCTATCATTTTTAGTTGATCTCATTCATTTTCATCAAGTTAGGAGAGATTTATAGCAATTTTTCCACAAATAGCCAGAAACCCTAGTTATAAAGAGGGTTTGATTGAAGAAAATGAGTTTTTGACCGTTCCACCAATTAA
This sequence comes from Sequoia sempervirens, assembly GCA_007258455.2. Lineage (NCBI taxonomy): Eukaryota > Viridiplantae > Streptophyta > Pinopsida > Cupressales > Cupressaceae > Sequoia > Sequoia sempervirens. The sequence goes on from VDFB02000011.1 coordinate 5,988,870, forward strand.
AAGGTCTGATAATTGGTGGAATGGGTGTAGATAGTTTTTTTTTGTGTTCTTGATGGTTGCATGAGTAGGGGATGAATATTGGTGAGGATTTGTTGATGCCCTAGGCTGAAAACCTCTTGTTTTAGGTAATTAAGATGTATAGAAGTTAAGGTTTGAAGAGAAAAACTCTTAGGTAGTGATTTAATTTTCTTGGAGTAGGTTGGATAGACATAATATTGTGGGTATGAATAATTTTCATGGATAATTGATCCTTGGAGTGTGAAAACCCTATTGTGACCTAGTTGAATAAGCCTAATTAGGCCTAGTTTCAAGTGTAGCAGTAGATTTTTGACCCTGATGTTCTAAAACAACATCACTTGAAAATTATATGTGTTTTAAAATGCCTTAATGGGTGTCTAAATCTGCAATTATTTTTTGGGTATGAGGTCTGGTTTAAAAATTATGTGAGAAAAACCTAGTTTCAAGTGTTACAAGGAGAATAGGAGGGTTTGAGAGAAAATCACCAAGTTAAGGCTCTTGAATTTCAAAGTTGGTTTATTTGAGAGTGTGTTCATACCATCCACCTTGCTCTACATTAGTAACTCTTCTATCCTGAGGTCACTAATGCCAATGTCAACAAAGTGGATTGTATCATAATGAGGAACATGTTCAATTATGTGTGAAACTCTTGATTATCTAACCAGCTTGGTGTCTTTGCCATCAATTGGGAAGTGGAAAAAGACATATCACACTACATACTACCCACCATGGAGGCACTCTATCTTCTTAACAACAACATTCCATAATTTGGTGGAATGTCTACCACTGCCACACTCATTTTGAATTCTTTCTTTGGGAATGCAGCTAATATGTATGGGAGTTCATAAATCACACCAATCGCAAGGACTTCCCTAGAATCCATAGCATAGAATTTGCTATGGGCACTATCAATTTTCAATCGCATCGCTTCCATGATCTTAGCTGGTATAATATTATTACTGAATCAATCATACAATTCTTCAAGAATTTTCCATCAACAATCAGAGTTACAAAAAATGGATCTATATTACCAAGACAAGCAGTTATTGAATTTCATAGATAAATGTGAGGATTTCGGTGATTTTTCCCTCAACCTCCTTTTCTTTTCCTTCCTTCCCACTCACTTTGGGTGGAGTAGACACCACTCATTCATTACAAGATGTAGTAGCACCATTAATAAGGGCTACTACCTTTTGTTTATGCTCATCAACTCTCATCATTTCAAGCAAGGGGATAGAAAATTTTACTCCAGAAATTAATTGAAAGATATCAACATGAGTATATTTAGGGAGATCAATTGGTATCATACCTTGTTCGATGTTTCTCTCCTTTTGTTGCTCACCTTTTGTTTCAACTTTAGGCTTGGTATCCTTCTTCTCAGGCTTAGAATTTTGCTTTTGTGCTTTCACCTTCATGGTAGAAGAATTGACTTCCCCATCCACCCTTGGTTTCTTAGTGTTCTTTGCCCAAAATTTGTCTCCCTTTCCTTCCTTGGCTTTATCCCCATCCACTTTATTATCAACCTTTGATTCTTTTCCTTTTGCATTGTGCTCTTTGATGAAAAGGCTACCAGCTTTTCCTTGATCACCACCCACCATTCTATTTCTCAGGTGGTAGGAACCCCTTTCCTGTGCAGCCAACGCTACTGTCAACTTTATCATTTCCTCATTTGAGGGTCTCCTTAAAGATGCATCATCCTCAACTATTTCCAATGTGCACACTTCATAATCATCAGCATTTTCTTCATCAAGGAGAACTTGCTGGTGATATGCATTGGATCTTTTCCTTTGGTCGTCCACATCAATTTCATGGGACTCATCATAATATGAGCAATAATCATTAGTGAAATCAGACCTACTCATAATCACAGTAACTTCACAATCATCTAGTATGCCTTCTTCAACTTCCACCAATTGTGCAACTACACACTGGTGAGGAGAGCGGGAAATTGACAAACCATGCTCCAAGGAGCTTCATCAATGAGTGTGACCTAATCTTGTTTGTTTTTCTGGTTATTAGGGACTATCTTTCTATTCTACCAATTGGTCTTGTAAGGGTAATCCTGGATCCTTGGGGGCTTTTCATTCTTCTAGAACTATTGTTTGTCATTTCCAAGCCCCTTTTTCATTTTTTCTAATAGTATATTTAATATCTTTGAGAGTACTCATCACCTTATCCCATTTTTCATCATCGGTAGGATTTGAGCTAGAGGCTTTTTCTTGTCTATTCTTGGAATTCTTCAATATTTTGAAATCATCTCTTCTTCCCACCTTTCTTGAAGCTCTCCTATTACTCTCAATATGTAGAACAATTTTGAATGCATCCCTCAAAGTTTTAGGTTCTTTGTCTCTTACGTGGTAAACCATCTTAGCATCAAATGTATTACAATAAGTAACAAGGCATACTGGATCATTTAACCTCAAGTTTGGTGGAAATATATTCATAGCCTTTTTAAATTTGATGTTAAAATCAGACACCATCTCATTTTTTCCTTTAGTGATATTATTGAATTCATTGAGCATAAAGTTGGGGTTAGTTTTATCTCCATATTGTTCTCTAAAAACTCGCTTAAATTCATCCCATGAGCCAATGCTACCATTTGGTAAACCTCTATACCAGTCGTTGACATCCTCTATCAATGACTATATGAACAATTTCATAACCACATCCTCATGTTCTACTTCATAATCATCAAGCATATTGAGGAAAGCCCTCAAGTGATCCTCATTAGATATTGCATTATTTCCAACAAACTTGCTCAACACAACCCTAATATCATTGTCAATGGAATTTGGGCATCCGAGAATCCCATCAAAGCATAATTGCCTATACCTTTCCAATTGCATATGCCACCTATGAAAATTGCTTTCTTTGTCCTCATTACCTCTACTAACTTCTCCACCTCCTCTCTTATGATCCATATTTCTATTGTTAAATTGATTGTGGGTATAATCATTGTTGCTTGTGTTTAGAGATTTGGAATTGTGGGTGGATTGATCAATATGACCAGAAGTCTTCACATCAATTATGGGTGTAGGCTTTATTGTGGAATGAGAAAGGTCATGTGAACTAGATGTTATGGCACCATCTGCTAAGCATGAAGTCTTCAAGAAATCTATCTTCCTTTTCATCTCAACATTAGTTGCCATAATTTCCATCTTTTCTAACTCCCTTTTCAGATCCTCATTCTCTTTCCTCAATTTTCTTCATTAAAATATGATTTATGAGGCAGGGGTGGCTTTTGAGATGTGGAGTTTTCATTGATAACCAAATCCTTCATAGGATGCTTTCCCTTATCAACTGGTTGGTTGGATATATTAGCTATAGGGTGTGGAGCAATAGTGCTAGTAACTGTAGACTTAGTTTGGGTAGTGGTATTAGTATCCTTTATAGGATTAGATTGGGTTTTCTTATCGAGGATCTTAGATACAACAGGACCTATGGTATTAGGTTCAGTTTCTTCCTGGTTCAAGAGTTTCATCTGTTCCACTTGTCTTATCAATGTTTCTCTCTCATTAATGGCATTTTTGAGTTTCTCTTCCCTCTCCTTCTCTTTCTTCTTCTTTATATCAGCTTGTATTTTAAGCTCTCTCTAGAGGGCATTAATATCTCCAAAAAATTCATCAGGATTTGGGAGAGTAATTTCTGAACCTGAAGACTCCTCCAGATCTATTAGGTTTTGGGAATCATTAGTGGATCCAGTTAGCAAGTCAAGTGGTAAAGGAAAGTATCCATTGGATGTAGGAGGGAGAATACCACCAGCAATAACATTGGTATCAACAGTATTATGGTGATGGCTCCTACTTCTACTTCTACTTTTCTGAGGTCTAGATCTATGGATGCTTACAACATTCTTATTTGTGCAATCTTATTCATCCTCATAATCTAACCCTAATAAATTTTGCTCGCTTTCATGACTACTACAATTTCTTGAAGGAGATTTAGTTAATTCAGGGACAGGATGTGGAGTACACTTACTTGTATTTGTCTCCTTTTGTATCCATGACTTCTTGGGAGTCTTGTGAAGCTCGCCTTCTAGCTTCTCTTCTAGATGCTTCTTCATGTGAGCTTTGGTTTTCCTCATGCAATTTTCTTCTTCAATACTTTCTTGATTTCTTCAAATAATGCACACTGGTGTAGAGACTTCAGATTCACCACCCAAAATGATTCAGAGTTAAAATAATGATAACAATTGTGCATATCTTTTAGAGAATTTCAAGGATTTGGAAACACAGAGAACTCCTAAGCCAACCCTCAACACTCTACGTGGAAGATTTGCAAGGACACACAAGTACTTGACAATAATTTATGCAAGTGACCTTAGGATGATAAATGGCTAGAGAATTTGACAAATATTTGCAAAATTTTACACCCCACTTAAAATGTATATGACTCTAATTGCAATGCTTGGAAAAAGCATACTGGGATATGAATATTTTCACAAAGTATCCCAGCAGAGTTTCCAATCTATTGATTGTTTTCTAAGAACCAAACTGATCTTCAAATTTGCCTATGGAATTGTCATTTCTAATTCTTAGCAACCTAAAGGGATTTCCTAACAAATGAGTGAAAGCAACAATGCTTTCCTCTTGCACTTCGAGCTTTGCAAAACCCAGGAGGGTGATCACACAATGTACCTATGGATTCATACATCTAATAACTAAATACATTGCAAATAACAAATGAATTCTCATATAATATCTCAATAAATGGAATATTTTAAGAAGCTAGCTACTCCTTGACAACACTCAACATTTAGAGCATGAGAATGAAAAAATTAACATGTAATAATAACAATTACAACTCAATAGAAGTTGGATTATGAATTTGATTTGTTGTTGAATGATCAAGAAAATGTATCTTGATTACTAAACCCAGATCAGTGCCTGAACCTAGGAAACAGAGTCAATTTCAACACAAATATAATTATATAATAGATTAATACTTAGCATCATAAAACTTTGAAAACACTGCATTACAACATTGCATCGTTATATCCTAAGATAAAAATTCTTATAAAGATCCTTATACTCAAATCACATGAACCTATAGCTCTATCTAGGTACTTTAATTAATTTTCTGAATTAAAAAAAAGACAATAGTCATACATCATTGGAACACAATGAAGACCAATAAAAAATCATTGATCATTTTATTAATAGCTCAGGTAACAAATACACCAGGAGATAAATGGATTTAATTTGCATCATTTCTATATTCAATTGCTAGTACTATTATCAAAAATTACATTTGCATATCAACTAGACTCAAAACCTAAGTCAAAAAATCTAAAATGTTCTATATATTCTCATTACAAAATTTTCTCTGTGATCAATCAACAACTCGTACATTTGGTTGTGAATTCCTTCTTATAGAAATGAAGGAGCAAACAAGCTTTGAGCCATAATGTAAACATGTCCAATTCCTATTTGATTGATACAAAATATTCCCCATTTCAACTATATTTGCAACTTAGAGGGAAATATCACGTGGGACAAAAACCATTTACATTTGTCAAAGAATATTTGTCCCACCTTCAAAAATGCACCTTTTAGCTGTTGCAACAGCTTATCCACGTGCTTCCAAAATTCATTCCACGTACTCCAAGCTTGAAGGAAGAAAAGCATAAAATGAAGAAAGAGAAAAAGGACAAATTACCTCGACGTCTGCATCCCTGTAATCAACTTCAAATTGGAGAGAATACAATATTCTAACATTATTTTATCAAAGGCCTAATCTATATTAGTTCCAGGCCATGTATTGTATTCTCCCTACTGTTATTCTTCATTGTTGCAGACTTAAGACCAAAATTGCACTAACCATCCCCATAGAAGCAACCTAAGCCTCCAAGACATCAAGATAATTTTCTTTCCATGACTTAAATTCCTCTTTTGAAGGCCAATTAAAACCAATGATACTGAAAACCTTTGTTCTGTATGGAGCATACTTGGTCACAACCTGACTTGCTTCCTTATCAAACTCCTCCAGGGCAATCCCTACTTGGGTAAGCATATCCATACTACTCCTTAACATCCTCATATCAACCCCTTCACAAATTAGGGCTGCTTGCTTTGCAATTACCTCATTTGCTTGCTCTTTCTAATCTTGCAAGGATTTGATCTCACCATTTTCCTTCAAGATTTCAGGGAGGAGACCAAAATTCAACTCATAAAACCTTTTGACCAACTCCCTTATTCTTTCCTCCAAAGGCTCAATCTTTCCTTGGAATTCTTGAATTCAACTCACAATTTTAAGGGTAGGTTGGATGTTGTCTAGATTATTTGTATCATGCTTAGATCCCACGACCATTAGCCTTAGATCTTGGAGTCTTGGGATCCATCTCTCCATGAGTGGGATATCCACTTCCTTGTCCCTATCAAAATTTCTCATGGCATCAAACATATAGGAATAATTAACATAGATGCTAATAAATCTCTTATCAATTCCCTAGTTTAGATGCTCCAACCCTCCTATCACAATCTTTAGATTGTTGACAAGGATCAATTTTTCCTTTTCTTTGCATCTTTCTTCATATGTCTTCAGCTTCTCAAGTGAATCTTCCTTGTTGATTTCCTTTGTTTGATGTTCCTCTGATGTACTCGGTTCTTCAACTACTATAGGCACATTTCCCATATTATAAGGCACAATTTCCAATGAGACATCTTTGGGAGGAGTAGGGGAAAAAGGTGTTTGTTCTTGTGGTGAAGAAGGAGAGGAAGAGTTTGTTTGCATGGGCACACTGGATTGCATATTTTATATCTTCTCTTTTAACAGTGTCATTTCTAAGTGATAGTAGATTTCCACAATCCATAAAGAATGTTGCAATTGTTTCTAGATTTTGATTGTGTAAGCTTTTTTGCATCAACATTTTGGATCACACTCTGTGATCCATCATTAGGATGAAAAAGAGAGCTAAAGGAGAAAAATGATAAGTTTGTAGACCAGCAAATTAGATAAAAGGAACAAAGAAGGGGAGAGGGAGGGGTTGCATGAGAAAAGAGAAAGATAGACCAATGAGATAATTTCCTCCTTATCTCTTGCCCTTCCCCTTCCTCCCCCTTCCCCCCCTTTTTGGTCTTGTGTTTTTTAGCTCTCTCTTTTCTTTTTTCTTTCTAGTCAGTTTTTGTCTTGCTTCTCGTTCCTTCCCTCCTGGTCTCGTTCTCCTCTCTCCTTGTTCCTTGCCTTGATCCCCCCCTTTTTTGCTTTTTCCTTTTCCTTCTTTAGTTTTTGTTTGGGCCTTCTTTTGTCTTGTGGCCTTGGTTTTGGTTTTTTGGTATCATTTTTCTTTTTTTCTTCTTATGAAATTAATTTGCAATTTTATTTTTTGCTCCTTTTGCTTTTAGGTTTCATTTTTGTTGGTGTATTTTGGGTGTCTTGTTTTTTAAGTTATTTTGTTCCTGCCTTTTTGGTTTTCCTTATATATGCTCCCTCTTTCTTCCTTCACTTTTTTTATTCCTTCTATTAGGTTGTTAGTTTTTATTTAAGGTTTCTCTTTATTTTTGCTTTCTTTTATTTAATTTTAGTCTCTATTTTTTGGCAATTTATTTTTCAGCTTGCTTTCATCTTTTCAATTTTTGTTGTCTTTTTATTGTTAGTCTTGATTTTTGTCATCCTTTTGTTTCTTTTAATTGTGTTTGGTTTATAAATTTAGTAGTTTCCTTTAAGTGGGTCAATATTTTTTTGGTTGTCTTTTTGAAATTTGGTTTCAATTTATTTTATATTTTAGCCTCATTTATATTTCTTTAAAATAATTATTGATAATAGGTTTCTTTTTTTCTTTTTCTTTTTTACTTTTTGTCTCCCTTTAATTTGGTCTTTCATTTTTTATCTTATTTTCTTTTTTGATTTTTCTTGTTTGTCTTGTCTTTATCTTGTTTTTGTTTTTTGTGATAATTGGTTTCTTTTTTTGGTTTTTCGTCACTTTCTTTTAATGTGGTTTCTTTTAATTAATTTTAGTTTATAATTTTTAGTTTCTTTTAAGTGGGTTAGTATATTCTTTGGTTGTCTTTTAATTTTTGGTTTCAATTTTTATTTTAGATTTTAGTCTCTTTTATAATTCTTTAAATAATTGTTGTTATTTGGTTTCTTTTTATATATATATATACTTTTAGTCTCTCTTTAATTTGGTCTTTCAATTTTTATCTTGTTCTCAATTTTGGTTTTTCTTGCTAGTCTTGTCTTTATTGTGTATTTTTTTGTTGGTATATATTTATGGTTGTCTTTGTTATTTGGTTTCAATTTTTCTTTTTCCTTTAGTCTTTTTTAGCTTGCTTTCAATATTTTTCATTTGTTGTCATTTGATTTTTATCATGTTCTAATTTATTTTTTTAATATTAGCTTTGTCATTGTGTTGGTTTCTAATTGATTTTGTCTTCAAATGTTTGTTAGCAAATTTAATTTATATTATCTTATTTAATGGTTTATTTTATTATTTTTGTTTTTTGTTTTCATTTATTTCAATTTTGTTGCTTTTGATTTTTAGCTTAAGTATTATGTGGTGGTCCTTTGTTTTTTAGTTTTTTGTTTTCAATTAATTTTATGGCTTGTAATTTTGGTTTTAGTTGATCTTTATTATTTTTTGGAGTATTTTTCTTCCTCCTTTTTGATATCTTTTTTCCATTTTCTTTGGTTTTAAATTTGTTCCTCTTATCTCATTGGTCTATCTTTCTCTTTTCTCATGCAACCCCTCCCTCTCCCCTTCTCTGTTCCTTTTATCTAATATGTTGGTTTCCAAACTTATCATTTTTCTCCTTTAGCTCTCTTTTTCATTCTGATGATGGATCATGGAGTGCGATCCGAAACATTGATGCAAAAAATCTTACACAATCGAAATCCAGAAATAATTGCAACAGTTCCATTTCTGTTTGTAGCTCCAAAATATTTTGTTGGCCTTTGCCATATTCATCCAGCAAATCATTGCACATCTTTCTAAACTTCTCCTTTTCTACACTTACTGACTCCACCATTTCCTTTATGAATTAGGCCACATTTACTGACATGGTGGAAGCTTCAATTGCAGATGTATCAGATACCCTCTCAATGATCATCCCTCCCCTGTAATCTGTAGATGGCTCTGTAACTTCTGGCTTCTTTTTATTTGGGGTTAGGACCCGAATTACCAATGTGTCCAATTGTTGCTTCCTCCTCAGAGTTGTATAAATGCCTATCATACCTCCTCACTGTGTCAAAATCTATAGCCAAGGCAAGGTCCCATTCTCGCAGCAAGAGAAGACCACTATTTCTGACTAATTCTCTACCCTCCTATGTTGTTATTCCTTGAAAATTTTCTTTCATTTATTTCATAACTTGAGCCTATATAACCTTATCAGGAAATTCTAGGTTTAGGCTCCTCTTCTTGGAAATATTGTTAACATACTCATCCTTCTTAGCTCTCCAAGAAAATTCCATGAAAGCAGTGGACTTGACAAGTGAGTCATCATCCATGAAATGTTTGCAAGCCTCTTCCTTGAAATCATCTATGTTATTCATGCCAGTGAGGTCCACCTTGCTTAGTCTGAGGCCCATTTGTTGTGGTACCATCTCCCTAGGGGGAGAAGGCATACCTTGTTACATTTCCTCCTTAGTAACAAGTATTTCATCCTCAAAGTCCTCAACATAGTCCACCAAGCCACTTGATTCTACCTTTTGCTTCTCAGGAGGTGATTTCCTTGGTGGTGATGACACCATTTGTGGTGAATCAATCTCAATAATCTTAGTAATAGTTGACCTTGAGGGAGACAATGGTGGAATTTCATGTGTCAGTGAAGGTATTCTCGGCTCCTCTTGCTGAGAAGGTGTGGTCATTGCTTTCTTTTCCTTCACCCTATCCTTTTTCCTTTTGAACACAATTATTTTCTTAGGGGGTTGGTAAGTGGGTCTTTCTTCCATCACAAAGGCTTTTCCTTTTTCTTGCTCCTCTCCTACCATAGCTTTCACCTTGTCTTGGACTATCCTTTCTTCTTTTAATCTCCCCACAACTTGCTCAAAATTCTAAAAAACATATTCAATCCTCTGAATTTCATCCTTTATGTCCCTGAGAGCCAAGAACTATGGGTCCTTAGATTGCATCTCCTTTTCTAATTTATTGAAAGAAATCCATTTCATCTTTCTATCATCCTGCTTATGAAAGTAAAAACTATTCCTTATTACACCCTTTAGAAAATAAAAGTTGTGGATAGACTTGGAGCTTCTAATTCTTTCCTTTAGCCTTGCCATGAATCCATCAGGATCATGATTCCTTGGTCTGACCCTCTTTGACTCATATGGCTTAAGGACATCAATAATTTTTCTCCATCCTCCTTTCATGACAAAATCAGAGTAAATAGTGTATGAGGGGAAAAAGGTTTCCTTCCTCTGATTTTGCATATGATTATCTTCTACATCCCCTAGTTGCCACATCACTTCTAGAAAAAAAATCCTTAGCAGCACATCCCTTGGAAGAATATGTGGAGATACACTTGTGCCATAAAATTTAAAGATTATATAGCTTGGGTAAGGAATAATGTCCCCCCAATTGTGTACAATATTCAAATTAGGCCTCTTGTCTTTAGGCATTAAGAAATCATTCAAAGTCACAGGGATTCTTGGTATATTCAAAATTAATACCCTTCTCAATTTAGAAGCAAAGATATTCTCAAACACCACAAAACTAGATTTGTTGTCACTTTTGTAAAGGATTCTAGCCTAGCATTAAATGGGAAAATCCATATCACCCTCCTTCCTGACTAATGTCATCAAAATAACTTGCTCCCTTATACAACAACATATGCATAAATAAAGAATACCAATAAAACCTTACCCCATCTTCACCATTCTTTAGTGCAACCAGGCACTCATGTATCCTTTCAGCTAATTATGATCTAAAGTCATAAAGGATAGTGCAAGTGGGATGTTGGATATGTGGATCCATATACATCTTTTCCATAGGCATGCCTATGGATGGGTCAAAACCTAAGATCTGACATAAAGAATAGAATGTTCTTTGGAAGTATGTAACAAAATAGTTGATAGGGAACAAATCTTTAACTAATGGGCCCAAAATGATCTTCCCTTGGCCCTTAACAAATGCCAAGAAATTTTGCAATACTAAGATCTTAAAAGTATGCCTTACTTTCTCATACTCGGCTTTGAGAACCTTCTCATCAGTCTTTACCATATCTTCACTCAACTCAGTCAAATTGAAAACCTCAGCTATTTCTCCCCTGGTAACCTTTACCATTTCTATGCCATCATAGGTTCTCACAATTCTTGAAATTGGGTCGTAGTTTTCTGTTGATTCCCTTAGTAGGTCAACATCCATATAAACATTCGGTACTACCACTTTTCCCATGTTTAATCTCTAGGGGTTTCCAATACGGATGCCACAGTTTCAGTTGTTAAACCAATAGTTAAATTGTTCCCATCCAGTGTATGGTACTGAGGCATCTTTAATAGTACATTTCTTTTCAATGAGTCCATCGACAATTTGAGTACCTCAAAACAACAACTGAACCTTCGGCTTATCAAATGTGGAGGGTTTCAGTTGCTCGGTTAAATATTGAACCAGAAGTCTAACTGTAGGTTTTGACTCAAAGGCTTGGTATTTTGGTTTGAATGCTTGGACTTTAGTTGCCATGGTAATAGTGTTTGTGTAAAATAGGGTTTACTTTTGCAGAGAAATTAGAAGCTTATAGCTAGTGCACGGGTTTGATGCAAAGAAACAACAATACTTGACAAACTTATTGTCCAAATTGAACATCAAAACTTAAAAGAAATGCAACAAACTAGGAAATATATTGAAGATATTATTGAATGAACACCCTTAGCAAATTTGCAAGAAATTGAAATTAGGATGTTGATTGTACTTACTGTTTTGTAGATTCTTTGAAAACCCTAATCTCCAGATGCCAAACGAGCTTGAAATATGCAATGAGAAATCCTTAGATACGTTGAATGTTATATAATTAAATGCAATTATGCTTTAAAATAGCTTTTTATGACTTTAAAGTAGATCAAATTGGTTGTTTGACATCATATCCGCCATTACTATCCGCTCATGCAAACCAAAACAACTCACTTACCTCAATTTCAAACTTTAAAGTTCAACCCTTGATCTTGGAATGAGATGGCCTAATAAATGGCTCGGATCAAGTCAAATATGTTTGAAAATCTAACCATAAATGATTATTACTGTCAAAAAATCAAAATACACCATGTGTATTTTCCTCCAAGTCATCGTGTGGGCTCCACCATCTCCATAAGCCTTGAAAATGGCTACATGTCATCTCCTCAATTCCCCTCAAAGTTTAATCTATGTGTAGCTTACGACAACGAGGAAGTGGGGAATGACCTAGATCAAATCTGGTGCCCTTAACTTGCATTCCTTTTATCTTTTAAACCATCCGCCTATGCGTATAATCTTTGGATCCAACGAACGACTCAAATTAAAACATCTTGCATTGCAATTTACCATGTGCTGAAATAAGCCCTTTAGTAGCTCGACCATTAATGTTTCCAACCTTATGCTGAAACATTTCCAAAATATTTCATACCTCATTATTGGTTCCTTGACGGCTCAGACCACTCCATGTGGTGCCTCCCCACTTCCCCTCTGAGGGACGAGAGATGTAGGTGGGTCCCTCGTGAGCTAGCGAGGGACGATCAAGATTAACCTGAGCCATCTCATCTCAACTATTGATTAATTAAAGCTTGAATCTCACTACCTTCAAAGGATGATGGGCCTAACCGAATGATAAGACACATGGCACTCGCCTGCCAACTCGTTGGAATATTTTAATGGATATTAAAACACAACAGGCGAATGGGGAATGGTCATTGATCAAATCAAATGATCTAACTGCCTACATTAAAAGCTCAAACCTGCACATGCACAATGTTAGCAACTTAAAAAGGGGCTTGGCCAAGTCAACAAGAGATGGGGACATAAAGCTCAGGCCAAGACTTTAGACTAATGACAAAATATTAAACCTAGACATAGGGACGGTGGTAAATATAAAAAGATTTGCGACCCACATAATATGGAGCAATATTTATAATGAATCAACGGGTGACAACTAGGAAAACTAGGCTAAGGGGTCGGTAACTAGATAGGCTTAATGACATAAGTGGCAACTTAGGAAACCTGGAACAAGCGAATATCAGTCAACCACGAATTAGAACATATGCAACGAGTTTGACACTTAGGTTTTTTTAGAGGGTTTAAGATACACATAAACCTTAGAACATGAGAAATACTAAAACCCTAAGCCTTAGGACCCATTCCAAACCAAGAAAGATAACCAAATTTACAACAATTATTAGTGGAACACAAAAAATTTAAGGAGTTCCACCATCCTAGATTAATAACTTTCAGTTGTACTTGGTTTTAATGCACTAGTAATAAATTAGTCCCATAAAGTTACTCATCACATTCCCCCAAAAAATATGTGTATGCTACATATGTTCTCCCCTTGTGATATAATGAGAAATCTTCGGTGATCAAAAGAAGTTAGTTTCCCCAACATATGTGTTACACCCCATCTCTTAGTTACCGAGTTACTTTTACCCTATGATTAAATATGGTGATAAATGTTAATCACAACTTTGATATGCTTAAGTAGGAGAATGAAATACTGAATATACATTATGATGTTATTACTTTTGAAGAAATGATTATGTTTTATACTGATGAGAAATACAAATTGAATATGAATTCCAAATTATTGTGTTAATTCTTTAATGATGTAAATGATTTATGATGCAAGTGGATTTCATGAGAACGACTAACTACTCTACTAAGTTGAATGCAAGAATAGGTTCAAACATCTAGAAGAGAGGGGAAATATCACTTAGGAGAGAAGCTCGGTTCGGTAACCCTTAATAATCCTAACTAAGTACACACACACACTCATGTCCTAGATTGGGTTAGTTGAGTTGAGTTAGTTTGTGGAATTAGGTAAGTAACCTTCATTCTTGTTTGTGAATGATTTAGAAGAGGTTATGATCTTGTTCTATAGATGTTCTGTGTAGATATGTTTGAACATGGGATGCAATGTGTTTATATTTACTCCATAGTAGGAGGTGAGAGTATTTCTTAGTTAATTATATACTAGGCTTGATTGAATGCAAGAGTCACTTGAGGTATAGCCAGCTAAGTTATTAGATTAACTTAGAAAGCTTGTGTTACTCCTAGGATAAACATGGGAGCAGACTTGTGTACTTACTTGCTAAATAGATTCATTAATAGTAGATTAGTATGTTGTAGGTTAGTTTTAGATGACAGATTTATCTATTGAAGGACAATACCTATGCATAGCTAAAGATAGCCTTAAGTCAAATCAACCCTGAGTAGTGTATGTGACAAATGACCCTCAGTAGAACATACTGAATGAAACACATTAATCAAAGTAGTGCAATGTACGAGACTCCACTTAGTTGTGTGACTCTTGAGAGTACACTGTCAGTTCACCATGATCCTGTATTACATACTAGATCAGGAATGTTGGGTTACTAAAGGATCTAGTTATGTAGGACACAACACTATGCTTAGTTGGTTGTCGTTATTGGTTACTCTACCAATCTCTTCATTGAAGGGAAGGGCCATCTATCGAATGATAGATGTGCGGGGGACCACATTATGAGTCTATGGTTGGTGGAAAAGCACCTAGGTGATGTTTCTCCTCCACAACAAGCGACCGAAGAACCAAGATTTGAAAGGATGGATTCTTGGACCATCTTATAGCTATTAGTTCTAAAGCTCAATGGAGATATGTATGTTAAGGTATTTATTCTTGTTACGTGTACTTGTGACTTAGTTATTTTTGTTACATCCCAAATTGTGACGTTACAATTTACCATTACTAGATAGAGTAAATGTGAATTCTGGAGGTAAATTAATGATGCTTGTACCTTGTTTTCAATATGAATGTTGTTTCATTTGATGTTATTCTTGGTGAAATACTGCATAAAGGAGAATACAAGGTTATTGATTTGTGAATAATCTAATGATTCATGTATTCTGCTATGTTTTGAGCATATGACTCCCATTGTCATGTCATCGTGTGTAGGTAAGAGGACCATTCCTCCAGGCAGAGGAGAGCTATCACTCGGGGAGGAACTTGGTCAAGTAAATAGTAAGGAGTACCAATTGGGCATACACACACATATTATAGACTGAGTAAGCTAAGTCATTTGTTGAGTTAAGGGTAAGTCATCCGTAGGATTGTTTAGTATCATTAGGAGTCGTTTCTACTTCTTAATGTGTGAATAAGTGATGCTTGCCAGTATAACCATATGTGTGATAATGTTTCTGGTTAGAGGTGGGCATGTGTATATGTATATATATAGATAAATACGGTATGTACAAGTGTCCATAAGCACATTCATGTCGATACAACGTATGAGAGCAGATGGATGTGCCATACGTGTGCATCAATATAAATGTATTTATGAAAACGTATACATAAAGGTGGTATACAAGTAAATATACATGTATACATACCCACAACCAACCTGTTATATATATGTGAATATGAATTTATTATGGTGATATTACCTTGAAACTTACATATACACATATATATACATATACATGAGTACGTATAGTGAAAGTATGCTGACTGGCTCACAGTATACGTACGTATAATTTAAAATGTATATGTATAAACATGTATAAATGTAAAGGTAAATATATTTATATATTTAATATTATATTAAGTATGTATATAATATAGTCTTTACAAAATATAAATATGTATACGAGATTATTTAAATCATTAAATTTAAATAATTATACATAAATATATAATGTAAATTAAAACTATATTATATAAATATTTTAATATAATAAAATATATATAGACATATTTTATAAAATAGAATTGAAAATCAAATGAAGTTTAAATAAACATTTTTATTTAAATATTCATTAGGAGATGAAATTAAATCACGAATTTGAAACATGACGTTTTTCTCAAAGATGAATATTTCATTTAAAAGTCGAAATTAAATTATTGTAGCTTCTAAATTAAATCGAATGTCATTATCCCAATTTCGCCAAGATTCAAATATTTCTTTTGAAACTATATTAAAACTATGAAGTAGAAAATAGTGAAGAAATAAGAACTTCCCGTGAAAATGGCGCATGAAGAATCGCGCAACCATGATAGGTAGCAGAACGCGGCTAGAAGGAAGCCATTTGCAACTAGGAAATGGAGATGTGGACGCCATCTGACCTGGGATTTAGTCTTGCATTAAACTGTCACTTATCCCTACCTATTGAATCGCGCCAATACCAGAAGGTGTCGCGATTTTATGAACTGGTCATGTGCGAAATAAAATTACCTCATTGCTGTCAGCAAATGGAAGTTGAAATCTTCTCTATAGGGCGACACATTTCTCCTTTGAAACATTCCAAACCCTGTTGGCAGCATAGACGGCTTGAAAAGGGGAATTGGTTAAATTTACTAACACTATATAAAACTTGCAAATGCTCATTCTTAACACACGAAATTAGAAATCAGAAGTTCGTTTCTGTTCATTCATGAGTGAGAATTGTTTCTGTTGAGAAAGCAATTATCGAATTGAGAGCAATATCAGAGTAATCACCATTTGTTGAGGGAGTCTTTAGTCTGCTAAGGGTGTATTTTGTTTTTGTTGAAAGAGCATTCTTTGTATCTGAGAATAGTAGTTTGAAATTACCAATAGTTGAGTTAAGAGTTCGCTAACAGAGCTAGCTGGAAGTCCTTTGGTGGTAGGCTAGAGGAGAAGCATTTTCTTATTTCAAACATCTGAGGAAAGCTCTTGTCAGGCATGTTAACTCTTTCCTTTTTCATGCTTTCTGTTGTTCTTGTATTCAGAAGAAAGTCTATTTCATATCCTTTGATTAAAAAGAATAGAGAGTGAAGGTTGATGTACTTAGGATTGAATATCTAAAGGATAAATGATTATTTGCAAAGAGATAATTCGTGAAATAAGAGGGTTTTTGCATATTCTTTACTATTTGTTTTGTGTTCATTAGTGTATGGAATACACTAGGCATTAAAGAGAAAATTGCATTAATTGTATTGACTCCATATATGGAGTGTATGCTTGTACATAGCTATTTAATACTAGGGAATGAATGGAAGGCATTTAATAAGTTACCGATCACAACTAGTTATAGGTTAACTTAGTCAAGTAAATGAAACTCCTAGGATGAGTGTCCAGTATAAGGGAGATAGTTGTGAGTACTTAATAAATTGTTCTCCATTCTAGTAGATAGCTTGATGTAGGAAGTCTAGGGTACGGACTACCCCGATAGACCAACCTACGCATAGTGTAAGAAATCCTTAAGGAAAATCGGCCCTAAGTAGTGCATATGATAATGACCTTCATTTTAAGTACTGAATGATAATACTTTGGCCAAAGTAATGAAATGTACAACATCCACTTAGGTGTGAAATAGTTGAGACTACACTGTCAGTTCATTGTGATCCCGAAGTACATACTAGTTCAAGAGTTGTCGTATGCACAGGACCTAGTTATGTAGGTACACAACACTATGCTCAGCTGGTAATCGTTAAAGGATACCCTACCAATCTCTTCTTCGAAGGGAGGGCCATCTATCTAACGATAGGTGTGCGAGGGACTGCATTATAAGTCCGTGGTTGGTGGAAAAGCGCCCAAGTGATGTTTCTCCTCAGCAAGCGGCCGATGTACCAAGATTTTAAAGGACAGACTCCTAGACCTTCTTACTACTATTTGTTCTAAAGCTCATTGGAGCTATGTTAATTAAGGTATGTGTTCTTGTTTCATGTACTTGTGAAGTTATTCTTTTGAAATGGAATCTTTATTGTAAATTGATATAGCAACATGTTCATGTATTATCAATAAAGAAAAGGAAATTTTTTATTGCAATGTCATGATAACACGTTTACATACTTGTAGGATGTAAATTATGAAAATTTTAATTTTACCGAAGGGTCGGGTTGTTACAATTTTAATGAAGTGGAATCTTTATTGTAATATGGTATGACATCTTGTTCATATATTTTCAATAAAAGAAATAAAAATTTATTACAATGGTTTGTTACTTTGTTTATTTACTTGCATGGTGTAAATTTGGAAATTTTTACTTATTGAAGGGTTGGTACATTACACAAAAGTTGAGACTACTTTTAAAGCTAGAAAATCAAAGAAGTCTGTTGAATCAAATTAGGAGGATCTTGATGATGTGGAAGCTAACTTTGTGAGAAGAATAAAAAAGGATACTTGAAAGTACAAAGTTAAGTTTCCTTTCAAATGTTTCAATTATGGAAAGATAGCTCATTATTCTTCAAGATGTCCAAACAGAGCTTTGAATGAAAAAAAAATAAGGAGAACAAAGGTAAGATGATTAAGAAAAGTTATTGTGTTAGAGAAGATGCTAGTATATCTAATGATAAATCTGATTATGGGGATGATGAGGATGGTGAATGCTTGTTCATGGCTTTAAAAGATTAAACTAATTCTGCTAATTCTGAGAGATGTGTGAAGGAAAGTGCTTCAGAAGCAAGTGCTAATACTGAAGGTACTTTGGTGTCTTCTTTTCATGCTAGACAGGAGAAGAACTACTGGATCGTTGAAAGTGGATGCTCTAATCATATAACCAGTAACAAGAGTAAGTTTGTTAAACTTAAAAGATATGAAGGAGGACTAGTTAGGTTCGGTGATGATACATCTACTAAGATATATGAAAAAAGTTCAATTAGTTTTGATGGGAAGCATAATACTGATGATGTTCTCTATGTTAAGGGTTTAAGATATAACCTCTTGAGTGTTGGAAAAATGTGTAGCAAAGGATACAATCTTTTGTTTTACTATAATGGTTGTGAAATCGAAAAAGGCTCTGAAACTATGGTTGTTGGTGGAAGAAGGACAAATAGAAATTTTTATCACCTCAAAGGTGTTGATGGTTATTGTTTCATGACTTAGATCAATGAAAGTTGGCTATGGCATAAAAAAATGTGTCACATCAATTTTGATATCCTAGTGAGAATAAGTTCAATTCAAGTTGTGAGAGATCTACCAAAGACTACAAAGCCTATCAATGTTGTCTATAAGGAATATCGAGTTGGAAAGAAAGCAAGAAGTTTCAAAATCAAAGAACAATCTTCTATCAGATTGTTAGAATTGGTGCATACAGACTTTATGGTCCTACTAGAGTAAGGAATCTTCAAGGTGATAGGTATTTCATGCTATTGATTGATGATTATTCTAGAATGACATGGTTACTTTTCTCTACTGAATATCACAAGCTCTAGATAAGTTTAAAGCATTAAAAGTTATGGTTGAAAATGAAATGGATATGAAAATAAAATTCTTGAGGTCTAGCAGAGGTGGAGATTTCACCTCCAATTAGTGTAATATCTTTTGTGAGAATCATGGAATAAAGAGGCATTTATTTGCCCCTAGAACTCCTCAGCAGAATGGAGTGGTTGAAAGAAAGAATATGACTATTCAAGAAGGTGCAAGGACAATGATGAAAGAAGAAAATCTACCAGAAGTCTACTGGAGAGAAGCAATTCATACTATTGTTTACATACTTAACAAAGTGCAAGAAAGAGAAAACAACACAAAGACTCCCTATGAGCTATGGTATGGAAGGATTCCTACCGTCAAATACTTCAGAGTGTTTGGAAGAAAATGCTATACTAGAAGAGATGAAGAAAACTTAGGAAAGTTTGATGCAAGGTCTGATGAAGGTATCTTCCTTGGATATTCTACTAAAAGTAAATATTACCTATGCTACAACAAGAGGCTAAGAAAGATTATTGAAAGTGCAAGTGTCAAGGTTGATGAAGACCTACAGAAGAATTCAGTGGTGATAGAAGGATATGAATCAAATGAGTCTTCCTACAGAGAAGAAGAAAAAGCTAAGGAAAAAGAAGTGCAGATTGAAGAGGAAGAAGCTCTGGAAAGGATTCCTAAAACTCCTAAGTATGTGCAGAAGAATCATTTTGAAGAACAGATCATTGGTGATAAGAGAAAATGTGTACTAACAAGAAGGAAACGTATTGAAGAACAAGTAAATCTATGTTTACTTTCTGAAGTTGAGCCTAAAATAGTGATTGAAGCATGCAAGGATGAGTATCGGATCAAGGCTATGGAAGAAGAACTATTGCAGATTGAAAAGAACCCAACTTGGGAACTTGTCCCAAGACTAGCAAACAAGAATGTGATTGGAACTAAGTGGGTATTGATGAGTCTAGTTTATGGTTTAATTTTGGTAGAATTTATGATCTATTCGCTGAAGTTGTCATGGACCTTGATGTTTGAATGCTGATATTTCCTCAAACCATAGACATTCAGCCTAGTTTTATTTCTGCAAATCTTTAATGACATTGACACGTTATATGGACTATCTATGTTAATTCTACATGTGGATTAATGAATGTTCTTTAAGATAGTTAAAGATATGCAATTATTGTGCGTACTAATATTTCCATGCATATATGATTAGAGGCCACTAAATTGAGAAGATTCTGACAGCTAGTTGTTTACCATAACGTTCAACGAAGGAATCATTCAAAGGTCAATAGAGGTCGACGGCGGGATATTCCTCATGCAAATTAAGTTGTAACCACCTTGTAAATGGTCTTTATTGTTGTTGAGCGAATATAGGCATTACTATTGTTCTAAATCTACATTGAGGAAAGCATGTCTGACCAGATTCTGCACATGCATAACCTCCTCTCTACTTTTCATGCTTTTCTTAAAGTGGCATCCTCCTAATATGTTGTAGTTGACTACCTTGCTAGGTGATTAGTTAGTAGCTTCTTTTCCTATAAATAAGACTCAGATGCTCCTTCTCAGAAGGTTGGGCGATCTGATGATGTACTTGCATTCTTAGTTTTCAGTAATACAGTTACAGTTCTCTATTGTACGCATGTTTCCAATGAATAAAATGAAGTTATAAGTCTGTGCATATGAGTTTACATTAGTTTTAGAGGATACTCATCCAAGAGGGCCCACTTGGTGAGCATTCCATCCTTTAGTTTAGTATTATTTTAGTTATTACTCTATGTTCAGTAATTAGTTAAGAATTTGGCACTAACTATTCCTACAGCCACTAGAGTTCCATTTTGTGACTGTTCCTACAGCCAAAGCAAACAGAGTAGTTTCCTATTTGTTTGCTCAGATTTTCATTTCTATCATGCATTTCAGTTTAGTATAGTTGTTGGTTGATGTTCAACATTTATTCCATTTCTCTCTAAGCAATTTACCTTCAACATTATGTTTTACTTTTTTGTAGAATGAATATGGCTACTTTGGATCCTTAGTGCACATACTGTGCTGACCCATTTCAAGTTCACATCCTTGGGTTGAAAAGTTAAATGCACCTTCATGATGATTGAAATGGCTATTTAGTTTAGATGTCCAATCTCTAAATCATAGTTTTAAGGGATTGGTTGTTAGATCATTGTAGGAGGCCAACATTTTTGGCGTCGTTGTTGGGGATGGGTCAAGCTAGGGACTCCTTTGGAGTCATTGATAGCTTTCTTGTTGTAGTATTTGTGAAGGTTGTTCTTAGTATATCCCTCATTTAGGAAAGTAATGATCCACTATTCTTTTTCCAATTCTTTGTGTGAGTTGGTGATAGTGAGTTGATACCGCATGCTAGAGGGAGGAGGAGAGATACTCATGGGAGATTTCTTCCTAACAATCCTAATCCATTCCAGCTAGTTGAATATCAAAACCTACCAAGAGAAGAAGAAGAAGAAGATCTACACCCCTTTATTGATGCATTTCTTGATCTAACTAGCTATGAAGTTTCCTTTGAAGATCAAAATCTTATTGAGAACCCCTTTGCTTTGGAACTACATCAGGCAAGTATGGGTGATGCAAATAGAAACAGAGAAGATCTTGATACCTTCTTGTTCGAGTTTGACATACTCTATAGGAGTTATGACTATACCACTGATGCCCATAAGCTCAAGCTATTTCCTACCATTCTAAAAGAGGTTGCATTAAGATGGTTCATGAGCCTAGGAAAAAATACTATAGAGACATGGGATGAAATGAAGACAAAATTCCTTGAGAAATACAAGGAGTATTGCAGGGGAAATGACATGAGAGGAGATGATATTTTTAGGATGTAGCAAAAGGAAGATGAGATCCTAGAGGATTGTCTTGCAAGGTTTCTATTTTTCCTATAGAAATCTCCACACCATACACTCAATTAATGACAGCTACACTGATGCCTTAGACTTGATGGGAGGAGGAGATATCTCCCAAGTTCCTTGGGAGGATATCATGAAGATATGCTAGAACTCCTCTAGGGCAGCTTCAAATAAACGAAGAGCTTACCAATCTTCTATGGGTAAGTCATCTACCAGTGGAGTTTCAAGAATGGAGATTACTCGTTTGTTGGTAGACTTCAAGCAAGACATTATAAATAATCTAGCTACTAAGTTGGATACACTTTAGGCCAAGAAGAAACAAGAGGAGGTAGAGGCAACATTGGTAGAGTATTGCCCCCATTATAGACAAAAGAAGGATTGTAAATGCAAGATGATAGCTAATATTGACAACAAGCAGATTGCACCCAAGTTCAAGCCAATCTAGGTTGAATAAGATCAAGTCTAATATTTTGCACAAAGGAGGCCATGGGCTCCAAGACAAGGTATGCCACCAGATCCACTCTCTTTTGCTAGGCCATATTTTGATTCTTATTCATTTGGTAACCAATGGCAACCTCTATATCCATCCAACTATGGAGGATATCCACCACAACCTTGGAGTAACCCTCCAAATACCTGGCCTAATCATCAAAACTATCCACCCCAGTGGTAGCAACCTCAGGGGAATTGGCATCAGTTTCAAGGAAATTGGCAGCCACCCCCAAGAAATTGGTAGCAAACAAATCAATGGAGGGGAGGACAATAATGGCCAAACCAACCAAATAGTTACATGCAACCACCTTCTCATCCCCAACAACCTGCTATAATGTCTCCTCTTGCTAGTTCAAGTACAAATGCACCTAAACCTACTTAGCTACCAGCTCAGCCCACACCCAATCCAAATAACAAACTACAGTAGTAGCCAATACACTCCACTGATTTAAATCAATTCCCTGCATATGCTGTGAGTGTAAGTGACATCCACTTGCATTTAGGAACTACTTTCCCAGCTCCTTCCACACCCTTTTCCACTGAGCTTCATGTGGAAGAAGAGGAGCCTCTTAATACCCCCATTCAACCCAATGCACCTAAGAATCCTAAACCAATTCCAGTCAAGCAGACTACACAAACACCCCCGTTTCCTCAAAGGTTGGAAACTGTGTAGGAAAAGGAAGAAAAGGAGGACAAATTTTTTGAAATTATAGATCAACTAAAGCATATATGTGTCCAAATACCCCTATTTTAGGCCATAAAAGATATTCCAATCTATGGCAAAGTAATCAAGGAAGCATGCCTCAAGAAGCCATGCCGGAAAAAGAAAGACCCCACTACAATTCATGTGGTGGGACAACTGGCTGACATCATGCTTAAGAAAGTGACTGTCCCTAAGTACAATGACCCAAGTAGTCCTATGGTAGGAGTTGTTATAAATGGGATCCAGATAAAAAATGCTTTGATTGACCTAGGAGCAACAATAAATGTAATGACTAAGGACATCCTGCAGCAACTAAATGTTGCAAGTATGAGGTCTACTCCTACTGTCATGTAGCTTGTTGATAGTTCCATTGTTAAGCCCGATGGTATAGTAGAGGATCTTGTGGTAATTATAGACTACTGAGAGTACCCAGTAGATTTCATGATTCTTTCTCCTAAAGGTACACTAGGCAGGTACCCTATCATTCTAGGAAGACCATGGTTAGCAACAAAAAATGCATATATTGGATGCAGGACATGAGACATGACCATTTTTGATGGAAAGAGCACCAAAAAGCTTGTTCTCTACCCTCTTGCTCAGCCATCCCATGATCTAGATAATTCTATATGGCCACATGTTGGTGAAGAGGCCGAGGAAGTTAATTATGTGGCACAGCTTATGCTGTTAGGCATAAGCTCTTTCATGCAACTTCAAGATGAAGATGAAGTATTGGCCAACATCATTCAAAATTATTGTGAATTGGAGGAAGCATCATCTTCTCATTCTGTTGTTCCAGTCAAGACACTTCTGCCTGCTCTTCCTGCAGCCACTCTTCCTGTAGACACTCTTCCTATAGCCACTCTTCCTATAGACACTCTTCCTACAACCGAACTTCCTGCAGCAACAGGTATGTCTCCTAAATTTCTCCCACATGAACTCAAACTACCAAGCATTAGTGAAGCAGTCATGATAGAGATAACTACACAAGTGCAAGTGGTAGAAGGAAAACATCTGCACATCAACAACAAATTGAGTGAAGAACAACAGTTGTCATTGAAAACCTTACTGAAGACCCACCAACATGCATTTGTGTGGGACTATCATGATATGAATGGATTGGAACCTAAGCTTTGCACTCATAGAATTTACATCAGAGATTATTGCACCCTAGTGAGGCAGCCACAAAGAAGAACTAACCCTGCACTAAGAGAAATTGTAAAAGGGGAACTATAGAAATTGCTAGATGCAGGATTTATCTACCCCATCTTGGATAGCCAGTGGGTGTCTCCATTGGTGATTGTGTCCAAAAAGTGAGGGAAGTGGTGATTTTTTTTTATTACAGGGAACTCAATGCTGCCACCAAAAAGGACCATTTTCCCTTACCCTTCATAGATCAAGTTTTGGAATCACTTGCAAGAAAACAATACTTTTCTTTTCTAGATGGCTTCAGTGGCTATAACCTGATCCAAATTGCACCTAAGGACCAGGAGAAGACTACCTTTACCTATCCATGGGGAACATATTCCTACTCGGTACTTCCATTTGGCTTATGCAATGCACCTGCAACTTTTCAGAGGGCAGTCATTAGCATATTTTCATACATTTCTCATGATTGCATGGAAATTTATATGGATGATTTCAACACTTATGGTGTTGATTTCAATGAAGCATTGGAGAATCTATGGAGAGTCCTACAAAGATGTGAAGATCACAACCTATCTCTAAACAGTGAAAAGTGTTTCATGATGATGCAAGAAGGTGTAGTCCTTGGCCACTACATCTCTCACAAAGGAATTCAAGTAGACCCTACAAAGATTGAGGTGATCACCAATCTACCTATCCCTACAAAACAAAAATATGTTAGGAGTTTCTTGGGACATACAGGGTACTATAGGCGGTTCATCAGGGATTTCAGCAAAATAGCAGCACCATTGTATGCCCTTCTCACCAAAGATGTTGAATTTCAATGGACAGAAGACTGTGACAAAGCATTTTTTGATTTGAAGGAAACTTTGACTCATGCTCCTATACTCAAAGGTCCTAATTGGTAGCTTCCTTTCCACATCCATACAGATGCATAAAACTATGTCATAGGTGGTCTTAGGATAGAAAGAAGGAGCTATTGAAAATGCCATTTATTTTGTCAGCAAAAACTTGCAAGGAGCTGAATTCAACTATACAATGACAGAAAAAGAAATGTTGGCAGTGATCTATGCCTTGAAAAATTTAGGCATTACATAATAGGTTACCAAATCTTTGTGCACACAAATCATGCAGTCATTTGGTATCTCATGAATAAACCTCTTATCTCAGGTAGGCTAGCTAGATGGTTGTTGTTGATGCAGGAGTTTGACATAACCATTGTGGATAAACCAGGGAAGGCCAATGTTGTTGCAGACTTTATTTCAAGGATGAATACATCAGGAGACAATCAAGACATAGATGACTCTTTTCCTAATGAGCATCTATTCTACATTAGTGTGCAAACACCTTGGTATGTTGACATAGCTAATTATCTGGTCACAGGGAGAGTTTCTCCTCACTTCTCTCCAAAAGAGAGAAGGGTGCTCATTGAAAAATCTTTTCCTTTTTCATGGATTGTTGGATGTTTGTTTTATACTAGACTAGACCATGTCATGAGGAGATGTGTGAGGGAAGATGAGACATATGATATTTTGCATGCATGCCACAACCGAACCATGTGGAGGATATTTTGTGGCCAAGAGAACAACAATGAATATTTTGAACACAGGATACTATTGGCCCACAATTCACAAGGATGCAAGAAGGTATACAAGAAAATGTGATAGATGCTAGAGAATGGATCGGCCAACCAAATCTGATGAGATGCCACTTTACCCTTAGGTAGTAATCACTCCATTTGAAAAATGGGGACTAGATTTTGTAGAACCCATTGACCCTCCATCAAATGGTAAGTCTTATATCTTAGTTTGCACTAATTATGTAACTAAGTGGGTAGAAGTTAAGGCCATGAAGTATGCAAGAGACAATAAGGTTGCATAATTTTTTTATGAGGAGATTTTCACAAGATATGGAGTTCCAAGAGAGATAGTGACTAATCAAGGGGATCAATTCACATCAACCCTTGTTGCAGCATTGGTCAATGAGTACAACATAAGACACAAGAATTCTACTCCTTATCACCCCTAGGCCAATGGACAAGCTGAGGTGACCAACAGAGAAATTGAAGCTATTCTGACCAAAACAGTAGCTATCCACATAAAGGATTGGGAAAACAGGTTACCAGAAGTTGTTTGGACCTATAGAACTACCTGGAAAACAACTATAGGTTTCACTCCATTTGAGTTGTTGTATGGAAAGACAGCTATGATGCCCATTGAATTTGAACATAAGACTCTTAGGACTGCAGTAGACTTGGGGATGGATATCTCTGAGGCACAAAGAGAAAGAATCATGCAACTGAATGCTTTGGATGAGATGAGGATAGCAGCCTTGCATCACATAGAGGTAGTGCAAAATCTGAGAATCAAGTGGCATGATAAATTCATCAAGGACAATAAATTCCAACCAGGAGATTGGGCCCTGCTCTATGACTCAAAGTATCAGGATAATGCAGGAAAATTGTAGACAAGGTGGCTAGGACCATATGAGGTTGCTGAAGTATTCCCCAATGGTGTTGTTCAACTCACTACTATTGACCCAGTCATATTTAAGCTGCTTGTCAATGGTCATCGCCTCAGATTGTATCACAAGCCAACTTCCAAAGAGGAGTTCCTACAACAATTCACTCAGCATGCAACACCCGAGCTTCCTGCAGCCGAGGGAAGTGGACCTAGTGTCCCTCCTTCTAGTTAATTAAGGTATGTACCTTGTCATAATAAAGACTACCACTTTTGTGGGAGTCCAATTCTTCACCCATCTTCCCATCCATCTCCACCTTTCTCTCTCTTCCATCACTTCACCTCATTCCACTCCACCCCATTCCACCTCATTTTCATTAACTGCTCAACTTATTTCTTAAAAGGCGACTGATACTTTCTCCATAATATTTGCAATGAATCTTCCACAAATCCATGTATGTGTGCATTAATTGCTATATCTTAATTTTCTTTAGTGCATTCATTTAGTTTTTATGAATTAATATGGATGTTCACCATAGCATGTCATTATTCCATGTCCATGTCAAATCATCCTTACCACCTTACATGTGAGGACACATGCTCAAATTTAGGTTGGAGGGAGGGCCGGGAAGATGTGAATACTTTTCCCACATGTCAGTCCATGCTAGTCTATGTCAGCAAGTTTACATTGAGCCAATTTGAATTCTAAGTGAGATGACAACTCGTATGTGTGAGGTGACACCAACCATCACCGCCATTTTTCTCCATCATAGCCTTCCCTTATTACTCCTTTACTGACATTATTGATCCTGTCATAATCTTAAGTTGCCAAAAGGTAAAACAGAAAGAAAAAAAAAAAGGTAAAACAAAAAGGGAAAATTTAGACGACATTGGCATTGGAAATTTGGCAGTGTTACAAGAAGGAAAATTTTGCAGAGTGATTGTTGATTGTAGACAATGGGAGGTGGGTTAATCAGGAATGAACCCACGGTTCATGATGTATTACTGTAGGATGCACCTTCACAAGCTGAATTCAGAAACTGCGGCTGGTTAGACTACTTCCTAAAGCTTAATGGTTTTGATGAAAACGTTGTGTTAGAATTTTCCTAGACATTTCCTGAGGGAAAAGCCACGGTAAAAGGGTTGGAAGTATTGGCTATTGAAGAAAGAATTGCAAAAGTTACAGGGTTGCCTATCGACAGTGAAAATTACCCTACTTCTAGAGATGTCAGGTCAACTAGGGCCGAGTTTATAGAACCTAGTGACCCTCCATTGAGCGTGGGAAAACAAGGTGCGAAGAGAACCTCTCTGCCCGAGCCATTGAAGAAAGTATTTGTTTATGTTATAAAATATATCATTTGTGAAGGTCGTCAGTTGAATCTACATTCCGTGCATTTCAAACTCTTGAATCACATGAGGCATGGGAGGAGGATGAATGTGTCGAACGTGCTATATCACCTTCTTTTAATCATGGCAGTCGAGACTCAAAAAGGTAGGGACAATTTTGTTTCCCACCATTGTTTGATCAAATTGTTAGTTGAGAAGTCTCTACATGATGTGTCTGAGATGACTTGGGAAGAATTCATAAATATTGATCAAATTAGACCAGAGCATTTACGACCTAGGGTTTTACCTCAATCTCCTAGGTCTAGTAGGAGATTGAGCACAATTGAAGCCACTCCTAGTGCTTCAACCTCTGGCGCAAGCCCTAGTGTAAACCCTCCTGCAGCAAAACAAACCATAGAGATTAGCTCCTCTGAGACAAAGCACTCAAATAAAGAAAGTTCCTCTCCATATTATGATGATGATGTTCCTCTTGGCATCCTAATGAGAACTAGGGCACAAAAGAGAGAAGCAAAAATAAGAAAAGGAAAAGCTAAAAAGTAGCTGGTAGAAGAAGAAGTACCAAGCTTTAGGAAGCGAAAGGTTGACACTATTCATCCTACAACCAAATAAAAATGTGAAAGCCCTCCTAGGAAATCAAGACCAACCGGGCCGGCCTTTGATATTCCTCCACAGGAAAGCCCTAAGCCTGGAGAAACACCATGGGTGGACATAGAAGCTCCAATGGGGCAGGTGAATGTCGAGGAAGAGGACATATTTGAGAAAGTAGAAAACATAACACTGACAGATCTTGTTGATATTGCAAAACAAGTTGAGAATCAAGGGTATGAGGAAAATAAATATTTCCTATAGAAAGAGTTCCTGCAGCATGAGCAAGAACAGGAACAAGAGGCTCTGCAGCTAGAAATGGGAGAACAATCTGTACCCCTGTAGCCAGAATTGACTGAACAACCTAAATCCCTACAGTTGGTACTACATGAATAGCAAGCATCATTGCCAGGAAAAATGTTGGTAGGAATACATAACCCCCTTGATTTTACAGTACACACAACAATTCTAAATCTATGGAAAGAGATGCAAAGAAGAGAAGAAGAATGGAAGGAGGAGAAACGCAGGCTGAAGAAGGAAATTCAAAAGAAAGATGAGGAGATTAAAGACAAGGATGCAAAAATTGCTACTTTAAAGAAGAAGGTGGACGACATGACAGCCTTGGTACCACAAATTTTAGAATGTAGGACCCCTCCAAGGGTCTATGCTCTACATTTGAAGGAGAAATATCTTTCTTTTAAGCTGGCAAGGATTGTCTCAGGTTTGAACCCTTCCATTGAGACTCCTATTGAATTTTTCAATGCTTATTGGATTTCTTCCCCTGAGATGAAGAATTTGTTGTGTGAATTCTATCTCCATAATTATGTTGTGACTCAAAACCATGATTGAAATCCACTGTTGTATGTTGGTGATGTCCAATTAAGGGCATTTATGTCCTAGGTACAGAATGAGATCAGTTGCGGACAGCAATACGGGACTTATAGACAAATGGAATCCAACATCCCTCTGCCCATCGAGGTTGAATCAAGAAACCCAAGGGACATTTACTGGGATTGATACAAAATTCTTTTCAGACCTAGCTATGGTAATAGGATCATGCCTTGGATAGAAGCAATTTACAGTGAAAATGAGGTGGTGGAAAAAACAAAAGAGGAAACTGTGAAGAGATACCTCTCACAAAGATGGAACAGATTGGACATACATCAAGGTTTCTATTGGGATCCTGATTCACACACAACAAACACTGTTGTAGGACAATTGGTGGTTGCAAATTTCAGGGCTTTGATTGAGAAGAAGAACAACCCTTCCCTTGCTAGAGGACCAACAAAACCTTACGTTGGGGGGAGTGATGAGTCTAGTTTATGGTTTAATTTTGGTAGAATTTATGATCTATTTGTTGAAGTTGTCATGGACCTTGATGTTTGAATGTTGATATTTCCTCAAAACCATAAACATTGGGCCTAATTTTATTTCTGCAAATCTTTAATGACATTGACATGTTATATGGACTATCTGTGTTAATTTTACATGTGGATTAATGAATGTTCTTTAAGATAGTTACAAATATACAATTATTGTGCATACTAATATTTCCATGCAGATATGATTAGAGGCCACTAAATTGAGAAGATTCCACCAGCTGGTCATTCACCATAATGTTCAACAAGGGAATCATTCAAAGGTTAATAGAGGTTGACACTGGGAGATTCCTCATGCAGATCGAGTTGTAACTGCCTTATAAATGGTCTTTATTGCTGTTGAAAAAATATAGGCATTACCATTGTGCTAAATCTGCATTGAGGCAAGCATGTCTGACCAGATTTCGCGCATGTGTAACTGCCTCTCCACTTTTCATGCTTTTCCTAAAGTGGTGTCCTCCTAATCTGTTGGAGTTGACCACCTTGCTAGGTGATTAGTTTGTAGCTTCTTTTCCTATAAATAAGACTCAGATGCTCCTTCTCAAAAGGTTGTGCAATCTGATGATGTACTTGCATTCTTAGTTTTCAGTAATATAGTTACACTGCTCTATTGTACTCATGTTTCCAATGAATAAAATGAAGTTATAAGTCTGTGCATCTGAGTTTACATTATTTTTAGAGGATACTCATCCAAGGGGACCCACTTGGTGAGAATTTTGTCCTTTAGTTTAGTATTAGTTTAGTTATTATTCTCTGTTCAGTAATTTAGTTAAGAATCTGGCACTGACTTTTCCTGTAGCCACTAGAGTTTCATTCTATGACTGTTCTTGCAGCCAAAGTAGACAGAGTAGTTTCCTATTTGTTTGCTTAGATTTTTGTTTATGTCATGCATTTCAACTTAGTATAGTTGTTGATTGATTTTCAGTATTTATGTCATTTCTTTCTAAGCAATTTACCTTCAGCATTATGTTTTTCTTAGTTGTAGAATGAATATGGCTACTTTGGATCCTTAGTGCACATATTGTGCTGACCCATTTCAAGTTGACATCCCTCGGTTAACAAGTTAAATGCACCTTCATGATGACTGAAATGGCTATTTAGTTTAGATGTCCAATCTTTGAGTCACAACTGTAAGGGCTTGGTTGTTAGATCATTGTAGGAGGCCAATAGGTAATCTGAAACAAACTAAATGAGAGTGGAGTAGTAAGAAACAAGGAAAGGCCTATGTGTAAAGGATACTCACAAGTAGAAGGAATAGAATTTGAGGAGACATTTTCTTCGATGGAAAGAATGGAAGCTATCAGGATGTTTTTGGATTTTGCAACACATAAGGATTTCAAAGTATATCAAATGGATGTGAACTTTGCTTTCTTGAATGGAGAATTGGAAGAAGAAGAAGTATACATAAAACAACTGGAAGGATTTCAGATATTAGATAAACTGGATATGGTCTACAGATTGAAGAAGGTATTGTATAGATTGAAGCAAGAACACAGAGCTTGGTATGCAAGGTTAGACAGGTACTTGTTATAGAAAGGATTCAATAAAGGTACCACAGATAGAAATCTTTACTTCAAAGTTGAAAAAGATCAAATCTTGATTGTGGTTGTGTATGTTAATGACATAATTTTTAGAGGAAATGAAGTTATCTATAATAAATTTGTAGACTAGATGCAAAAATAATTTGAAATGTCAATGTTTGGGGAGATGAATTTTTTTCTTGGGCTACAAATCAATCAGATAGATAAAGGTATTTTTATTTCAGAATCAAAGTATGTCAAGGAAATGTTGAAGAAGTTTGGAATGGAAGATTTTAAACTAACATGTACCCCTATGGTTACTGGTTGCAAGCTGAGAAATAGTGATGAATCTACTGAGGCTAATTAGAGCAAGTATATATCAATTATCGAAGGACTGCTATATGTAACTGCTACTAGACCATATATCATGCATGCATTTTGTCTTGTGGCTATATTTGAAGAAGATCCTAGAGAGTCACATGTTGCAAGAGTGAAGAGGATATTTAGATACTTGAAGGGCACTCTGGATCATGGCCTATGGTATCAAAAGGATGTTGACTTTACTCTGAGTGCTTACACCGATGCAGATTGGGTTGGTTCTATAGATGACAAGAAAAGTACAAGTCATGGTGCATACTTTCTTGGATGTAGATTGGTGTCATGGCTAATTAAGAAACAAGATTCAGTTTCTTTATCTATTGTAGAGGCATAATACATTGCAGCAACATCTTGCTACACACAAGTGTTGTGGATGAGGAAAGCATTAAAGGATATCAGAGTGGTATATGATGAACCAATTTCTATTTTTTGTGATAATACAAGTGTTATCAGTATATCAAAGAATTCAATAATGCATTCAAGGACAAAGCATATCTCAATTCGGTATCACTTTTTGAGAGAGAAGGTTGTAGAGAATGAAGTGAAGCTTGAATATGTGTCTACAAAGGATTAGGTTGTTGACATATTCACTAAGCCTCTTCCTAAGGATACTTTTGAGTATCTCTGAAATAATTTGAGGGTTATTTGCCCTCCTTCTTTGAGCTAGATGCATAAGGATATGCATCATTCCATTGGATCTCAAGATTCATTATTTGGTCTAGATTTATGTTGGTGGCTACCTCTCAGGGGGAGTAGGTAGCGGCATTATTGGTTGTTATTGTGTTGTGGTTGTTGATTGATGCAGTATGGTGTGTGCTCCTAAGGGAGAGTATGCATAGTAGTTTGATATTAATGGGAGACATGCAAATTTGTTGCTCTTTTCCATTGATTTCAAAGGGGGAGAATAAGTCATGTGAAAAATGAGGCGAGCTAGTTGACAAAAGGAGAGTAATGAGTTAGTTGTGTAAGGGGGAGAAAAGAGATAATGAGTTGGTATGGAGAAAAATATTGACAATTAGAGCTATTGTATTTTTTTTTATGGTTTCTTACATCATGTGTTGTCATCAATGACAAAGGGGGAGATTGTTGCAAGTATGTACAGTTGGTGTTGTCATTGATGTCAAAAAGCTTTGGTTTTTTCATTGGTGTCAATTCTATGAGTAGGAGATTTGTTGCAAGAGTGTGATCAGTTGGTATTGAGTTGATGTTGTCTCTAATGATGCTTTGATTAGTTGCATTATATTGTCATTAGTAAGCTACTAGTGTCAACCTCTAGTGTTTCTTTGATAAGATTTTTTCTATGGATGTATGGTTGAGTTGCTATGTTATATTTAGATTGGTGATGATGAGGTAGTGTTGAAGATGTTGAGGATATGTCTTTGGTGCTTGGTTTCCAAGTGCTTTTGAGAAAAATTAAATAAAAAGAGGAAACAGTGTGTTGCAGTGGTGTTTTATGTTGTAGAGTAGCGTTCTTGTTTTGCTCCACAATTCTTCTATGTTGAAGATCTACTTGTGTGGTTTGGATATGTTCATCAGAGGTGTTCAAAGGTGTTGCATCCAGAATTTGGTGTGTTGGATTGTTGTGCAGAGGAAGGTGTGTTCACTAATGTGAGCTATGTATTACAAAGGTGTCTAGGAGAAATGGTTTTGTTCCATATTTCTCTGCAAAGTGGTTCTAGCTCTTACAGATCTAGAAGGGTGCTAATAGCATTTGTATCTTTCTTCAATTGAAGTTGTTTGAGGTTTGGTGCTTCAAAAGTCATTTTCTTGAGTTGCAATGTATGGTAGAATTATCTGAGTGTACTAGGTGTGTGCATTTTTTAGGTGAAATTTGTTGTGAAGGAATTTATTGGATTTCAAGGTGTTTGTGGAATATTCCAGATTGCATTCAAGTGACATTTTCTGTCCACTAGTTGTTTTTGGATCAAAGGAAGCGTGTACTTAATTGTTTAATGGTGTTTACACAAGGTCAACTGACCTTGGGTGTTTACACTAATTACGGAATTGCTTTGGTGTTTATAGAAGCATGGTATGGTGTGTATGAATGGATTTAGGTTTGAGTTAAGGTGTGTTGTGGTTCACCTTCATTCCTTTCCACTGTGGGAATGTTTTGGTGCCGACCTAATTTGAATTTGTATGGTTGAGGTGCATAGCTGAACTTGGAGAATGTTTTTGAGGTTGAAGATGGTATAAATATGTGTTGAGTTGTTGAGGGATGATAAGATATATGTGTGTGATGTGAATGATGTGAATGACAGTTGTGAGGTGTGAATTTTTTAAGTGCAGTACGAGTTTTCATGTCTTAGATTACTGGATGCAATGAGCAGAAGGTGTCTACAATCTTCAATAAGACTGTGAAGGTGTTAGTGATGTTGTGGTGAACTTTTCTATTGCATTGAGATGGATTTCTCACTATAACATTCTTCTCTATCTTCTTTCCTATTCTGGAAATGAGACTTTCTTTCTTTCTTCTGGAAGCAATGAGCCCTTTGTAATCAGTGTTGATATTACTTTATATTGTGAGCTAATCCTCACCGTGATTTTTCCCTCCTTGGGTTTTCCACGTAAATTTGGTGTTCCATTGTGCATGGTGTTTCTTTGGTTCTATTTTTGTTATATGCTTTCATGATAAATCGTTCTAACAGATTAAGAGTTAATTGAATTAATGTAGATTTGAATGTTTGTGAGGGTTTTGAAGTTTTAAGGTGCAATTGATTCACCCCCCTCTCATTTTTCTTATGCATTCAATAGTATTTATATCTTTATGCACGTGTATGCATATACATACATACATACATCTTCACTCTTTTCTTTCATCTAAAGATCATTTATTGTGTGAAATATATACTCATATAAGCACATAGGTAGCTCATTTATGTTTTGGGTATGTGTGTATAATTATACAATTATATTCATAATTTCAATTTTTGAAGAAGTTCAAATCTTTAAGATCAAAATTTAAATAAGGAAAGACACTATCATGCATATTAGAATGCGACTCTAAAATTTTCCTTACTAATCTCGTTGGTTATACAATTCCTAAGAGTTCATGAACAAAAATGACTCTTGCTTTCGAACCACATCATGTCTTTGAGGGTTAAAACACATTAACAATAATACAAATTAATACCATCAATGATAATATTTTTATCAACAACATCATTACAATCTTGACATATGTAGCTAATGTTCTTGGTGATTTCAAAGGCTGGGAGCCCCTCTCTTTTTGATAGTATTCACATAGGTAAGCTGAAAGGATTTAATGCATTAGATTATTATTTTGACACAAAATAAATGTCACGTCTCATAATTGGATGATGTTTGCTTTACTTTATGTGGAACTGGAACATGAATAAATGTGTGTGGTAGAATAATTGTTGTGAAGTTTGAATAAGGAATTAGGTGAATGGTTATTTTATTTGAAAGATGAAATGTAATGGATGATATTTCATTCCAAAAAATGAAATGTAATGACTATTATGATGTAGCATAGAGAATGATATGTATTTCTTTGATTATATTTTTGGACACTAATCTATTAATGGGTGCCTGAGTTTATATGAGATGCAGATTTGTCGAAGACCAAGAGTGTGGTTGAGGTAGAGGAGATTAGCCACTTGGCAGGGTTAAGTTGGAACGGATTCTCTCGCACACACACACCACTTAGTAATCATATAAAATTGCATTTAGGATGTTATTTAAATAATTGTTTATATTGTTTTACTTTGCAATGTTATTTAAAATTAATTAGTGGTAAATTAAATGCATAGAAATAAAATAATTAGTTTAGTATATATTTAGTTGAGGTTTTATTTGAAGATTAAGATGTTATTTATTTTATTAAATTGAGGATAATGTGTGCATAGAAAACAAATCTTGCTTTATTTTAAAATTAGATTTATTAGAAAAATTAGAATAAACTGAAATATAGGAGGATTTTTGAAAACAAAGTGATAAGATAGAAAACAATAAAAATAGAAAAAGATGAGCAAAGATGATTAAAAATTAGAAAAAAAAAACAGAAAAAAAAACAAAATAAAGTTGGAAAAAGTAAATAAAAGTTTATAAAACTCTTTAATTCTCAACAAGAGCATGCATTCTGAATTATTATTTTCTTTCATCTTGCATCATTTATCTTTATGAAAACAAAATTTGAAGCAAGCAAGCACAGTTGATTTGGGTGAAATTGGGAAAAGAAGAATAGAACAAAAAAGGACAACTAAATCAAAGCAAATTTATCAAATTAGCGTTGGACTCCAGGGTTTTAATTATTTATTTTCATGAAATTTCTATTCCAGATGTGTGTATGAATGAATCATTTTGTTTGGATTTAATTTACTTTCAGAAGAATATTGCTTTGAAATTATATATTGTATTTTATGTAGAAATCTCAATCAGAATTTTTCCTGTAGAAAACTCAACTAGGCTCTGTATTTTCTGTAGAAAACCCAATCAAACTTTGTTTTACTAAAGAAAACCCAATCAGACTATTATATTATTATATATATATATAAATATGACTTGTTGAGTTTATATATATATAAACTCAGCAAGTCATATTTATTTATTTATATATATATAACTTCCTAAGAATATATACATATATATAAATATAAATATATATACCCTCTACTTGATTACAACCAACACTGTAACTGTTTGAATTGTTGTTTTTAAGCAATTAATGGAGAAACTCTATTTTTATGCAATTTCATTGTTTAAAATTTTATAA
The DNA here is from genome assembly GCA_007258455.2 of Sequoia sempervirens. Taxonomy (NCBI): domain Eukaryota; kingdom Viridiplantae; phylum Streptophyta; class Pinopsida; order Cupressales; family Cupressaceae; genus Sequoia; species Sequoia sempervirens. The sequence goes on from VDFB02000011.1 coordinate 6,025,744, forward strand.
AAAAATAGATCCTTAATAAATATTTATGCAACCTGTAGCTGCTCATAAGCTGGCCCATAGGAGAGCAGCGCACCCCCTCCCTCCATTCTTTCATTTCTATGAAACTTAGTTTCCAATATGAATATTAAGCTCTGCAAACAGATTCGTAATTTCTCCTTTGTTGAATATATATAAACTTTGATGTTTTGTCAATATTTTTAAAATTGTAATTGTATAGCCAACAGTTCGACTCTGGTCAGACTGTGAAACATGCATACATAGAAATTTGAAGTTATATATACAGTGAGACATATATATATGTTTTCTGAAGGAAATCTATAACTATTTTTTTTTAATTTATATATATTATATAAATATATACATTGTGTATTCAGCAAGATTATGGTTTCTCATAATTCTATTTTTTTTTTCTTATATGTAAATTATATATATAATATATATACACATATATACAATGACACACACACACACACACACACACACACACACACACATATATATATATTATCAAATTATAATTGTCCAAGCAAATAACAATTCAACTATTTAAATTCTTATATTTCACATAAAAAGATGGTGTTTCATTGGTTTACTATTGTTTGATTGAAATTCCCATATAACTCATACGTCACCATGCATGTCAAATATATTCATAAACAGATTTGAATTATTCTTCAAAATTTTAAATATGTATATATATATATATATATATATATATATATATATCAGGAAAAAATATATATGACAAGAATAAAATTCAGAATTTACACTTATCATCTAAAAAGCAGATTTATATATCAAGACATAATTATAAATCAGAATATATATTCTGATTTATAATTATGTCGATATATAAATCTGCTTTTTAGATGATAAGTGTAATATCTGAATTTCATTCTTGTCATATATATATTTTCCTGAATATATATATATATATATATATATGAGAATATATATATATACATATATACATATATATATGTATACATATTTAAAATTTTGAAGAATAATTCAAATTTGTTTATGAATATATTTGACATGCATGGTGACTTATGAGTTATATGGGAATTTCAATCAAACATTATTAAACCAATGAAACACCATCTTTTTATGTGAAATATAAGAATTTAAACAGTTGAATTGTTATTTGCTTGGACAGTTATTATTTGATATTTCATTGTCAATGATATCGAAAACTTGTAAACATTTAGAAACTTGATGATGAAACTGTGTTAGAAAATGCTGAATAAATAGAAAACACTTGAACTATTATAAACTTGAAACCATTCATACTACATGTATTTCTTTATGAAACCACTTCCGAGATAGGATGTCGAGTGTGGATATCCAGAGACAATAGTTTCCCTTTTTGAAACTATCACTTTTTGTTATTTTGTTGCTTGGCGAAGCATATGCACCAGTGAAATAGATGGAATTTTTAAAAGCCTAGATATTATTGATATTAGTCTCTACCACATCCTAGATGCAAGAGATATATCATTCTAGATTAGATTGCATATAGGCATCAGGCTTGCATCGAGAGTTCCCTCCTGCTTCTCCGTTCTAGGTTGCTAGGCTCCTTGCGCAGGGTCGGAGTTTTCTTCGAGCTAGGAAGAAATCCGAGAAAGTATTTATACTTCATGGTTGGGCGAAAAAGGCACCTAGACCCACTCTTGGTCTCGGCATTGCAGAAGACAAATCAGTGTCATGGGGGTCAAGCACCGAGGATTTATCATCACATGGTTATTTATATATATTTCTTGTATTACTTTGTATGGCTTGCATAGCCAATTGTAACTTAATTTGTGAACTTGATGTAATCATTGATATGTACTTACACATGTAACATTCAAATAGATGTTGTAACATTACTTGATGTAAACTTTTACATTTGACATTGTAATTGCTTGGTAGCAATCTTATTAATATATATATATATATATATTTGTTTCATTATTCTTATATGGATATGAATTTTTGTATCAATATCTTTAATTGGTACTGCAAATATTATTTGAGATTTTCATGTTTAGTAAGTAATGTTGGCGTACCTTTACATTTGGTATCAGAGCGAGGTTTAAACTCTAGGACCTACACATAATTATGCTTAATGTTATGTGTTCTAGAGTAATTTTGATGGATTATAGAACTTATCAACGTGGAGGTGGATCCCATGATGATCTGAGTGGCTGATTGGATTAGATCGTAGCCCTATTGACTCAACAAGGGACCAGGATTGATAGTCTGGAGTAATCTAGACAAACAGGTCCAACGGGGTTGAACTCTGGCAGAAATGGAAATGAATCAAATGGAGAACAGCCTGAGTCTGAAGGAAACATGAGCAAGGTAGCTGAAGAGTTGGGAAAAGACCTCAAGAAGGTCACCCCGCCTAAATTTGATGGAAAAAACTTTGGGGACGGAGCAAAATCATGGGTGATCGAGATGGAGAAGTATTTTTCCCTACGAAATATGTCCAATGAAACTAAGGTTGAATGGGGATCATATCAACTCTCTGGTGAAGCTGCCACTTGGTGGGAGAAAAAGGCAGAAAAATAGTTTTTGCATGGCAAGGTGACTTGGGAACAATTTTTGCAGCTGTTCAGGAAAAGGTGGCTTCCATAGTCATATTTTGACAAAAAGATAATTTAATTCCAGACTCTCACTCAAGGGGGAATGATGATAACTCAATATTGGGAAAAAATTTCCCACTTGCTCAAATATGTACCTCAATACCAGCTTGATGCGAGGTTTTGGATTCGTAAATTCATCTTGGGGCTTAGACCTCAAATTGGAGTTGAAGTTGACATTCATAATCCTTCTTCTATGGATGAGGCTTTTGAGAAAGCAACCAAGCAGGAACAAAAGTTACAATAGGTTGCAAACTACAAGAAGAGTAGAGAAGCTAAATATGGTAACAAGAAGTCACAAGGGAACAATCAGAATAATTGAAATCAAAATCAAAACAATCAGGGCAATAACAACAACCGCCAAATTAGGAATCTCAAGAGGGGTAACAATTCTCAGGACCGTAATGATGGGAATCAAAACAACAAGAAGAGGGAAAAGTACAACAATAATAATAACAGTAATAGGAGAGACACTTCAGATAGACCCAAAGCACCCCACAGTGGTTGTTATACATGCGGTGGTGAGCACTATGCCAGTGTATGTCCTCAAAAGGTGAACAATCAGAAGAACAGGAACCAGCATCACATCCATGTAGTGGTTGATAATCACCAAGTTGATTTTTAGGCTACGCCAATCCAGTTCATGGGTAAGCTTTTCAGATGTCCTGTTTCCATTTTAATTGATACGGGTGCCACTAAGTGCTTTGTGGACCCTCATGTTATTTCAAAATTATCTATTAAGCCGAGATATATGTCTAAATCATGGAAGGTTCAATATGGAAACTCGGTAGAGAGAACAATAGAGCAATGTCTAGTCAGCAGTGAACTTGAACTTTTCAGTTTTGAGACATAGGTTAACTTGTATGTAGCACCCCTAGGGTCATATGATGTAATCTTGGGAATTAATTAGCTAACTGAGCATAAGTCCATTGTTAATTGTGAAGAAAAGACAGTGAGATGCTTAGATGATCAGGGTAATCGTGTTGAAATTCATGGTTTAAAGAAGCCCCTATAACTTAGAATGATCTCTGCCATGCAGTTAAAGAAGGCTCACAGAAAAGGGTGCACTATCTATGCAATAAATGTTAGGGATTTGGATAGCTCAGAATCATCAACTAATGATCATCCTATTCTGAAGGAATTTCAAGATGTTTTTCCTAATGAGTTGACTGAGCTACCACCTAAACGAGAGTTTGACTTCTCAATTGACTTGTTACCTGGAATTAAGCCTTAATCAAAGGCACCATACAGGATGAACACTACTGAATTGTATGAACTGAAGGCCCAGTTACAAGATTTTCTTAATCAAGGTTTTACCAAGCCAAGTGTGTCACCATGGGGAGCACCTGTTATTTTTGTAAAGAAGAAGGATGGGACCTTAAGGTTGTGTATTGAATACAGAATGCTTAATAAGGTTACCATCAAAAATAAGTATCCGCTTCCCAGGATAGATGAAATTTTTGATCAAATGAAAGGGGCTAAGGTATTCTCGAAGATCGATCTAAGATCGAGATACCATCAACTAAGGATTAAGGATGAGGATATTTTCAAAACTACTTTCAGGACCAGATACGGGCACTATGAGTTTACAGTGTTACCGTTTGGGCTAACTAATGCCTCAGCAACTTTTATGAATTTAATGAACATCTTTCGTGACTACCTAGATGAATTTGTGTTAGTTTTCCAGGATGATATCTTAATATATTCTAAGTCAGAGGAGGAGCATGATAAACATCTGAGGAGAGTGTTGCAACACTTGAGAGACCACAAGCTTTATGGGAAAATGTCTAAGTGTACGTTCTACTAGACAGAGGTGCATTATTTGGGACATTTTATCTTAGCTAAGGGGATAACAGTAAACCCAAATAAGATAAAGGAAATTCTAGAATGGCCAGCACCACAAAATGTTTCTGAAGTCCGTAGCTTTATGGGACTTTCCAGTTATTACAGGAAATTTGTTCAAGGGTTCTCAACTATTGCAGCACCCATCACTGCACTCCAAAAGAAGGGAAAGAAATTTAAATGGAGTGATAAGTGTGAGAAGGCTTTTCAGACACTAAAGGAGAAACTTACCTCCACACCTATTTTGATTGTTTCGGATCCAAATTGGCACTTTACAGTGATAAAAGATGCCTCAGGAGAAGGTGTAGGAGTAGTGCTTATGCAAGAAGGACAGGTGGTGGTATATGAGTCTAGGAAATAGAAACAACATGAATTGAACTATGCAACACACGATTTGGAGTTGGTTACCATAGTGCATGCGCTTCAAATGTGGAGGCATTACCTTTCAGGAAAGCCTTTTGAATTGAAAACAGACCATTCAGGATTGCAATATATTTTCACTCAGCCCAACTTGAATGCTCGTTAGAGACGATGGTTAGAGTTTTTGAGTGAGTATGACTTTAGTATAGAATATATCAAAGGGAAAGAGAACAAATTTGTAGATGCCCTGAGCAGGAGGAGACATCTTGCAGCTATGGTTGTTGTAAGGTCAAATTTTAGACAGCAGGTAATCCAAGCTTTATCAGGGGATGAGCATCATGATAGGGTGAAGCAAGCTTTAGAGAAAAACCCTTTAGATCATCGGTATGATAGTTATTTGTTTGATATGGATGGAATTTTAAGGTACCAGGGATGGATGTATGTTCCTAATGTGCATGGATTGAGGGAGTTGGTGCTAGCAAAATTCCATAATGCACCATATTCAGGGCACCTCGGTGTAACGAGAATGATGGAGGGACTTAGACCATTGTATTTTTGGCCAGGACTTAGGAGAGATGTAATTGCTTTTGTAGCCCAATGCTTGGAATGTCAGTGAGTTAAGACTGAACATGTGCATATGGCAGGACTTTTATACCCACATAGGGTACCAGAATACAAATGGCAGGTAATCACTATGGATTTTATTCAGGGGTTACCTATGACCAAAAATTGACATGATGTTATTTTAGTTGTGGTTGATAAATTGACAAAAGTAGCACACTTCATCCCTGGAAATCTTAAGGATGGCTCATTGACCTTAGCAAAGAATTTTGTACAAGAGATTTTCCGATTACATGGAGTGCCAGAGACAATCATCTCTAATCGTGACACTCGTATGACTTCTAGATTCTGGACAACATTGAATGCTTCTCTGGGAATGAAATTAAACTTTAGTTCAGCTTATCATCCTGAGACCGATGGTCAGATAGAGAGGGTGAATTGGGTAGTAGAGGATCTCCTTAGGATGTATTGTATGGATCAGCAACATCAATGGGAGGAGTATTTACCTTTAGTAGAGTTCGCGTATAACAATTCTTTTCATGCCTCTTTAGGAATGGCACCATTAAAGGCTTTGAATGGCCGTAAATGTCACACACCCATGAATTGGGATAAGGTGGAAGATTGGATTGTTATTGGGCCAGAGATGTTGAGAGAAATGGAGGATCAAATGAAGCTAATCAAGGAAAAATTGAAACAAGCTTCAGATCGTCAGAAGAGTTTTGCAGATAGGAATTGAACCTTTAGACAGTTCTTAGTGGGAGATAAGGTCTTCTTGAGGGTTTGACCGTAGAAGAGTTCAATCTCTTTTCGAAAGAACTCTAAGCTTTCCCCTAGATATGTTCGACCGTTTGATATCTTGAAACTCATCAATCCAGTTGCTTATAGGCTTGCTCTACCGCTAGCTCTCTCTCATATACATAATGTCTTCCATGTTTCTGTACTCAAGCCATACCATCCAGCTGTTACACATATCCTTGACTGGCATGCATTGCAGGTTCAGGATCTAGGGGTGGTACTAGTGGAGCCCACCAGGATTTTGGAGAAGTGCAACGTTAAGTTGTGAAACCAAGATGTGCAATGCAGGGTCTAGTGGGACTAGTATTCGGTGGAGAGTGCCACTTGGGAAAATGCTGAAGATATAGATAGATCTTTTCCGCATTTGAAACTTTAGCATACTTTCTATTTTATGCTTCTAATGACTCTTTTATAAACTGGTTGTTTTTCAGACTATGTTATGTAGATGTTTGTAATAAGACATCGAGATGATGTCTCTTCCAAGTGGGGAAGGATGTCACATCTCAAACTTGGATGATGTTTGGTTTTACTTTATATGGAACTAGAACATGAATAAATGTGTGTGGTAGAATAATTGTTGTGAAGTTTGAATAAGGAATTAGGTGATGGTTATTTTATTTGAACGGTGAAATGTAATAGATGATATTTTATTCCAAAAAATGAAATGTGATGATTATTATGATGTAGCATAGAGAATGATATGTATTTCTTTGATTATATTTTTGGACACTAATCTATTAATGGGTGCCTGAGTTTATATGAGATGCAGGTTTGTCGAAGACCAAGAGTGTGGTTGAGGTAGAGGAGATTAGCCACCTAGTAGGGTTAAGTTGGAACAGATTCTCTCTCTCACACACACCACTTAGTAATCGTATAAAATTGCATTTAGGGTGTTATTTAATTAATTGTTTATATTGTTTTACTTTGCAATGTTATTTAAAATTAATTAGTGGTAAATTAAATGCATAGAAATAAAATAATTAGTTTAGTATATATTTAGTTGAGGTTTTATTTGTGTTAGAAAACCAAGATCACTTGCATGCAAGATGGATACCTATCACATGCAAAAGATATGAAGAACCAAAAATAATGTTCTGTAAACCTCTCAGTAAAAATGCACTAAGAGAATCAATGATTATAAAAGAGATCAATCCTTATGAAGGAGATCAAGAAACCCTAAATGAAACCCTAGTGTGCACACTTAATAATTAATAATTAATTAATTATTAATGTGCCTAAGTTTAGCTTAAGTAACAAAGAGGAATAAGTGACTTAATTAATTAATCAATATGATGTAATTAATTAAGCATAATAACTTATTACTCTAACACCCTCCCTTAAGATGAACTTAGGAAGAAGCTAAAACACTAGAATAGGATGCATGAAAGCAAAGATGGGTCCCGACAACTAGGCTTGATCAAGTACCCATTTACAAATGCAAGAAAGGAGTAGAGAAGGAAAAACCCAATGGGACAAAACCTCCCTACAATGAGATGACATGTTGCAAAGAAGCACTAGAAGAACTCTATAGAGTAACACTGGAACTGAAATCTGGCAAGCAAGGAAAGATATATCTGTCTACTACTGAAACCGGATGAGAGTCACTGATTGACTCAAAGAATCATGAAAAAAGCGACAGCAGACCCGATGCCTCAGAACACTCGAAAACTCCAAACGGGAACAACCCTAGAATCTATGAAGCAACAAACAATTATTGAATGATGTATTAATGAAAATGAAGTGCAAAGATGCAAGATGCACCCTCCCAACTGCCAAAATATCCAAGTAATCGCCAAACAACTCATCGGGCCAAATCTGAACTAAGTGATAAACCTAGGACATATGTATAAAAAGTGCATGGAAAGCAACCTAGAGCTCCTCAATACCTTTCCAACGCTTCAAACGAGGTGAAAAACGGAGATCAGGGCAAAAAGTTATGAGCTCGGAAGCATAAAAAGTACATTTGACTTCAAACAGAAATAAATGTAGTAAAACAGAAAAATACTGTAAAATAAAGTACACCAAATGAAATTTCTCGAAACCAGCTTTCCAACGATATCTCGTTTTCTCAATTTCGATACCGTATGCCCAAGTTATGACCAAAAGAAAAAAAATTGCTTCTTTAGGAAAAATTAGGGCTTGGAGGGGCAAAGAGGTCGTACGGCCGATGATGTCATGCTGACGTCAGCACTTGACAGAAAAAAAATTGATGGCCATCTGGCCGTCGGCGGAAAAAATACTCCCCCTGCAAAAAATTGACGAGCGTCTGGGCTGCAGAAAACCTATCGGAATATTCTCTGCAAACGTCGGTATATGCTGGAATCTGAAATATTCACCAGAATATGCTTTCAGGTTACTGGAATATTCTCTACACCGGAATATTCCTCCAGGCGGCTCGGACCAAACGCAGGGCTCATGGTCGCCCATAGGACCGCGTAGGGAGTTAGGAGGCCCGGCGGGGGCTGAACTCGCCGGTGGAGGTTGGGCAACGCGGCGGGGGGAAGCGCTGGTGGTGGCGGCGTAAGGGTGGCCACCCGATGGCCGCCGGGCCGGCGGCGGAATCCTTTTGTATTGGAGGCACCGGTGCAGAAACCGAGAAAGCTCAATTTTTTTAATTTTTTTTAATTTTTGTGCATCGAAAGGCGTGTTGGGGAGGCCGTACGACCCCCCAGATAAATTTTTTTTCCTTCCAGACCAACTGCTCAGAAATCGACAAAATGAAGGGCGTTCTTAGGGTTTTTGGCCGCTACGAACGCAATGGTGACCTCCGTTTCTGCTCAAACTGTCCCGAAAAAATGGCTATCCCTAGATCTTGCAGAAAAGATGCCTATGGAAACCCTTGCACCTAAAACTCATAGAGAGGCCATATCTTTAGATCACGAACAAGCAGCTGCAGGTTTGCTTTGATACCATGTTAGAAAACCAAGATCACCTGCATGCAATATGGATACCTGTCACATGCAAAAGATATGAAGAACCAAAAACAATGTTCTGTAAACCTCTCAGTAAAAATGCATTAAGAGAATCAATGATTACAAAAGAGATCAATCCTTATGAAGGAGATCAAGAAACCCTAAATGAAACCCTAGTGTGCACACTTAATAATTAATAATTAATTAATTATTAATGTGCCTAAGTTTAGCTTAAGTAACAAAGAGGAATAAGTGACTTAATTAATTAATCAATATGATGTAATTAATTAAGCATAATAACTTATTACTCTAACAATTTGAAGATTCAGATGTTATTTATTTTATTAAATTGAGGATAATGTGTGCATAGAAAACAAATCTTGCTTTATTTTAAAATTAGATTTATTAGAAAACTTAGAATAAATTAAAATATAAGAAGATTTTTGAAAACAAAGTGATCAGATAGAAAACAATAAAAATACAAAAATATGAGCAAAGATGATCAAAAATTAGAAAAACAAAGCAAAATAAGGTTGGAAAAAGTAAATAAAATTTTATAAAAAAATTTAATTCTCAACAAGAGCATGCATTTTGAATTATTATTTTCTTTCATCTTTCATCATTTATCTTTCTTAAAACAAAATTTGAAGCAAGCAAGAACGGTTGATTTGGGTGAAATTGGGAAAAGAAGAATAGAACAAGAAAGGACAACTGAATCAAAGCAAATTTATCAGATTAGCGTTGGACTCCAGGGTTTTAGTTATTTATTTTCATGAAATTTCTATTCCAGATGTGTGTATGAATGAATCATTCTATTTGGATTTAATTTACTTTTAGAAGAATATTGCTTTGAAATTATATATTGTATTTTATGTAGAAATCTCAATCAGAATTTGTTTTCCTATAGAAAACTCAACTAGGCTCTGTATTTTCTATAGAAAACCCAATGAAACTTTGTTTTCCTAAAGAAAACCCAATCAGACTATTATATATATATATATATGACTTGCTGAGTTTTTATATCTATAATACATATTCATATATATACATATATATATGTATATAACTTCCTGAGAATATATATATATACCCTCTGCTTGATTATAGCCAACACTGCAATTGTTTGAATTGTTGTTTTTAAGCAATTAATGGAGAAACTTCATTTTTATGCAATTTCATTGTTTAATTTTTTATAAAAAAATAGATCCTTAATAAATCTTTATGCAGCCTGTAGCTGCTCATAAGTTGGTTCTGGAGAGGGCGTTTCTCTCCCCACAGGATTGCACCCATAGGAGAGCAGCGCACCCCCTCCCTCCATTCTTTCATTTCTATGAAACTTAGTTTCCAATATGAATATTAAGCTCTACAAACATATTCGTAATTTCTCTTATGCTGAATATATATAAACTTTGATGTTTTGTCAATATTTTTAAAATTGTAATTGTATAGCCAGCAGTTCGACTCTGGTCGAACTGTGAAACATGCATAAACAAAAATTTGAAGTTATATATACAGTCACACACACACACACATGTATGTATATATATATACAATATGTTTTCTGAAGGAAATCTATAACTGTTGTTTTTAATTTATATATATTATATAAATATATACATTGTGTAGTCAGCAAGATTATGGTTTCTCATAATTCTGTATTTTTTTCTTATATGTAAAATATATATAATATATATACACATATACATATATACATATGTATATGTTTATATATATATATAGAGAGAGAGTAGAAATTAAAATATACAAATTGGAATTGATACAACTTCTACTTGTCAAATGATAATTGTAATTTGCTGAATATATATATTCTAATTTATAATTATGTCTTGATATATAAATCTGCTTTTTAGATGATAAGTGTAAATTCTAAATTTCATTCTTGTCATATATATATTTTCTTGAATATATGTAAGTATTTATATATATATACACATATATATACGTATACATATTTAAAATTTTGAAGAATAATTCAAATTTGTTTATGAATATATTTGACATGCATGGTGACTTATGAGTTATATGGGAATTTCAATCAAACAATAGTAAACCAATGAAACACCATCCTTTTATGTGAAATATAAGAATTTAAATAGTTGAATTGTTATTTGCTTGGATAGTTATTATTTGATATTTCATTGTCAATGATATTGAAAACTTGTAAACATTTAGAAACTTGATGAAACTGTGTTAGAAAAAGTTGAATAAATAGAAAACACTTGAAATATTATAAACTTGAAACCATTCATACTACATGTATTTCTTTATGAAACCACTTCCGGGACAGGATGTCGAGTGTGAATATCCAGAGATGATAGTTTCCCTTTTTGAAACTATCACTTTTTATTATTTTGTTGCTTGGCCGAGCATATGCACCAGTGAAATAGATAGAATTTTTAAAAGCCTAGATATTATTGATATCAGTCTCTGCCACATCCTGCATGCAAGAGATATGTCATTCTAGATTAGATTGCATACAGGCATCAGGCTTGCATCGAGAGTTCCCTCCTGCTTCTTCGTTCCAGGTTGCTAGGCTCCTCGCATAGGGTCGGAGTTTTCTTTGAGCTAGGAAGAAATCTGAGGAAGTATTTATACTTCGTGGTTGGGTGGAAAAGGTGCCTGGACCCACTCTTGGTCTCGACTTTGTGGAAGACAAAGTAGTGTCATGGCGGTCGAGCACCGAGGATTTATCATCACATGGTTATTTATATATATTTCTTGTATTACTTTGTATGGCTTGCATAGCCAATTGTAACTTAATTTGTGAACTTCATGTAATCATTGATATGTACTTACACATGTAACATTGAAATAGATTTTGTAACATTACTTGGTGTAAACTTTTACATTCGACATTGTAATTGCTTGGTAGCAATCTTATATATATATATATATATATTGTTTCATTATTCTTATATGGATATGAATTTTTGTATCAATATCTTTAATTGGTAATGTGAATATTCTTTGAGATTTCCATGTTTAGTAAGTAAGGTTGGCGTACCTTTACAATAAATAACCATATGCCTATGATACATAAGTATCATTTTACTATAACTAAACATTTTGACCTTGAAGATATAGAGCAATACACTATCGAACAGTGGGTGAGATGAAAGGCTTTAATGTATTAAAATTATTAAATTGACATAGATTAAATAACAATATGCATATGATACATAGGTATCAATTTAATATAACTATTCAAGAATAGATAATTGAGTGGCTATGATACTTAAGTATCAACTTATTATTATCGTAATAAAACATATAGTTGAAAGGCAATAGAACTTAGTATTACTAATCATAACATAGTGAATAGTTGTAGGCTATAATATATTAGTGTTATTTTGATATATTAGATTAAATAGCCAATAGGATATATAACCTTAGGGCTTAACTTACTAATACAAAGAGAACTACCAATGGTTATTCATTTGCACAAAACCATATCATATCCATTCCATGCTACAAATAAGGGATATAAGTTTAATGTAATTGTATCATTGACTACACAAAAATATCATTTTATTTAATAAAAAATAAGTTGAGAGACTTTTGACATCAATGATTATTGATAAAGAATCAAACTTAAAATACCCATAAAATTTTAGAGATTTACTAATTCTAATCAAAGCAAGGAAAATCGAGCATACTCACTCATATATATCTTAAGTTACATATTCAAGTTGAAACATTTGAAAGCCAGATTAAGTTACATACCAAACTTTGCAGACTTGGCAAGCACAAAACTCTATCACCAAATCTCCCTACTCCTCAGTCTCTTCTTTCTTCTTTTTCCCCCTATCTTTTGCCTTCTTTTCTTCCTATTAACCTTGATCAAATCTTAATTCCTCCCTACAATTTTTTTAATGTGCTCCTCATCCCTCTTCCTCATGAGTTTTCCTCTCCTTTTCCTCTCCATACTCTCCTCTTCATTACTACCACTTCATAAGAAGTAAAATCTCATCACTCCCTTAACTCCACTAAATGGAGTTCTTTGATTAAACACTTCACCATTAATATTATGTACTAAACTTATTAGTCACCAACTCCATGTTGTCAGTTGATCCTTGGTTGATGATTAAATTAAACAAACTATATATTTAAATATATATATACATATATATGTGTACAAATTAATTTGAAAATGATATATATAGATCCAAGGAAACTCTAAGGTCATTATTCATCATGGGGGTACAACAATCCTATCAAATTTTGATGTTCAACCTTGACTCACTAACATTCTAGAAATCTCGCCACAAATCTTGTTGCATATTTATTTATTCCTTTCTAGAAGTATAGTGGTTTCATATTTGTCATAAGTTTTGGTCACTTATGGGTGACCAGAAGATAGAGCACAATGTGCTTCCTCTAGAACAAAGGCCCTTAGATCATCTTCATCCAAAATATATAGCCTGCCCTAAAACCTTAAGATTCTATCTAACTCAAATTGGTATCTCGCATATCTATTATCCTAGGAATTTTCTAATAATACTTCTTTTACTTTCTTATAAAATTATTCTCTTATTGAATTCTTAACACCCATTCTCAAATATTGGATTAAATTGAGACCATTTCTAAAATTTTCCTATGACTCAACACATCTGCAACTCAATTCACTTTTCCTTCTATAAAAATTATCTCAAAATCATAGTCAGATATTAACTCTAACCATTGTCTTTGGCATGCATTAAGATTCAATTTAGTAAAAATATATCTAAGTCCTTGTTTATCTAACCTAAGCTCAAACTATTTTCCCAACGGGTAATGCCTCCACACTTGGAGTGCATGCACAATTGATGCAAACTCTAGATCATGTGAAGCATAGTTTTGCTCATAATTTCACAATTTTTAGGACTCATAAGAAACTACTTCACCTTCTTACATTAGTACATCACCTAAACCTTTACCTATTACATCTATGATGACTTAAAAATGACCATCTAGGTTAGGTACTTTAAGAATAGGCACAACATCCAACTTCTCTTTAAGAATATTGAAGGCCTCTTCACATTTTTTTGACCATTCAAATCACTTTCCTTTCTTTTAGAGAAAATTTATGGGGTTGGTAATATTTGAGAAGTTTGATACAAGCTTTATATAGTAGTCATCCAATCCCATAAAGCTACACACTTCATGTAATTGACTATAACATCATATCATTATGGAACGCTAATAAAATAACTTAATATCAGTATAACTATTGAAAATGGTGACATTGAAAAAGTTGGAGGTTCAAATGTATAATAACAACATATGTAGCCAATAAACACATATATCACAATCATGACACTACTCAAACACCAAACATAGGACCCTTAAAACACATCAACCAATTCTAACAACCTGCTTCAACCTAAGCATTAACAAAAGACTAAGACAATTTGAGAGTTAACAAAGGTGGGCCTTAAAAATTACACAAGTATGCATTTTTTACTCAATTTATATTTATGTATCAAATCTATTTCCCATTTAATTTTCGCTCATATTTTTATTTTATTTTCCCCCTCAATTTATGTGCACTCCTTTATAGTACACACAATTCAAGGGGAATGTTATTACTATTTTCATTTTTTAGATCATGCACAATTTCCATAGGTTGGGAACACATACTTTTCTAAATGATTCAAATTCTATGATATTTATTTTAATTTTTTCACTTATTTTATGATATATGTGTTCATTTAGATTCACACATAAACCAAACTAAAGGGAAAATGTAGAGGAGAAAAGTGCATACCTTTGTAATTATCCCCTCCTTTTATACCACTTCATGTGGATGAATTTAATGCATTATTCTAGCATTTTTTATTATTGTGGTGTGCTCATTGACCCAAACTTGATTTGACACTTTATTAGTCCATAGCATTCTACTCATAACATCCTTAATCCATTTATCAAAAAAATTCCTACCCTAGACAATCCTACACATATCCAAAACCTTTAACATACACACCAAAAATTTCAAATTGTGTGTCTATATCTTGTATGTAAAGGAGTCACCCTATATGTTCTAACATTATCAAACACTAAAAAGCATCTAATCAATACAACACATCCGCATGTTTTTCACCCATACTTTTAGGTTTCAACTATCAACTACTATTTCTACATCAACATCCAACTCCTATGCCATTATCATTATTTAATCAATTCATGGGCCTAACTATTAATAAGGAAGTCAATTTCTCTTTCCTTTTATTATACTACGTCCAATTATGCTCCTTAGCACCACCCATTTTTCTTTACATAAATATACTTCAATAAAACTTCTCCTACATGTACCAAAGGTCCATCTCCACTCAAGATAGGATTGTGTCACCGGGATAGAAGCATAGCACCCGAATTGAATTGTGACAATGTAATTCCATTCAAAGATCTCAAACTCTCAATATTCAATCCTTTCAGCATTCTCACATCAATTCCAAATCTATTTCCATTCATGTCTCTCAATCACAACATCATCAAAGTTGAAGTTTACATTGTGTTGGGTGAATATTTTGTAATTCCTTTAACAATTACAAAATGGTATTTTCAACCACAACTATGATGAGAAATTAATCTCTCCTCTAATAAAGGGGAGACTCCCTTCTTATTGCTAACTAAATCAACTAGTAATTAAACTATGCTTATGTACACTACAACTATCCATAGGGGTGTTTCCATCATCCTATTTACTTCTTTTAAAATAGATGTTTTCTTTTTACAAGATTACAATAGTATTCCCTTGACATTTACCATATGTAACAAACTACAAAACACTAGTTGGAGCAATAATAATCGATATCTGATTCAGTTTAAGGTAGAATAACTTGAATGCTACCAGCAAGTGATGGTAACAAGAAAATCTACAAGAGCACAAAGAATTCTATAAGTTTCCACAATGATTCAAATGGTAACAAGTGTAGCAAGTTGCAGCTCAAAGACTATCAATGAACAACACCAAAAGATCCACAATAAAGCTCAAAGACTATCAACGAACAACACCAAAAGATCCACAATAAAATAGCCAATAATTGTAGCTCAAATACTTTGAGTAATCAACCAAATTCATACACAAGAACATAAATCCCCAAACACAATATTGTAGCTCAAAGTCTATCAATATCAAATCTGAATTCCCTTCAACAATGAAATATTGTGTCACTTTATAAACCAATTTCAAGATAATGTGTACAGACATAAGAACAATCTTGCACACAACAAATGTGCTCCAAGACAAAGGTTGGAGGAAAATCCGCTTCTTTTATTGATTAATTTTGGTATGCACATTCAACACAAAGATTTCATGTATGCTTTCTCAAAATGGGTAGTGTTTTGCTTCAAAAGATCAAAGGTTCTATTACAAAAGAAACTCCCTCATATTTATAGAGGAGAGTTCAAAGCTAATCTAGGAAAGCAATAACTAATTTGACTTATTCAACAAGAGAGTCTACTTTGATTTAGGACTTCTTCTATTTTTACATGTAACTACATTTCAGAAAAAGACATGTAAAATGTCAAAAACTAATTACATAAAACATGAAAAATATTGAAAAGTAAACTAAGGGAAAAACAAGGCATGTTCAACTTTCTCCGTCGTCTTTCTCCAATAAATACTCATACTTCTTCATGAATGCTTGAAATTCTTCATTATTAGGACCTAAATTATGCTTGGAGATAGTAAGGACTCTTATGATTGAATCCTTCACGGTGTTGCAAGCTTTCTCATGCCTTTCTAAATACACCTTGAGGTTATCTAGGGTTAATTGAATATTCATTAATATGTCCATCGAAACCATTGGAAAGGCTTGATCTTCAAATTCTTTTTGGATAATAGATGTAAAATTCTAAACAACTTCATCAGAGGAAAGGAATTTTTTATTATCATCAAGTAACTTACAAGGTATATCCTCAATTTTGTGGAAAAGATGCAAATCATTGTCCTCACTAACTTCATGAGCATCTTGCAAGTCTTTCATCAATTCTTTGATGATATTGATCTTGTGTATCATTGTTTCCTTTACCTCAACAAACATCTCTCTATTGGGAATTATCCCAATTTCCACCAATGCATCAACCTTGAGTTTCTTAATCTTGATCCAAGCTTCTAAATTGTTCTCTATTTCTTGTTGTTCCTAGGAAAATGTATTAGTAGTTTTATCTAACTTTTATCTTATGTTTTCCATGTTTCACATTCTTTCTATAGAAGATCTTAGGAGTTGTGTTCCTTGTGCTATCATTCTGTCAAGAAACTCACCGGTTGCTTTACCTCTTGAATGCACCTTTCCAACTTTCTAAATAATTGGTTCTTCAATACTTACGGCTACAAGATCTATTGACTCTGAAGATTGGGCAATCTTTTAGAGCACCAAAGCTAACTGCTCTGCTTTATCGTATTGATCTTTATTCTTCTTCACTTCATCAAACTTCTCAACGAGAGAATTCAAAGTAGATTGTACATCTGCCTTGGCACTTTCTTGAGTTATCTTTCCTAACTCAACCCTTGTAATGGAATATTTAGAAATATCCACTTCCTTAATAGACCTATTAGGTGGAGGTTTTGCTACCTATGCAAACCTATATCCTACTTTATCCACCAGTAACCTAGAAAGATTATTTTCCTTCTTGGATTTTGTCTTTACAAGTGCCAATTGTGCAAAGTCAAAGTCGTTTGGAGAGACCGCTTGCTTCTTCCTTTTTGGTGTCTAGGATGAAAAACAAGGGGGAAGTGGAGAAGAACTTTCTTTTGGACCAGCGGTCATAGCTTTTTTTGATGTAGTTGCACTCACAAAATTTGTTGTTACAATTGGTGGAGTATTAGTCAAATTTTACAAGGAATTTCCACACTTGCAACTTGAGCAAACTCAGTCATAAATTGTTCTAAATTAGATTGAGAAGTTATGTCAAAAGAAGATGATGACAAACTTGGAAAAGAAGTGGGAGACTCCAAAATATTTTCCAGGCCATGTTTAGGACTTTCAAAAATTGACCCCAAAGATGGGGATGAAAGAATTGACTGGATAGACATGGTAGGAGCAACCGTAATAGTAGGAATGGTCATAGAAATGACTGGTAAGGACTGTTTAGTAGAGACAACAGAAGGAGTGGGAGTAGACACAGTAGTAGCAATGTGAGAAGAAGAGATTGGTGGTTCCTCTACGATATTCTCATGAGGAGATACTCATTCTTCCTCATGCTCTTCTTCTTTCCCTTACTCCTAGGTTGATGCCTCTTCTACCATAGTAGATGGTCCTTCACTTGCTTGACTCTTATTCCCTTTTATAATAAACTTGATTTTTGATCTGGAGATCCTACTAGAACTAGGTACATCATCCTTTTTCTTCATCCTCAACTTAGATTTCCTACCTACAAGACCTTCAGGTTCTTCCTCCTCTAATCCAGCAACAAAGAGTTTTCAAATGAATCCCCTTCTCCTCTAACCATACATTTGTGTTAGCAAGGATTGGTTCAAACCTTTCTCTAATTGATGTCACTTCATTCTTTGACCACTGGATAACTGGTAGAGGAGATCCTACAATATTATTCCTCTCATAGGTAGGTTCCAAGTTGTTTCCATCATCCTCCATACCTTCAGGAATATCTGCCAAATCAATATTTTCAATTTGTTCAAGAGTCAGTCAACAATAGTCCATTTTTCTTATCTCCTCCTCTGTCATGTGATCTTCCCACACATCTTCAATTCTTTGCACATGTGTGAGATTTCTTGATCTTGTCCTTCATTCCATGTTAGTCAAAATCATGCCTCCTTTTGAAATTCTTCAAGGTATCCCATTGCATCTTAGATTCTATGGCCTTAGCCCTTGGAGATGTTTGGATGGAATATTGCCAATCGTGAGGGAAACTTAAAGCCTAGTTTGTGTGATTCCATTTGCTTGTTATGGATGGCTATTATCTGCCTACAAAGCTCCATTAGGACAATCTTTTCACTGGGGTATCTCAGTAGCATGAATGGATAACCTACAAAGCAACCAACTGTCAAGTAGGTGAATGTAGGGAACTATAGATATAACCAACCATATTTTTTTACCATGGTCCATGCCTCGTTAGAAACCCTTTTCTTCTCCAATTCAAGATGAAATGCACATGAGAAAGGAGCAAAGAAAGCATCATTAACTCTTTTGAAATGATGAATGCTTCCATTAAGAGTTATTTGAGGAAAGTACCTATACACTAGGGTTATTCTTCTATTTCCTTTTGATGTCAACCCAAAAAAAATTATCATTGCAGCAATAGCATATACCAAATAAGATGTCATGTAGAACTTAAGTGAAGTATGCACTTTGATTAGTTGATCATGAATTGTGTCACTGATCTATTGACCCCAAAAGGTTTTTTATTTTCCCCTCAATATGATCTTGATGTATACATACATCCAATCTTGAAAAGTGGATTAGGTAGGTAACCCTTTCACTCTACTAAGAAGAGTGATCAAACCATTCACTTCTTTAATGAAGTCACTGTGCGGAAAGCTTTTAGGCCACCATGAAACACTTGGTTGTGGATTCTTCAAAAATTATTGTTAATCACTTTCTAGCAAGTATTTGTATCTTTCTCATATTCCTCTTGTGCGTATTCCCTAGTGATAGTTGCATAATGGTCAATACTAGGACACAAGAAAGCTTTTTCAAAGAATTTTGGATCTAGCCTTATGAACACATTTCCATTTGTATTCCTAACACTTCAAACATCCTTATTGTATTGTGCCACAACTTGGAAAAAAAATTCAGGATTATGTGTAGCTATAGGAAAATTTGATACCATTTGTATGCTTCTCTAAACTATACGCATCATAACATCATCCAGTGGTTGCTTCTGAGTCTGGTGCAGGAGCACTTGTTTGATTCCTTGCCTCCATGAGGCCATTTGTAAATAGTTGCTTTATTTTGTGTATTGGGTCTTATAATAAGGTTTATCAAACCATTTTAGAGGTTTTTAAGTCTTAGGAAGTCATATTTTAAGTCATTTGTCAAATAATGTTTAAAATTGTTTCATATTGTAAAAATTGTCAAAAGTGCAAAATTAGGTAGATGAAGTGTCATTAAGATGTTTTGTCAACAAACTAATCAAAAGGTAGTTGAAAATGGTTGGTTTTGGTTGGAAATTTATAAAGACACCCTCAAAAACTCGAATTGGGGTTTGGAGACATTATTTTTTGGAGTTTGATGAATGGCAACCTCAAATTTTGTGTGCATTTTCTAATTTTTACATTGTTTCAAGGCTGAAGTTGTGTTTTGTACGGCCTGGTATGGACACAAATAATGGATTATCATATATGGATGGAAAAATACCTGTTTCTAGTTTCCAATTCTTTTTGTCTCATTAAATTTTATTGAGTTTGTGGAAGATATGACTATTTTGGTGAGACTGTCTTATTCTAACAATATTGTGCATAATTTACAGTCTAAAAAATGTGATGGTACGGATTGTAAAGTCAATAATTTGGATCTGAAACCAATTTTATTTTGTTTCCATGTGAATCTAATTTCATTTTCTTCAAATCTCATCAAATTTCATTAAGATTTGAATAAGTTATGACCATTTTTGTGAGGTTAGGTCTGAACCCTACCTAGGGTTTTCATTTTTGGGAAAAATGTAATAACTCTCTTTTCCACCGTTGGATCTTCATAAAAATTGGAAGAAAGGTCTATAACTATGTTTTCTTCAATATCACCAAATCAATTGGCTTTATTATTTGTTTTGTGGAATTTATTAATGACTGTTTGTTGCATTAAATTGTGGGTTGTCATAGTTATGTTTCCAATGTGATATAGAATGCCTAATAGCATGTGTTATACAAGGATTGCTTTGAATTATTGTTGAATTTTTGTGAGATATGTTGTCGAATCCTCCTATGTCTACATCAAATTGGTATTAGAGCTAAGAAAAAGAGTTGGGCTAGAGTTGGTTGTGGTTTTGTGTTTGGTGTTGTGTTGTGGTTGGTTGCAGGTTATGTGAGAACTTGATTGCTACCATTGAGAAGGCAGAGAGAAAGTTGAGGAAAGTTGAGAATTTTTGAGCAAGGAGAAACTTTCTTGGTGACCATCTTGAAAGATGGAAAATTTGAGAAGGCATTTGCAAGCAGAGGATGAAAGAAAGAAGAGGAAAAGGCAAGAGAAGATGGACAAAGAGATTGTTGAGTTGAAGAAAGAGTTGAAGAGGTTTGAAGAAGAGTTCCAAGAATCCATGATGAAGATAGAACGAATGATGAAACAAGAGACAAGTTGGAATTTTACATTGAAAAGGAATATGGTTTGGCCTATAAAGAATATTGTGAAAAGAAGACACAAGAAGATGAAAGAGGAAGAAGAATCATATGAAGATGCATGTGAAGAATTCCTAGATGAAGACAAAGATGTTCCTGAGCATGAAGATGAAGAAGAAGCTGAGATGAAGAACCTGGTTTTAGAGGGAGAAGATATTGATTTGTTGTCAAGATTTGAAGAAGAAATGATCAAGGATGAATTTATTTTGGAAACCTATAGAGAGTTGAAGAAAGATGGAGGTATTGTGGTAGAAGCCATATTTAATTTCTTTATTGTGCTAATCTTTTGGACAAGAAACAAATTGCAGGTTAAGGTGCAGCATATTGAAGAAGAACAAAAGAAGTTTGAAAATAAAAAGGACAAAGTGCAAAGGAATTGGAAGATCAGGAAGAAGACAATTCAAAGGGGCTTGAATTCTTTTTCCCTCAGGAGTTTGGTGCAGGAGCACTTGTTGATTTCTTGCCTCCATGAGGCCATTTGTAAATAGTTGCTTTATTTTTTGTATTGGGTCTTATAATAAGGTTTATCAAACCATTTTAGAGGTTTTTAAGTCTTAGGAAGTCATATTTTAAGTCATTTGTCAAATAATGTTTAAAATTGTTCCATATTGTAAAAATTGTCAAAAATGCAAAATTAGGTAGATGAAGTGTCATTAAGATGTTTTGTCAACAAACTAATCAAAAGGTAGTTTAAAATGGTTGGTTTTGGTTGGAAATTTATAAATACACCCTCAAAAACTCGAATTGGGGGTTGGAGACATTATTTTTTGGAGTTTGATGAATGGCAACCTCAAATTTTGTGTGCATTTTCTAATTTTTACATTGTTTCGAGGCTGAAGTTGTGTTTTTTACGGCTTGGTATGGACACAAATAATGGAGTATCATATATGGATGGAAAAATATCTGTTTCTAGTTTCCAATTATTTTTTTCTCATTCAATTTTATTGAGTTTTGTGGAAGATATGACTATTTTGGTGAGACTGTCTTATTCTAACAATATTGTGCAGAATTTACAGTCTCAAAAATGTGATGGTATGTATTGTAAAGTCTATAATTTGGATTTGAAACAAATTTTATTTTGTTTCCATGTGAATCTACTTTCATTTTCTTCAAATCTCATCAAATTTCATTAATATTTGAATAAGTTATGACCATTTTTGTGAGGGCAGGTCTGAACCCTACCTAGGGTTTGTAGTTTTGGGAAAAATGTAATAACTCTCTTTTCCACTGTTGGATCTTCATAAAAATTGGAAGAAAGGTTTATAACTATTTTTTCTTTAATATCACTAGAGCGATTGGCTTTATTATTATTATTTTTGAATTTATTAATGACTGATCGTTGCATTAAATTGTGGGCTGCCATAGTTATGTTTCCAATGTGATATAGAATGCCTAATAGCATGTGTTATACAAATATTGCTTTGAATTATTGTTGAAGGTTTGTGAGATATGTTGTTGAATCCTCCTAGGTCTGCATCAGAGTCCTTTCCGCAAATTCGGACATATCAACTTGTTTGATTTTAGTATCCTTTATCTCATCATTTTTTTAGGACATTGAAGTCACTGGGAAAACACCTTGGTATTTGTACTGCATATATTTTGCTTTTCTCGAAGAAGGATTCAATATTTGAGGAGCGAATAGAAAAATACTATATCTTCCCAGGAAGGAAGATATGATAATCTTGAAATGTGTCCAAAAATAGTTGCATTACAAATTTTAGTGTTTTCCAATGTTAGAAAAACTTGCAAGGTTGAAATTGCAATAGAGGGGAAATTCTGAGAAATTGCTTGAGCTTGGAGGGCTTAGGCGTGATGGTGGTAAAAAATGGAGCAAATGCAAGCAAACTAGCAAGTGGAATGAGAAGTGGAAATTTTTTTGGGTGTTAGCAAAAATTTGCAATTTTGGGTGTAAGGGTGTTGAATTTCAATGCCTTTGTATGGTAGATGTTTGTTTTTGTTGGAAAGGCATTGAAAAATAGCATTTCTACAAGTGTTTTTGGTGTTTTCTATAATTGCGCTAAAAATAAACGTGTTAACATATTGGTAAGGAAAAATGTGCAAGGTCGGCAAAATTTTATGACCCTACATGGGAAAAACATGCTTGGTTTATGCAAATTCAGTGAAAAATACTGAGCATACATGTGAGGTAATATCACTAAGTGAATCCATGAAAAAATCACCGCTCCTACACTTAAAGACTTAATGTTGATGTATGATCAGTGAAAAATACCAACTCTACATATTGTAACATGGGTGTTTCGTGCACAAGCAAAGAAAAATACCACTTGTGACTATAACTTGGAATTTTTTCTTTTCATGCACTATCATAAAAATTTGATGCTATGACATTCGAGGGGTTAGGCTTAACTTGCAACGGTGATGAATTTCACCCCCTTTGCACGGGAAGAACAAACCTTGTGCATAAAATTATTTTATGTAATGTCAGGCTAAAACCCCGACATTGCATATGGTAGACGATAATGTTGCACTATTGGTGAAATTCACTGATACATCAATGGTAAATGGCTGCATGTTTCGGTGGGTCTCGCATGTTTTGACAGTGAATTTCATTGATCTATACAACGTGGGGTTTAATACCCATGGTGCATAGAGGTATCATGGATGTTCAAAAACCATATGAAAAACCTCCAGTAGATCACATTCCATTAAATGGGAACTAAAAACCCTAAAGTATAAACTCATGGATGACAGGAAAAAATGCAGCTAGGGTTTAGAACAGTAAACATAAAACATAGAAGAGTAAACAATATAAATACTTTTAACACAAACCCTAAGACAAACAAAATGATTAATATATAATGAAAAATAAAACTAAAATAGAACCCTAGACATCAAACCTAAACAAACGGAGAAAGGCAGAAGAAAAAGAGCATACCCTGAAAAGAAAGACGTCGATGAAAACCCTAGCTTGAATCAACAAGAAAACCACTCCAAATCCATGCACAAGAAAACCAAGATTCACAAGTTCATAGAGAATAGAGGAGGGTAGAAAATAAATCGAAATGAAAAACAAAAAAAAACTGATTCAAAAGCACTCAAATTGTAATTAAAACTTCCATTTATGACTAACTCGTGTGAACTCTGAGTTGTCAAGTCATCAAAATTCTCCACCCCAACACTTTGAAAAGTGGTGAATGACATGCAAGATCAGTAAAATTCACCGACCTTGCATGTTTTTTATTGCATTGGGGATGCAAGGACACTAAAATCCAACACTCCTGCATGAGCAAAAAAATTATTAACACTAAAAAGTGAAATTTTGTAATTTTGTCTGATTTGCAAATTTTAGAAAACCAAAAGAGGTTAATGCTTGAAATGTCATTTCAAGGCTAGGGGACCATGCATGAGGGAAATTATTATCAAGGTTACCTCATTTTGCATGGTTAGAGCATGTAGGCTATGAAACAGATAAGTTTCATAGGGGTTATCCCATAAATTGAGCATAGCTAAATTCGAGGATAAAAACTGGCTCTAACTGGGGAGCTTCCTTTTATCATTATTTGGAACTATTGAAGGGAGAAGAATTCCAGTCTCTAAGTTCCTTAATCCATCCATTGGGCTATAGAGTCAGTAAACACAATAAAAAGACACAAAAAGACACAAAAGAAAAAGACGCAAAAAACTATACAAGTATTTACAAACTTATTTGAATGCCTCACTGAGTGAAGAGCTTCAGATGTTGTCTGTTGTGGGACAAAAAAAAGCGATTCATGTCTTGGTATTGCCAACAAGAAACTATTCTCCCCAAAAATTTGGAAAATCTTGAAAGGTACTCTCCATAATGAATCAAACTTTCTATGCATACCCTTGGGCTCTCTTCTTTTGTCCTACAAGAGGATTTGATATCCAACCTAGAAATCATAAGACTTTTTCTTTTTTTTCAAAAAGCCTTTTGACCTGGCTTTAGTGTTATGCAATGCAATCCACCACCTGAACATGCTTCTCTACAATTCAACGATGAACATGATGCATTTATCCATAGCATTTTCAAAATTCTCATCTTCTATGGCCTTAGCCAATTTTAGAGCGAGCAATTCCAAAGTGATTAGAATTTTTGCATTCAACCCATACAAGAGTTGAAACAGTGACATACCTATTGCATTATGGGGTAATTATATCTTCCCACAATGCATCATACAGTGCTTTGTGCCAAGATCTCTTATTCTCATCTACCAAATTTTGAATGATGGTGACCATGCTCTTGTTTCTTGATTTTTCTTGACCATTACCTTGATGGTAATAATCTAAAGAATGTGACAATATGATCCCATGTTCAAAGTAGAATTATGTAATCTCACTTGATGAGAATGAAGTGGCATTATTTGCTACTATTTTATTTGGAACACCAAACTAGGAAATGATGTTTTCTTTTAGGAACCTACATACTACTTCTAACATAGCATGCTTGACTGGTATGGATTCCACCCACTTGGTGAAATAGTCGGTGGTTGATCTATAAACCGATGAATCACTTAAACAATTTGTTAGATTCACCTAGGATCACATATTTTATTATTAGTGATCGTTGACAAATTGTATGTAAGAAAGAGCATAGAAATGAGCATTCAGAACATAGACAAAAGAATTAAAGAAACAAGATTTGATAATAGAGTTCACCCAATGTTCGGGCTATGTCTCCGAGTTCGCTCAATTGCGACGCTATTTGCCATCAATATGATGCAAATTGCCTAATTACATCACTATGGTCTTCAAGTTGCAATACAAATTATTCTACTTTCAAGGAAGATTATTGCTCTTCAAGCTCTTCCTACTTCTACATCGTACTGACAGAAACTTCCCAGCAACATATTTGTGCCTAGCTTCTCCGTCGCTTTTACAATGCTTCCAAAGCAATAATAATGCAACTCACTCTCTCAAAACAAGAGTACAAAAGCCTAAGGCATCAAGCCTCCACTACAAAGCCAATGAGCAATTTTCCTAATTCTCCTTCCAAGAGAATTCTTCCAGAAGAATTGACTCTAAGCATTGTTTTTACAAAGAAATAATACCCCCTTATATACATGCTCATATGCTAGTAAGGGGTTGCAACAATAATATTTGCTATATCTCCATTCTAAAATTACAAATCTTGAAAACGTAGCTTATTTACCCCTTATTTTTATGAAAACCCCCTTATTTGTTTTTTACAAATCTCATAAAAATATTTAAAGCCTTGATAGCCCTTTAGAATATCATAATTTGGGCTTAGGAAAACCAATGAAAATCCTTTTAAAAAGGATCGGGCTTTATATTTGTCCCAAGGGCCCCCTTAATTTTCTCCTTATTTTATGGCTTACATAATTTAATAAAACAATTCTTATGTTTATTTAAGGTTTATATATAGGGAGGAGCTCCCAATATATCTTGGACAAGGTGTGTGGTGCAAGAGGATTTTAAGGCACAAGTCGAGGGATCAAATCCCACTAAATCCTCTTTGTTTAAATATTAAACCAAATGCTTTTTCTTTAATAATATGGTTTAATCCATATTTTATCACTTAGTTGGTCCATGTCAGTGCCAACTCACTACTCTCGTCATGTCATCCACCATGTGTCCTACCAAGTTTGAAGCTTTGGTGATGCCACGTCATCACTTTGACCAAGTTTGACCACAACTTTGACTAGTCATAACTTCCACATACAGACTCGGATTTGGTTCGTTCAAAATGCGTCAGAAAGCTCTCATCAAGCTCTGTGTGATGGAATTGGTAGAGAAATGTTCCATGGTCATTAATATTTCCAGTTGACCAGCTTTGACCACATGTTGACCAAACTTTGACCAACCGTAACTTTCGTGCACGAGCTCCGATTCAGGTGAAATGAGTGGCATTGGACTCATGGCGACAATCTCTTCATTTTGATGTCAATTTCGGCCAATTTCAGAATGATCAATTTTTTTGCCTTTGCGACTAGCCTTTGGTACCTCTATTTTGACCCAACTTTGACTGGGCATAACTCTCACGTACGATCTCCTTTTGACACGATTCAAGTTGTGTCAAGATCGTTTCAACGAGCTCTATACGATCTCCTTTTGACACGATTCAAGTTGTGTCAAGATCATTTCAACGAGCTCTATGTGATGAAGTTGGTTTCGTCAAATTTTGAGACTGTAAATTTTTTAGGGTTTTGGTGATCCACCTAGATCAGTGGCTATCAAAACATAAACATACCCTGCACTAGATGGTGTATTGACAGTGCTGATGAAATCAATACCCACTATTGGAAGGGTTCCTCAATGATAACCAGCTTGAGGGGAAGTGCAACGGGCTTGGGTTTCCCCATGAACTATTGGAATAGTTCACACCTATGTACCCAGTTGTACACATCTTGCAATAGTGTGGGCCAATAGTACTTTGCTTGCAAGATTTTGTGATCAGTTATTGGTGCTGAGAAATATTCGTAGCACGCCAAGTTGTGAAATGACTCCAATAACTTGCTTTGTTGTGCTTTATCAACACAGTGTAGAAAGGTACTATCAAGACTCCTCTTGTACAATCTGTTGTCCCAAAGGATGAAGTTTGCAACCTTGATTTGAATGTCCTCTTTTCTTTGTAATTCAAATGCTTTGTACATTCTCCATAAGTGAGAAAGTGTGCAATGTTCGAATACCATTCATCAAGTGTACTAAAAAACAAGACTATGACAATATCCTCATCATTTACTTCCTTGTCACTTGATATTTCTTCTGGTCTATTATCAGCAATGAGCTGACACAAACCTTTCCCACATACCAACTTGGTGGGCTTGATATCCAAGTCGTATTCCTGGATCTTGGCAATCCACTTACCTCTCTTGGTTCCAAACTCTTGTTGTGTTAGGATTGACTTAACCATAAAATCTAGTAGCAATGCAATGACGTGGGAGTTAAGTATATAAAACCTAAAATGCTTCACTACCTTAACCATAGAGAAAGCATGTTTTTCCATTGGAGAGTATTTCAACTCATGAGCCTTCAATGGATAACTCATGAATGCAATAGGAGGTTCAATCCCCTCATTGTTTTGTTGCACAAATATTGTAGATAGTGTATGGTTAGAAGCATAACTATACATGATAAAATCTGCAATGTAAACAAGGAAGACTAGCACTGGTACATGTACAATAGCTTCCTTGATATTTTTGAATGCAACTTTACCATCTACACTCCACCAGAAGATAGATTTACCCTTCATCATATCAACGATATGACATGTCTTTTTTGTGAAGTTAGGGAAAACCTCCACAAAAAATTTACCTTTCTGAAGAAAGAATGGAAAACCATCTTACTTGAAGGTAAAGTAAGACCCTAAATTGACTTGACCTATTTTGTATCAATCTTAATACCTTCCTTGGACATAATGTGACCAAGAAGTTTTCCTTCGATAACCCCAAAATTTGACTTCTTGGGTTTCAGGGAAATACCGTGTCGGTGGCACCTCTCAAGAACTTGTCACAAGTAATAAAAATGTTCTTGATGGCTCTTTGAGAAGATTTTCAAGTCATCAAGATAGATAGTAATAAAATTACCCATGACATCACAAAAAGCTAAGTTCATCACTCTTTGAAATGTTGCTCTAACATTAATTAAACCAAAAGGAATTCTATGATAAGAAAAGTACCCCATGGAGTGGTGAAGGCGGTCTTATGTTGGTCTTCTTGACTGACTCCCACCTAATTATATCCCAAAAAACCATCCAAAATGGATAGCATTTCGGATCCTATCACCATTTGCAATACTTGGTCCATTACCAATAGGGGGTACTTGTCTTTTAGTGACAGTTGATTCAAGTTTCTGAAATCCACACAAATGTGGATTTCCCCATTCTTTTTTCAAACTAGAACAATATTGGTTATCCACATTGAATGATGAATAAGAAACATAATCCTTGCATTAAGCATCTTTTTAATTTTAGAAAGAATGGTACCTAAAATTTTGGGATTATACTACCTTTTCTTTTGTTTGTGAGGCAAAGAACCTACCTTTAGGGGAATCTCATGTTGTACCTCTTTAGGATGGAAAGACTTCAAGTCTTCATAAGAATAGGCTAGCACATCCATATACCACCACAATAACTCAGCAAACTTGTCTTTCTCCTCTAGAGTGCAACACTTACCGATGTTCACCATCTTAGGATCCTCCTCAGTTCCCAAGTTGACTTGCTCTACTTCCATTGATGATTCGGAATTGGATTGGTGTTTCCTTTTGACATGACGATCATGTTTGTCAAAAATTCTTGAGAGAGATACCAAACCTTTGGGAATCATGTTCCCTTTGACTTGCAACACTTCTTTGCCAATGTCTGGATCTTTCTCATAAATTGACTCTCGTGGAGGAGAAACACTACCTTCAAAATATAACTCATTAAAAATTTTAGCCTTCTCGAGAAAGGCAACAATCTAATGATTGTCATTGAAAATCTGTCAATTTTCTGAGTTATCTAGAACACTCGACCGAAACACTAGCTCAATAGTGTAAGTAGTACCATGAAAATATTTCTATGAAATTAGGAGAATAGTTAATACTACTAAAGAATTAGCTTTATCATTATACTCCCTAGGTACCATAGATATTTTGAAAGCATCAAAATATTCGATGCAATCCTAAACTATATTGTGGTAATACCTTAGTCTCTCATTTTTTCGTTTGATACAAGTATCTTACTTGGGATACTACTAACTCAACATCACCTTGTGCGTGAAGGTTTTTAATTCCCTTCCTATGTGCAACCTCCATACCTAACAACATTGCCTCATACTTTGTTTTGTTGTTAGTATTATCAAATTGTAGCTTGAAGGAAAAAGGAAAAATCTTCCCTTGTGGAGATATAAAAACAATCCCCACACCAGATCCAATAGAATAGAAACTGTCATCAAATTCCATTACCCAAAATATCATTTAGATCACCGAAATCGATAGTTTCAAAATCTGAAGTTTCTTCATCCTACAAGGAATTTTCACCATCTGAAGAAGACATACTATCTAAAGATGATTCTCCTTCTGAAGAAGATGAACCATAGGTTTCTAATTCCTTACTTGAAATTTTTCATAAAAACTCAGAATCCTCATCATTCTGTAAAAATTATATACCCATACCTAAAGATTCAAAAAGGATTTGAGCTTGTGGGTCATTTAACTTTGTTACAAAAAAAATAGAGTCCATTTCTGGAAGCAATTTCTGCATAACACCCTTGATGCGCATTTTGGCTTCAAACCAATCCATATTAATTTCATCTCCTACATCCTTGCAGAAATTACATCCTAGCAATATCCCATATGATGTTGGGATGTCAGCTATTAAGACAGTCGTTTTGATCTTTTTGTTTGGGAATACAGCAAATGAAAATTGTGCATCCTTAATTTTCCTAATAAGAGGCACTTGTCTATTTTCCATTAAAAAGCAACGATCAAAATTTTTTGTTAGATTCAAACCCAAAGTGGTAGCCACTTTGGTAGGCATCACGTTGTCAGAGGCACCTGAATCAATAACACAATTGCTTAGCTTATAATCGTTGACTAACAAGGAGATATAGAACAGATCTATTTTCCTAGGAATTGATGAGGGAATTGAAACCAAATTGCTTTACGGAAGCCTAGGCTTGGGAACAGCTGGTATGCCTTGAGAAGAATTTGGGCTTAGATGGGTTCCCTTATCTTTAAAAAACTTAACAAGTTTTTCAAACTAGTTGGGATTATCCTTGAGATATTCCACTTCTGACATTTGTATCTTGATCTTCTTTTCATGTTCAATTATATCAAATTCTTGAAATGAACTTATCAAAGAAGATGGGGTGACTTCATTGGCAGGATTAGGAACTGGAGAATTGGTCTTAGGCATAGAAGAAGAAGTAGGAGGATGAGAATTACTCGCTTGATTCCTACTATATCTTTCGATTGAACCAATAAAGTAGCCCCCCTTTTAGCAATAGTAACTAGTGGATGTGAGCTATCCTTTGCTTTTAATGCATCACCTTGCTACTGATTGAGTTTATTTTGTGAATGCGTAAAAATAGAATAAGCATCAAAAATAGGTTCATCCTCTCAATCAGACTCTTCTTCATAATTTAGATACCCAATATTAGAGTCGCCAGTCGGATCTTCTTCCTTCTCCTAGAAAAGATTGGCATTTTCTTCTGATTGATTTTTTGGATGTGAAAAATATTCTTGCTCAGCTTCATAGTATCCCACAGCTGCATTTGTGGGAGGCACTTCAAGATCAGGCCTTCCTTGCGATGTTGGAAGTCTATTCTAGTTCCTTTGAGCATTTCTATAATAATTGGAAGAATTAGGATAAGTCCTCCTTGGAATGTCTTTGTAGGAAAGACCAGACAAACCTTGGGACATTTGCTTCTTCAAAGCTAGCAATTCATTTGCTAACACATAGGAACCATGGTGCTTAAGGAATTTTGAACTGAAGATGTTTGTCCTTTGTTTCTATTTGTTTCTTTCCTTATCTTTTTGGCATGAATCAAATCATCTTCAAAGCTAGTAGCCAACTATTGAGCTACCGCGAGATTAGCTAGGGCTACTCTCTATAATAAGAAACTTACCTCCGACAACTTAGTGTTAATTAAAAATCACTTTAGATTGTGAGGAGTTGTATGTGCATCAATTGGAATCTTGGTTGTCAACTTGTTAAATTTTTCCATGAACTAATGCATGGGTTCCTGTGACTCTTTTCTCATTGTTGTAAGTTAAGCCAACAAGGCATGGGAATCCTCAATAGACTTGAACCTTTCCTCAAACTTAGTTTGAATGGTAGCCCAATTAGTAACAATAACGACAGCAAGATTGTAGAACCAATCAGCTACTACCCCTTGTAAAGTCTCAATGAACAACCTTACTGAAACATCTTCATGTTCCCACCAAGAACACCACATATAATATAAAAAGCAACAATATGTTCATCATGATGTTGCTTTCCATATCCATATAATTTTGGGATGTTCTTACATGAAACCCGAGGAACTTCATGTAAAGGTTCCACCAAACTCAAAGGACCAAAGGTGTTACCCTAAGGATCAGGAGGTGGTTGAGCTACCATTCTACCTTGATTAAATGGAGGGATAATATACCTCTGAATTGGTTTAATATGAAAATTCCTTTGAATGCTAGAATCTTCACTTGGAAGAGGTGATCTTACACTTCAAGTAGGAAAACTCCTTGTGCGCTGCAAAGGTGATCTCATCCTTGGAGGAAGAATATAAAAGTTTTTCTTCTGCAGCAACTCAAATGTAGGATCAACTTGACCTTGTGCCCTTAGACCACGTGTATAGATTCTATCTGCCAGAGTGCAATCTTTGAAAAGAAATGAAAATCAACATTAAAAAGATATTTACAAATTACAATGACATTGGTATACTTGTCTACTTCAACCAAAAGTATAAGGCTTTAGTTGCATGCTTGTATCCCCAACAGAGTCAACAAAAAATTGTTGGGTGAATATTTTTTAATTCCTTTAACAATTACAAAATGGTAGTTTCAACCATAACTCTAATGATAAATTAATCTCTCCTCTCATAAAGGGGAGGCTCCCTTCTTATTTCTAACTAAATCAACTAGTAATTAAACTACTCTTATGTACACTACAACTATCCATAGGGGTGTTTCCATCATCCTATTCTCTTCTTTCAAAATAGATGTTTTCCTTTTACAAGATTACAATAGTATTCCCTTGACATTTACCCTATGTAACAAAATACAAAACACTAGTTGGAGCAATAATAACTAATATATAATTAGGTTAAACATGAGAATAACTTGAATGATACCAGTAAGTGATAGTAACAAGATAATATACAAGAGCACAAAGACTTCAGTAACTTTCCACGATGATTCGAATAGTAACAAGTGTAGCAAGTTGTAGCTCAAAGACTATCAACAAACAACACCAAAAGATCCACAAGAATGTAGCCAATAATCGCAGCTCACAGACTTTGAGTAATCAACCAAATTCACACAAAAGAACATAAATCTCCAAACACAATATTGTAGCTCAAATTCTATCAATATCAAATTTGAATTCACTTCAACAATGAAATATTGTGCCACTTTATAAACCAATTCCACGATAATGTGTAAAGAAAGACATAAGAACAATATTACACACAGAAAATGTGCTCCAAAATAATGATTGGAGGAAAATCTACTTCTTTTAATGATTAATTTTGATATGCACATTCAACACAAAGATTTCAAGTATGCTTTCTCAAAATGGGCAGTGTTTTGCTTTAAAAGATCAAAGGTTCTATTACAAAAGAAACTCCCTCATATTTATAGAGGAGAGTTGAGAGCTAATCTAGGAAAGAAATAATTAATTTGACTTATTCAATAGGAGAGTCTGATTTGATTTAGGACTTCTTTGTTTTTACATGTAATTACATTTCAGAAAAAGACATGTAAAATGTCAAAAACTAATTGCATAAAGCATGAAAGATATTGAAAAGTAAACTAAACGAAAAACAAGGCATGTTCAACTTTCTCTATCATCTCTCTCCAAGAAACCCTCACACTTCTTCATGATTGCTTGAAATTCTTCATTATTAGGACTTGAAGTGTGCTTGGAGATAGCCAGGACTCTTAAAGTTGAATCCTCCATGGCGTTGCAAGCTTTATCATGCCTTTCTAAATACACCTTGAGGTTATCTAGGGTTAATTGAATATCCATCAATCTATCCATTGAATCCACTAAGAAGGCTTGATCTTCAAATTCTTTTTGGGTCGTAGATGTAAATTCCTAAACAACTTCATCAGAGGAAAGGAATTTCTTATTATCATCAAGTAACTTACAAGGCAACTCCTCAATTTTGTGGACAACATGCAAATCATTGTCCTCACTAACATCACGAGCATCCTACAAGTCTTTGATCAATTCTTTGATGGAATTTATCTTGTGTATCATCATTTCCCTTACCTCAACAAACATCTCTCTATTGGGAATTATCCCAATTTCCACCAATGCATCAAGCTTGAGTTTCTTCATCTTGATCCAAGCTTCTAAACTATTCTCTATTTCTTGTTGTTCCTAGGAAAATGTATTAGTAGTTTTATCTAACTCTAATCTTATGCTTTCCATGTTTCCCATTCTTTCTACAGAATATCTTAGGATTTGTCTTCCCTGTGCTATCATTATGTCAAGAAACTCATTGATTGCTTTACCTCTTGAATGCACCTTTCCAACTTTCTAAATAATTGGTTCTTCAATACTTACAACTAAAGGATCCATTGACTCCAAAGATTGAGTAATCTTCTGCAGCACTGAATTTAATTGCTCTCCTTTAGCCTTGTATTGATCTTTATTCTTCTTCACTTCATCAAAGATCTACCTTGAAACTTTCGTGAGTTACCTTTCCTAACCCAACCCTTGTAATGGAATATTCAGAAATATCCACTTCCTCAATAGACCTATCAACTGGAGGTTGTGCTACCTTTGCATACTTGTATCCTACTTTATCCACTAGTAACCTAGAAAGAGTCTTTGCCTTCTTGGATTTTGTCTTTATAGATGCTAATTGTGCAAAGTCATTTAAGTTGTCTAGAGAGACGGCTTGCTTCTTCCTTTTTGGTGTCTAGGATGAAAACCAATGGGGAAGTGGAGAAGAACTTTCTTCTAGACTAGCAGTTAGCTTCTATTGATGTAATTGTGCTCACAAAATTTGTTGTTACAATTGATACATTATTAGTCAAATTACACCATGAATTTCCACACTTGTAACTTGAGCAGATAGTCATAAATTGTTCTAAATCAAATTGAGAAGTTATGTCAAAAGAAGGTGATGAAATACTTGGTAAAGAAGTGGGAGACTCCAAAACATTTTCTAGACCATGTTTAGGACTTTCAAAAATTGACCCCGAAGATGGGGATGAAAGAATTGACTGGATAGACATGGTAGGAGCAACTGTAATAATAGGAATGACTGTAGCAATGATTGGTAAGGACTACTCAATAAAGAAAATGAGAGGAGTGGGAGTATACATAGTAGTAGAAGTGGGAGGAGAAGAGGCAGGTGGTTCCTCTAGGATATTCTCATGAGGAGATACTCATTCTTCCTCATGTCCTTCTTCTTGCTCTTCCTCTTGGGTTAATGCCTCTTCTACCATAGTAGATGATCCTTTAGTCGCTTGACTCTTATTCCCTTTTACAAAAAACATGATTTTCTACCTGGAGGTCCTACTAGAACCAAGTACACCATCCTTATTCTTCATCCTCAACTCAGATTTCCTACCTATAGGACCTTTAGGTTCCTCCTCCTCTGATCCAATAACAAAGGTCAAATGAATCCCATTCTCCTCTAACCATACATTTGTGTTAGCGAGGATTGGTTGAAACCTTTCTCTGATTGATGTCACTTCCTTCTTTGACCACTGGATAGTTGGTAGAGGAGATCCTACAATATTATTCCTCTCATAAGTAGGGTCCAAGATGATTCCATCATCCTCCATACCTTCAAGAATATCTGCTCAATCAATATTTTCAATTTGTTCCAAAGTCAGTCAATAGTAGTCCATTTTTTCTTATCTCCTCCTTTGTCATGTGATCTTCCCACACATCTTCAATTATTTGCACATGGGTGTGGCATTTCTTGATCTTGTTCTTCATTCCACGATAGTCAAAATCATGCCTCCTTTTGAAATTCTTCAAGATAACCCATTGCAGCTCAAATTCTATGGCCTTATCCCTTGGAGATGTTTAGATGGAATACCTACCAATCGTGAGGGGAAACCTAAAGCCTAGTTTGTGTGATTCCATTTTCTTACTATGGATGGCCATTATATTCGTACAAAGCTCCATTAGGAAAATCTTGTCACTAGGGTATCTCGGGAGCATGAATGGATAATCTACAAAGAAACTAACTCTCAAGTAGGTGAATGTGGGGAACTGTATAAATAAGAAAATTGTATTTGTTTACCATGGTCCATGCCTCATCAAAAATCTTTTTCAACTCCAATTTAGGATCAAATGCACATAATAATGGAGCAAATAAAGCATCATATTTAACTCTTTTGAAATGATGAATTCTTCCATCAAGAGTTATCTAAGGAAAGTACTTGTACACTAGGGTTATTCTTCTATTTCCTTCCGATGTCAACCCAAAAAAAATTCTCATTGCAGCAATACCATACACCAAATAAGATGCCATGTAGAACTTAAGTTAAGTATGCACTTTGATTAGTTGATCATAAATTGTGTCACTGATCTATTGACCCCAAAATATTTTTTTATTTTCCCCTCAATATGATCTAGATGTATACATACACCCAATCTTGAAAATTGGATGAGGTAGGTAACCCTTTCACTCTACTGAGAAGAGTGATAAAATCATTCACTTCTTCAATGAAGTCACTATACAGAAAATTTTTACGCCAACTTGAAACACTTGGTTGTGGATTCTTCAACCACTTACTATTAATCACTTTCTTGCAAGTATATATATCTTTCTCATATTCCTCTTGTGCATATTCCCTAGTTATATCTGCATAATGGTCAATACTATGACACAAGGAAGCTTTGTCAAAGAATTTTGGATCTAGCCTTATGACCACATTTTCATTTTCATCCCTAACACTTCGATCATCCTTATTGTAGTATGTCGCAACTTGGAGAATAAATTCAGGATTATGTGCAGCTACAAGAAAATTTGATACCATTTGTATCTTTCTCTAAACTATACGCCTCATACCATCATCTAGTGGTTTTTTTTAGTCCTTTTTACAAATTCGAACATATCAACATGTCTAATTTCAATATCTTTTATCTCATCAATTTTTTAGGACACTAAAGTCATTGGGAAAATACCTTGGTATTTGTACTTCATAGCTTTTACTTTGCTTGAAGAAGGATCTAACATCTAAGGAGCGAATAGAAAAAGACTTTATATTCCCATGAAGGCAAATATGAGAATCTTGAAATGCATGCACAAATAGCTGCATTACAAAGTTCAGTGTTTTTCAATGTTAGAAAAACTTTCAAGGTTGAAATTTTAGCAGAGGGAAAATTTTGAGCAATTGCATGAGCTTGGAGGGCTTAAGCATGATGGTGGTAAAAAACGGAGCAAATGCGGGCAAATTGGCAAGTGGAGTGCAAAGTAGAAATTTTTTTGGGTGTTAACAAAAATTTGCAATTTTAGGTGTAAGGGAATTGAGTTTTAACGCCTCTACATGGTAGATATTTTCTTTTGGTGGAAAGGCACTGAAAAATAGCGCTTCTACAAAAAAAAATTGGTTTTTTGTGTAATTACAGTAAAAATCAGCACGTTAGCATATTGGTGAGGTAAAATGTGCAAGGTCGGCAAAATTTTCTGACCCTGTATGGGAAAAACATGCTTGTTTTATGCAAATTCGGTGAAAAATATTGACCATGCATGTGAGGTAATACCACTAAGTGCATCTGTGACAAAAATAATCACTCCTACACTTAAAGACTTAATGTTGATGTAAGATCAATGAAAAATATCGACTCTACATATTGTAACATGGATGTTTCATGCACAAGCAAATAAAAATATCACTTGTGCCTATAACTTGGAAGTTTTATTTTCATGCACTATCGTTAAAATTTGACATTATGACACTCGAGGGGTCGGGCTTAACTTGCAATGGTAGTGAATTTCACTGCTTTTGCACGGGGAGAACAAACCTTGTGCATGAAAAGCATTATATGTAATGTTGAGCTAAAACCCCAACATTGCATATGGTAGAGGATAATGTTGCACTATTGGTCAAATTCACTGATACATCAATGGTAAATGGTTGCTTGTTTCAACAAGTCTCACATGTTTCGACAATGAATTTCACCACTATTACCAACGAGGTTGACATAGGAAATTTTTCAAAGGTTTAATGTTTGTTTGAAGTAATCAATCTATTCAATGTGGGGTTTAATACTCGAGGTGCACAAAGGTATCATGGATGTTCAAAACCATATGAAAAACCTCTGATAGATCACATTCCATTAAATGGGAACTAAAAACCCTAAAGGAAGTATAAACTCACAGATGACAAGAAAAAATGCAACTAGGGTTTATAACAATGAACATAAAACATAGAAGATTAAACAATATAAATATATTTAACAAAAACCCTAAGACAAACAAAATAATTAATCTATAATGAAAAAATAAAATAAAATAGAACCCTAGACATCAAACCTAAACAAACAGTGAAAGGTGCAAAAAAGGGCATACCTCGAAAAGAACGATGTCGATGAAAACCCTATCATGAATCGATGAGAAAACTGCTCCAAATCTGCACACAAGCAAACCAAGATTCATGAGTTTGCAGAGAATAAAGGATGGCAGACAAGCAATCGAAATGAAAAAAAAAAAAAAAACTAAAACCAAACAAAACCGATTTAAAAGCCCTCAAGTCATAATTAAAACTTGCATTAATAACTAACCTCGTGTGAACTTCGAGTTGTCAAGTCGTCAAAATTCTCTACCCCAACACTTTGAAAAGTGGCAAATGACATGCAAGATCGGTGAAATTCACCGATCTTGCATTTTTTATTTTTTATTTTTGCATTGAGGATGTAGGGGCACTGAAATTCAGCACTTCTACATGAACGAAAAATTTATTAACACTAAAAAGTGAAATTTTGCAATTTTGTCCGATTTACAAATTTCAAAAAATTGAAAGAGGTTAACACTTGAAATGACATTTTGAGGCTAGGGGACCACGTACGAGGGCAAGTATGATCTTCCTTTTTTTGCATGCTTAGAGTACGTAGGCTACAAAATGGACAAGTTTTGTAGGGGTTATCTCACAAATTGAGCATGGCTGAATTTGAGGATAACACATTGTATTAAATTTGACGTGAACCCTAATTCCATCTCATTATATTTTAGTATATTTCTATTTCTAATTTGTCATCTATTTATCATACTCTAATATTTAATTATGTTTAATTTATCTACCCTATACAAACGTGATTTCACCTTATAATTCATTTATAGACTGTATATATTTATTGACTAAACACACTTTATTAAAAAAAGTCTCTAGGATAAATATTAGTTACATCTCTTAGGCTAGGATGAAAAATGAAAAAGCATAATAGAACATTTTATAATATTCAAATGAAGACTTACAATCTTGTTTATAGAGTAGTGAAGAATGGTTAACCTGAAAATAAACTAAAAAGGGAAAACTTTAACAAAGCTTACAAAATTAAATGTTATGTTAACCATAGGATTAACCCACAAGAAATATTTACATCCCTCACTTAATTTGAAGGGGTTATAATTAAACCAAACATTCCTCTAAACTTTTTAAACTTCTCATCTAAGCACTTTGATGAGATTATTTGTTGGCTAATATGAAATCAAATAGTACTTGATTTGTACAATTCCATCTTTCACATGATGTTGAATCAAATGAAACTTTATGTTGATTTATTTGTTTCAATAATGTGTTGGTGAACAAATTATTCTCTATTAAAATTCAAAAATTTATTTTCTCTATGTCCAAATATAGGAATAACCATTTTCCAACAGTTGGGTAAATTATTTCTCATGGAAATAATTTCCCTTTGAATTTTAAGAGGTATAACTCCCTCATCAGATAAGAATATGTTCTTTTTTGAATTTAAAGTCTACCATAGGTGTGATTTTAACCAGAAAGTAGTAAAGGTCAGAATAGTACTAGCGTTCAATAAGATCTATAGAATAATTGATACCACCAATAAATCTTATACTATTCACAAAACAAAACTTCCCAAGAAACCAATCAGAACATAAGCTAATTGAGTTTCATAGGATATGAACCAATGAAATTATTGATTAAAGATATTTTCCAACTTGAGAAGATTGAATACTTAAAATAGCTTTTATATTCACACAAGAACATAATAACTAACATAACCAATCATAACACATAGATTATAACACATTTCATTTCAAATATTCAAAATTGTATTCTCACATACTTTCAGCCTCTTTCCATGTTGACAAAATCATAATATGTTCTTTCTATATAATTTTCTCAATTTTTTCTAAGAGAGCTCTTTTGGTAACATCATGATCAATATATACATATGTGAAAGTAATTGTTTCTTGAAAAAGTAAATGAAAATAGGAGGTTAAAGAGTCCCTTAAATTTTTTGATACTTTTAATGCTCTTACAATTTAAGTCAATAGTATGAAATAACAATAAATATTATTATTGAGGTGGTGTACTATTGGCATTCCCATCATTCCCCTTTTCTTGTGATGACTAGGTTGACTATGTGGCACTTTTAGCTTTGTACACTTGAAATGCTTTAATGATCAAAGTCATTTCACTGTGTTGAGGGATAATCACATTTTTGGTTCTCAATATCAATAAATCTTTGTTCCCTCAAATTAAATCTACCTTTCCAAAGAAGGTTGTTGTGTGTCCAATAAATTGGGACAAGGTAGAGTCGATGCCACTTAATTTCCTCATATTCTCGACATTGAAAGATTGTTTATTTAACAAGTTTTTGATTACTTATTTTAAATTGTTCTTCAATGTCTCTACATCCTCATCTTAAGAGTCATCTTCCTTTCAGAGGTGAATACTGACAGTTGAAATATCCCTTTGAATGTCATATCTCATCTAATTGCATTATTTGAGCAATTTATTTTTCTCCACTATATTTTGTTTCAGGAATGAAAACATCCACTCAATGCTTTTCTTCCATATGAGATACCTATTTTCATCATTATTAGGCCATATATGCTTGGCCACTAGTTTATCTAAACCTAAATCAATCATTTCTTTGAGATCACTATCAATATTTTGCCAGATAGATTCTTCATGCTTAGTCACAACAATTTTATTGTCAATTTCTTTCTTTAATGTCTCAATATCCTCACAAATTTTCTCCATTTCTTTAATGAATTGAGTTCCCCTCACTATGATATCTTAGCCCAATATTTCATGACTTTAACATAAGATTTATAAGCATGAATTTTATCAATCACCTCTTTCCCACGAGCAGAACTTGGATCAAAAGCAACTTCAATTTGGTTGGTGGGCTGGGTTGAAAGATCAATGAGATATTTTAAGAAATATGTTACAACATTAACATGTTGCTTTAGTTTTCTTATTTTTCTCTATTATCTCCACAAGCTTGGAAACTAACACCTAGAAGTTGTGAACATCTTCATCTCTCATAGAAGGTCCAAAATTGATCCTAGTAAGTCCTTTACAATCATTTGACTAGAATCCTTCTATGTGAATGGGTGAGAAAAATCTACATACTCCTTGAAGAGGGATCATTCAACAAATGGGAGGTAGTTTTGGACTTTTTTTATTTGAGGTGTTCTTTGGAGTAACTAAGACATAATGTCTTTATAAAGAACACTTAATTTGACATTTTTCTTTTCTTTGTCAAAGATTATTCTAACCGTGAAACAGATGGAGGTGTGGGGACACCCCTAGTCTCTAGAGATAAAAATTGAAGAGATCTCATGAGAGGAGGTGTATCAAAAACTCCTACCTCAAGAGAATATGGTGAGTTCATCTCAACTTGTGTAGAAGGATTTTCAGAGACATTTGGAGGAGGAGAGCTATGAGAAGAATGTGAAGGCGAGGGAATAATCACTTTGGATGGGGATGACGATATGAGAATATCTCTTCTCCTACTTTTTCTAACACAAGACTTAACCTTTTATTCATCCTTTTCTTTTTGGGTTGTTTCTTCTGCAAATCCTTCACAAGTCTTTTCCAAGCTTCTTTTTAGTGGTCTTCACCATCATCCTTGTTGCTACCAAAGGCAATATTATATTGTGTTAGTAATGTCATTTACTAAGGTGATAAAGATCTCCTTTGACTACTCTTCACTTGTTCTATAGTCCTCTTAGTTTGTTGAGGATTTGGGCTTTGTTTCTCTGTCTTCTTCTTCATCACCCATTCTTCAATTCACCTGAGTACTATGGAAATTTTAGCCTTGATACTTTTGACTTCTTTGTTGCTCTAGTCTATTGGTAGAATGGTTGGTAGAATGGGTTGAGTTTGTATATGCTCTGTGAAAATGGGATCCACCAAGTTTGATTCATCATCTTCAAGGTCTTGGATGTCCCAATTCAACTTGAAAGTTGCAACTTTTCTCAAAGATAATCTCATCCACCCTCTTTTCCTTACTTCAAACTCATTTGTATAATCCACCCAATAGTCCAACTTTGGTGTTACACCCCAATTGTGTAATTACTATTTACTATTACTATGTAGGGTAAATTATGAAAATGTAATGTGAATTCTAGAGATTAATAAATTGTGCTTGCACTTTGTTATCAATACATTATGAATGAATGTTATCTCATTTGATGTTGCAAAAAATACTGCATATATGTGAATGGATGGTTATTGAATTGGTATTCTAAATTTGGAGATGTATAATGTATACTGCATAATTTGTGAACAGTTGACTATCATGGGCATGTGTTAGTGGTTGCAGGTATATGTTCAATTCCTCTAGGCATAGGGGAAGTATCACTCAGGAGAAGATCTTGTTCGAGTAACCAGTAACGTAAACTAATTGATCATACACACACCACAGTAGAATAATTGAGTCATTAAGTGGGAATTTGGTAAGTCATCCTTAGTTGATGTGTCGACATTAGTAGAGTCTTGTTTACTATTGAGTGTATAATTGGGTGATGTTTATCTATTTGAGCTTTAGAGTTCTTTCTTGTATTATTA
Organism: Sequoia sempervirens; assembly: GCA_007258455.2. NCBI lineage: Eukaryota > Viridiplantae > Streptophyta > Pinopsida > Cupressales > Cupressaceae > Sequoia > Sequoia sempervirens. Next base: position 6,068,790 of record VDFB02000011.1, read on the forward strand.
CAGTTATATTGATAAGAAAGATGTACATGTAGTATGTGTATATATATACACATACATGTCAATGGGATCTAATGACATGTTTATGCATATGAGATGTACCACATGTAAATGTTTATCAATACAATGGCAATTGCGAATGGTTATATGTGAATCAAATGTGTACATATATATATATATATATGAGTGTGTGTGTGTATGGTATATACATATATCCATACGTACATATGTATCGATACACGCATACAATGGCAAATGGACATGCCCATACAAATCTATAGATATATGTATACATACGTATACATGTACATAAGGCATATACTTTTATACATATATATGTGTATACAATCGATATATTGTGATTATTATGTGAATACCATCATGCTTATACTTATTTTTATATTGAATGTATACTTACATAGTTGGCATATGAAATACATATAAATATATATTAACATATATATATATATATACATATAGATATATATATATATATAGATATATGTTGATATTTATATATATGTATATGTAAAATTATATATATGTGTATATTAATATATATTTAATATATTAACTATTTCTTGGGAATTGACTATCATTAACAATGATAGAGGTTGATTATTTGACTTATTTAAAGGTCGGTTATTTGATACTTATGACCCTTATATAGGTAAATATTTGGAATTGTATGAAGTAACTACCATAGTTGTTGATCAACTAAGCAACTTTTGGGGTTATTCTCAAACCCATATCCCCTTGAATTTCTCTTATTATCCTCATGGTGAAAGCATCATTCACTCTCCTAAAACTTTTATGACTCCTCTCCAACAGCAACTGAATATAGTAGTCACAAATTTGAGTGGAATTGTCGAGAATACCTACCGAGTGAAGCCATGGCCAAGGCCTTGTGCAATTGATGGCGTAAAAAATATAAGAGGACATATAGAAGGCTTTGTGTAATTGGAAATGAATAATCTCCAAGTGAATTTTATTACTAATTAGAGTGCCCCAATCAATGAACTATTTTCCATAAATTATCACAATAATAAATAAATACATCCATTCTTCAAAATCATATGCATTCTCATTACCCTTCAATCTATGGAGGAGAACTATGATATCTGAAATTTCATTCATGAAGTTAGACCGATGCAATCTCTTAGGAACCTGGGATTTTCCTTTCGTAGGTGTCGCTAGTCATTGGTTGGTAATTATGTTCTTGCATTGACTCTTCTTCTTAGTAAAATATTGATAAGCAACTGTGTAGTCAATAGCAGTGAATTCATCCCTTTGAGGTAGCCAAAGACAAGTGTTGAAAGTATCATTGTTCAACCTAACTACCAACCTCTTATTACTGGTTCTTACCTCCCCAGTTTGAGAATCATAATGTTTCATGCATTCTAATACTAGGTATGCACACTATACCACTACAAGAAATGTAGCTTCTTGTAGTAACCCACTCTCAATTAACCTTTGTGTAATGGGAGACCTATCCTCTTTTCATGTCCTCTCCCCAAAATCTTTCAAATTGACATGCCCTAATTTTGTATCACCAATTTTTGAGAGGGTACTGGATAGGCCTGACAAATGTTCATACACTAGATATTTGAACTTCATTTTGACGGAGAAGATAAATGAATGAAATACTAAGAGGTAATTAGGGTTGTGTCAAAAGTCCCAAAATCCTTGCCAAATCCTTGTATCTCACTTATGTCCCACTAGATCACCTTAAATTTCCTTTTGGAAAATAATGAATTGTAGGAAAAATCTAATAAATACCTTTAATTTGACTGTGAAGCCTGTTCGACAAATTTGGTGGTGTTAGCTCTATAATTTCCTCTTCTCTGCTCTTTAATGATTCTCTATCGATTGCTCATTGAAATGACCCTTATTAATTCTTTGAATGTATTTATAATCAATGGATTTCAATTCAAGGATTAAGTATCAATGGTGTTCCTTAATATCAGCGCATGTGAGCTTTCTCTTCAATATCCACCTCTAACATTTTTTGAAAATTTAAAAAGTAACAACTTCAAAGCTTTGTCAGATATTTTGCTAGTTTTGGGAATATTTTTGGGCTCTGGCGAAGGTTTCAAAACCTCTCAAGTCTTTCAAAAAAGGCTTCTTTGAAAATGATATTTCATTACGAGCTTTGAATGAGGACTTGGGGTCACCTCTAAGAGAAATTTATGAAGTTGTCAGCTTTTCTTAAGATTATGGAAACCTCTTTCCATTGCCTTTGATCCTTCAATCCTTCAATTTTGTATTTCTGATGAAATTTTATGAGGCTTTGAATATGACAAGATTAAGTTCTCTATCTTGCATCAGCTTTAGACTTGGTTATAAAAACCTCGTCGAAAGGTGATGATGTTCTCGAAACTTAGGTAAAGATGGACACATCAAAAATAAGGTGGACAAACAAAATGACATCGAATTGACACATGGTTGGAATAACCTTTTTCGGAACTTGACAAGGTTTTGAGAACCTTGTCGGAACCTAACAAGGTTTGAGAACCTCATCAAAACCCAATGAACATTGTTAAACTTCTCAAAAAAATTACAAGGCTTAAAATAAGTTGAAAAAAATTGAGGTAACATATTGAAAGACTAGATTGTTGCCATTTTATTACACATGTATTTTCAACTAGGAGAGGAACTTATAAAACCTATTGTTTCTAAAAATCTTCAAGAATACTTCAAATCCATGATATTTCCCTAATTTTCCTAGAAGTTACTGTTAAATAAATATTTGAGCAGCTCCCTTTGGGTTTATTTTTTGTGTTGTGTGTGTGCCGACCTAGGCATCGCCGAGTTTGCTCAGCTTTTTTATCAAAATTTTGATGTGCCACTCTGCGCGTCTACTCTTCGTAACTTCGGGTATCGGCATTCCTTTCGGATTCCAGGAAACTCCGCTATGTTTCCACGTGTCGCGGCTACGGAATGCTTTTGTTTCTTGTTTCCTTGACGTCTCGTTGGGCTGCGAGATGTTGCACGAAGCCCGCATTCCTAAAAGTGCTGGCGGGCCCCACGGTTTCTAGCTAGAGTGGACTCTTGTTATGTGTCAACCGTTCGCAAATCTTTCAACGTGCGAATGAAATAGCAACTGCGGGCAGCGAAATGCTGCCACGCATCTTTTACGCCCAGATGATGGAGCGTTCCCTCCTCTGTGATAAGGTTCTCATCCCATTCGACACGTGTTGCATTTTCGCAAATCCTCTGCAGCAATGGGAGAAGGGTTCATGTGGGCAGTGAAGGGCTACCACGTGCCTTGGCGTCGGATCTATTTTGCTAGCGATCAATCAGATGAACCAAATAATGCTATTGGTTGTTACTTATCATAATCATTCGCACCAATGGATGACACTTGTCTAAAGAGGACCACCGCCATCATTGCAGAGGATGCACCTATGCCCAAGATGACTGGATGTTGTGCTTCGGCTCGATCCTGTTGTAATGGCCTTGGGAATATTTTGATTCAGGCATCATTGCAGAAGATTGCGAGATCTTTTATGTTACTGCTCTCTGAGGCGGTGGGAGGTTTTTCCTACTATATATACTTTCTCTATTGATGAGAAAGGGGCCGGAACTGGAGAAAAACACGCTGGTTTTAGTAAAAGACACCAGGCCTCTATTACTGTTTTATTTAATTGCAAAACTCTCAGACTGTGCCAATTGTTCGGCCTTTCTATTTTTTATGCTTTTGATTAAACTGTGAACTGTGCTTTATATTGTCTTGACATTTCATTTGAAGAACTTCTATATATGTTGGATGCAAGTTTGCTTACCTAGATCATGTCTAATGAATCTTCTTGGTAGTAAGAATGTATGCAACATTATTTTATGTCAATAAATGAATTGTCTATGCTATAATCTTAGGTCTCTAATGTTTTGGAACACAACAAAACCATTCAGGCCCTTAAATCTATGATTTATCGTGCCCATCATCAAATCTTGGTGCATCGCCTTAGGTTAGACTTTACTTTATTATATCCGCTTCTTTTTCCCTTTCCAAACCCCATTATAGAAGAAGTTGGCTTCTCTAAAAATCTGGAGGTTACTTAGTTTAGCGGAAAAGGTCCCTCTTAAACTGAGTTTCCCATAAGACTCTATTACCTCGTCAAATTTTTGCATCAACAGTTTGTTCTTTTTCTGGCATGCCCGGTGGGACCGAGCTTAATGAAATTGCATTATAGAAGGGTGTATGAGCCATCGGCCTGTAACTAGATCCCAAACCGCAGGCAATCCTAGTTTACCAATACCTCCACTAGGGACAGTCCAAGTCGCAAATCAGCTGGTAACTGTTTCATTCCCGCCACCCTTACCTCTCACAATGTTGTCAGCCGCCAACAGAAACTACGTAGCATGGGACACTGGAAGTCCCCTGGTAGCCTCAGTAGCGCCCGCTATGTGGGGCGCTATCCCAGTTTCAGCCATGAAAGCTATACCGAGGTTTACCGGAGACAGCTCAAGAACACCAGCAGAACATTTGCAGGATGTAGCGGACGTATGTCTGGTACACGATATTACAACACAGAATGTATCCCTGAGGCTCCTCGTTGCGTCTTTTAAAGGCAAGGCTCTGGATTGGTACCGAACACTGACTCCTAATTAAATTCGCACCTGGGATGAACTCGAGGATCCATTCTATGAGAGGTTCTCAAATGACGGAGATTGTTCTTCATTATATTATCAACTATCTATCATAAAACGAGCCCCCCAGGAGGCTCTGATGGACTTTAATGCCCGATTTCACGCAAATTGGCAGAGGATCCCTGTTACCATACGCCCGACTCCTGAGTTGGCATTTATATTTTATCTGAATTCCATCAATTTTGACATTTCTATGATGATCAAGTCTTTGGGAGGAGCTACTCTGACAGATGTGTATGGTACCGCTATCAAAGCTAAGAATCATTTGATCGATTGCAGAAAATTGTCTCCTTGACCTATTATGTCGATATTTCCTAAAATATCGATCCCCGTGGAAGAGCTTGCGTCAACTAGTGCGCCCGCAACTGCCCAGTCAATGTACAAATATGCAATAGGCTCACAAAATATAGCTTCTACATCAGGTTCTTCCAAAGATGACATAAGCGACCTCAAAGAGATGTTGCGAACCATGGCAAATGATATATCTACTCTTAAGCGGAACCAAGCAATGCCTCTGAAGCCTGCGTATCAAAACTATCAAGGTGGGCGGTCTTCTTATCAGCAAAATCAATACCAGGGTGCGCCTTGCACTAATCCACCAGCCCCGACGGCAAACCAAATGGTGTCGGTGCCTATTCCACTGATGAGTGCGTCACCAAGCTCAAGTAGGGAATTAACCGCAGGGTAGAACAATCTTGTTGATGATATCAATCCATGGTGTTTCCCTTGCAACGATGTGCATATGCCCCGAAACTGTCCACGTGGCAACCTACAGCAAAAGGTAGCGGAGCAACGCAGCCAAGGCACAACAATGAAAAATGGAGGTTATGTATATGCCTCACCACAAATGGAGAGCACGGTCCTTACTGCGCAAATGCAAGGAATGTCTTTAGAACAAGAATCTGATATTTCTCCTAATCATGCACTTTTCTCCTAGATGGAGGAGGAAGAGACGGTGTTTGCTAATGACACATTCATATCCAAAACACCGCAAGTGCAATCTGATTATAACACATGCTCAAAGAGGAGGTTCACCGGTGAGTCAATTGTTTCGCATCTAGACAGCCCGGCACTCAAAGGCGTTTCTGATCAGATTCCTAGTGCTTCAACCATCCCTTCACCTTTTCAACCATGGAAGGAAATTATTATAGCAAGAACCAAGGAGCAGAAATCTTTGAGTTTGCCACCTTTTAATGTGGTAGAAAAATTGAAGAAATCATCCGCTAATGTGTCTCTATGGGACATTCTAGCTATCTTGGAACAAAAGACGCTATTACAGAAGGCGCTTCAAGAAGAGATCAACCCGGCATCAACAGAGCCATCTGCCAGTGCAAAGGTTGTTTATCAGTTACCGCTAGCTAAGGTTCTTACAAACAATACAAAGGAATCCCCTGTCGAGGAAAGAAGTAGGTCGAAACCTCAGCCCTTCTTCTTGACTCTCATTGTAGGAAAGAAGTTATTGCACAACGCTATGATTGATTCTGGTGCTAGTACAACGGTTATGCCTAAACAGATAGCCGAAGCTTTGGGACTCAGCTACAAACCTATGAAAAGAGGGGTGATGCAGCTTGATGGAAATAAAGTTGAGATCGTAGGTGTCATCAAAGTGCTTCCTTTAACTCTATTTGCCTGCCCTAGTATCACAGTCCCGCAGGACACAGTGATCATAGATGTTCCTCCTATGTTTGGTCTTTGTCTATCCCGAGAGTTTACTTCAAAGGTGGGTGGATACCTATCCTTGGATTGGTCACATCTGATACTTAGGACCAAACACGGCACAAAAATGAAGATAGAATCGGAGGCTCTACATTCTGAACATGTGGCGGATGAAGCCTTGATCAATTTTGAAGTCGCGCATACCTCTATCACCAAGCAAGAAATGTATTGTGTTGAATTGCTAGAGGAAGAGAAGGTGAGCGGAGATCAGAATGATAAAGAAGATGCTCTGTTGAGTGAGCACATAAACAATGATCCTTTCGGCAATTATCATGCTACAGGGTTGGGCACGTATGTAATTTATGATGAAGACCAAGTGCTCCCGAGGGTCGCCAAAGAATCCAAGGGTAGCCAAGCAAATGAGTTATGGACATTGTACTTTGACGGAGCAAGAAGCAAAGTAGGTGCTAGAGCAAGGGTATATCTAATATCCCTGCAAAATAAAAAATGGTTGAGGTCTTTCTGCTTTCATTCGCCTATTCAAACAACAAGGTTGAATATGAAGGGTTAGTACAAGGCCTAAGCCTTGCAGAACGAATGAGCATTAAGCAATTAATTGTGTTTGGAGATTCCAAACTGGTAGTTAACCAGGTCCGAGGAATTTCTGTAGCAAAGAATGTCCGCATGAGATCCTATCGGCACCAAGTCTAGGACCTGATTAATGGTTTTGAAGCTTTCAACATCCAGATTGTTCCCCGAAGACAACATAGCGATGTGGATCACATGGCTGTGATTGGTGCTTAGTTTGATCCTATCTCTGACCTACTTCATAACGAGCATTCAGTACGAGTACTAGTCCGACCAGCGATCCCCGACAATGATCAGAGTTGGCAGGTTTTTGAAAGTGATAAACACATCGCCTCGTTTATCCAGCACTCAGGGGAGTTCGCCGATCAACTTCAACCAAAGATTGCCGAGGCATATGAAGGACAAATTATGTAGCTCAAATCTAATAAACTTCTGAAAGGATTGGTTACTCTTGAAAACTTTTTTGATTATAATGATGCCCGAAATGATAAGCGAAAGTTCATGGCAGACAAAAGTGATTATGAGGACCTTCGGGTCTCCGATGGTAGGAATCTCCAAGTCAGAAAAAATGTCTGGAACCATGATAAGGAAAGGCTCATCAGTTTCTACGAAAAATATGGAGTAGTGGCCTAGTCCTACAATGATCTGGAGGGTTATGATCCTGGCATCATTCAGCACACTATTGAGCTAACAGAAGGTGCAAAACCAATCCGATAGAAACAGAGACCAGTGAACCCTAAAATTGAGGCCCTAATGGCACAGGACCTAACTAAGCTCATTGAGTCATACATTGTCTTCCCAATTAAACATAGTACTTGGGTATTGAATTTGGTCCTAGTCTAAAAGAAGAATGGAGATATCTGCTTGTGTATGGACTTTCGAGACTTAAACAGAGCATCTCTGAAAGACAACTATCCGTTGCCTTCTATGGAGTCAATCCTACAAACTGTCGCAAGATCGGAAATGTTCTCTCTGCTGGATGGTTTCTCCGGCTACAACCAGATCCGAGTTAAAGAAGAGGATCAGCACAAGACTACGTTCACCACAAAGTGGGGAACGTTTGCATATGCTAAAATTCCTTTTGGTTTATCCAATGCAGGGGCAACATTCCAGTGGGCGATGGACATCGCATTCAGCGAACTAATCAATAAGTTTATTCTAATCTATTTGGATTACCTTACTATGTTCTCTAAATCTAAGGATGATCATTTTGATCATTTAGAATTAGTTTTTCAAAAAGTGCCAGGAGTTCGGAGTTTCCCTAATCCAAAGAAATGTGTATTCGGAGTGTCGCAGGGCAAGTTGTTGGGACATGTTGTGTCTAGGGAAGGTGTTTCAATTGACCCCGAACGAGTAAAGGCTATCAAAGAACTTCCCCTTCCATTAAATAAGAAAGGCGTTCAATCTTTTCTGGGAAAAGTAAAAATTTTCAGCAAGTTTATTTCCGATTTCGCGGGAATGATTAGGCCGATCACCCTAATGCTGAAAAAAGATCAAACATTCAAGTGGACAACCGAGGCTCGGGAAGCTTTTGAAAAGGTCAAGGAAACTATTTCCACATCTCCGGTGCTGGTTAATTCAGATCCATCCAAGGATTTTATAATGTATGCTTTCAGTAGCAGGTTCAGTATTGCCACTATCCTAACCCAAAAGGATGACAAAGAAAAGGGGGAACATCTAGTGGCATTCTACTCCCAGACACTAAAGGAATATGAGGCAAATTATAATTTTGTCGAAAGACAGGCCTTTGCAATAGTAAAGGGACTTAAAAAGTTCCGCTATCTAATTTCCTACAACAAGGTGTTGGTGTATGTCGCACATTCCAGTGTGCGTGAATATATCATGGAAGGGAGATCACAAAGAAAAGGGCTAATTGGATCACTAAGATCCTTGAATATGACATTGAAGTCAAGCCTACTAAAACTATTAAAGGAAGAGGACTATCTGAGTACATGGCACAGAATGAGGAGGTACCCGCCATAGAGGAGGAGTCAGAGCTCATCTTAATAAATGAATTAGAATTGGAAGGCGGTTGGCTGACTGATAGAATGAGGTTCATGCAAACTGGAAAGTATCTGCCAAGTCTCTCATTCAAAAAAAGGAGGTATTATCGGCTGTAGAATTGCGGATATACGCTAATAGGATTCATTTTCAAAAGGAATTTCAATGGTGTTCTCCTGCGATGTGTCACTTCGGAGCAAGCGAAGAGGATCCTCGATGCGTTCCACAATAGTGCTGCAGGCGGACATTTCTCTGCCAAAACCACCACCATTAAAATTATGTGTGCTGGCTATTATTGGCCTACACTTTTTAATGACTCCCACTCTTTGGTGAAGGTTTGTAAAAAATGTCAGTTCTTCGCTGACAGAAGGAAGAATTCCACAATGCCCCTCAAACCTATAGTGGCAAACGAGCCATTTGCACAATGGGGCCTGGACTTCATCGGAATGATCAACCCGGTTTCTAGCGCCGAACACAAGTGGATTCTAACCGCCACGGATTAATTCACAAGGTGGACAGAGGTTGTTCCCCTTAAAAGAGCAACAAAAATAGAAATTATAGATTTCCTCGAGGAACTGGTGACAAGGTTCGGCCCTCCAAAAACTATCATTTCAGATAATGCCAAAGCTTTCCTAGGCGCAAAGGTATGTCACTTTGCATTAAAGAATGGCATATTCCTTAAAACATCATCAAACTATTATCCACAGGGAAATGGTCTAGCAGAGTCAATGAACAAAAGTTTAGTTCGACTCCTTAAAAAAATTGGCTCAGAACACCAGAGGGAATGGCATAAAAACCTTCGAACAGCGCTCTGGGAAAACCGCATAACTCCTAAGCAAGTCCTTAAGACTTCGCCTTATGAGTTCGTATACGGGAAAGAGGTGTTGTTACCTATCTCCATGGAGATTCTGGCAATACAGTTGTTAAAATCTCTTGAGATAGAACAAAATGAAGCCATGGAGGTGTGGCTCGCCGAATTATTGGAAGTACAAGAAAAAAGGGAAAATTCCCTAATAGCTATGACAGGTCGTCAACGGGTGGTCAAACGATGGTTTGATAAGAAGGCTTCCAACCAAGGTCTAAAATGCGGAGACTTAGTGCTAAAGTATGATAGCAGGGCTACAAAGCCAGGTCAGCACGGTAAATTTGATAGCCTATGGAAGGGTCCCTTTAAAATCATTCGGTGCAAAGAACACAACGCTTTTGAGCTAGAAAATATGGAATAGGAACCGTTAGGAATCTCAATCAATGGGATTCATCTTAAGCTGTTCCATTAGGCATTAAGCTCTATTTTGTGCATATGTAAATAGCTCTTTTATTTTATTTTTGTTTCTTTGGTCGGTCTTTTGCGAATTAGTTTGTACTTCTACGGAATTAACCCATTATTATTGGTGGGTGGAACATCGGAATTGCTTTACACAGAACACACCCATGTGCGGAGAAATAGCAAATGAAAGTTGCAAGCCCAGAAAAACTTAAATACAAAATGAAGGCTTATATACAGCTATGGGTAGGTTTTCTGAGTAGTGTCAGGGAGACATTTGTTGGCAGGAAGGGGGTTTTCATCCAAAGGCATGGCTGGCGGAAATTGATGCATTAACTGCAACGTCCACTTCTTCCTCGTCCACGGGTTCCTCAGCAACACTGGCAGCATCATTCGGCACAACCGCCATTGGCGGGGGAAATACTAGGTTCCTGAAGTCAATATACCAATCTACGTTGTAGAAAGGTATCACGTTGTAGCTGCGGAACAGGAAGTGTAGGGCCTGAGTAACCCTCTATTGGTGTTGGTCGTGGGTCTGTAGGAAGAATCCGCTGAAGAACGGCAGCCAAACGACAACGGCTTCTTCCTCTATAAAGCGACTCAGGTCGCTGGCTGACGACAGACCTACCCCATAGGCAGCATGAGCAACAACCTCACCGAGACCATTCAAGTATTTTTTGGAGAAAATTTATTTAACCAGCTTCAGGATAAGTGGCTGGGGGACATTGATGTCCAATATGGACGCTACAAAGTGGGAGCATATGTCGGTGTTCACCCGATACTTGTCCTCATACTCTATACAGTCTTTGCCTAAAACCCACTTTATGGTTACCAAGACCAGAGAATGCTTATTCTTGGTCATCCTTTTCAGTCTCCTAGTTGAAATCTCCCCTAGGAATGTCGTCTGCGACTTATACGAGGTCAGGTGAACTGGAGTATCCATTGCTCTGACACTATCCCTAGGTTTCTGAGCTAATGCCGAAATTTATCTACCACCTAACCTATGAGAAGGTTTGCTTAAGACTGCTACTGACCTATCACTACTCAAATGCTAAGTATGTTTTCCTTACTACTTACTGTCCTATTTATAGAAAAATGACAAGACGCATGCTAATCCGCTTCGAAAAAATATGATATTAAGCTAGTTTCTAATTTGAAAGGCATGCCTGCATTTCCTCACATTTCTGGGCCAGTTGCATCTGTAATAGCACGGCTCAATGCGTGCTTGATTAATGGAAGCTAATTAATTAGCTTTAAAAAGGTGGCGCTCGTTGGTAGTGAGACATATGGCCGTAGGCTATTGTGTCATCTATCAAGCGTGTCCCAGAGCCCAAGGTGATATTCATATCTTTTTAGGTTGTGATCGTTTGCTTGGCGTAATCATTCTGGCCGAGATATTAATTGCCAGTGCATAATAACGCAGAGTTAGCAAACAAATTGTCGGCTCAAGTTCCAAGGATATCACAGCGTATCACATGATCGCCAAACGCAATAATGAACTCTGGCCGCCTCGAACTAGAAATCAGTTCATTTTGCACGATTTGCAAAATTAACAGTACATGCTGAATTAAATGCAATAGGAATAATTTCACCTACCACCTTGAGAAAGGTGCTATTATTGCATGAAAAGGCTTAGTATTTCAAATTCTTTTCACAAATGCCAAAGATAAAAAAGTGTAGAGTTGTTTTCTTTCTATGTATCTAGAGCCGAGCATAGTCGCAGCTAACTAGGAATTTGCAGAAATCTTCAGAGAAAAAAAATGTCAGAATCTTCATCTCAGCCAATGCAAGAGGAAATTAGCCAAGAGCTATTTACAGCTATACGTTCTTCAGTAGAGGTATATGTCTATGAGGATGTGGCATACGCTATGCCTGGTATACCCAGCAGGCCAAGGAGGGCTTACACAGAAGAACTAAATAGACCCAAGAATTGCAGAGACCAGAAAAAGGTTGAAGAAAAATGGGATAATATCTATGACCCAAGGCTCGCAAAAAATCCTAAGTCCCTCAGAGAGGTAGCTTGTGCAAGGTTATCGGCACCAAAGGCAGACCAATCTATGGCGAATAGAGTTTGGTACAGTGGTCTCCCTCAATACATGGTCCCACTGGTGCACTATTGCCCAGAGGTGGTTGATGCTGCTATCCAGTGTTATAGTCTTGATACCCACTACATTGAAGGCCGCAACTTAAAGGTGCATATCACTCTAGAGGTCATCTGGCATATGTTATGTATCCCAGACCCGAGTAAGAGGGAGAATATCGAGACATTTCACCCCAGCAAGGGAGAAAAATTCTGGAAGAAGATGAGAAAGAACTCGGAGTTCTTGTTGGAGGAGACTAGTAAGAAAGGCATCCCAGCCGCTAAACCACCAAGTATTTCGTTGACGCACGGTGCTTTTCACAACAATCTCCAGCATGCCATGTCCATGTTAGCCTTTGTGTGTGGCCGAGACTCTAATGAAAAGATAGAGACCTTTCAACTCGGACCGGCATTTCAATTTCGCAAGCAGCATGAACTCTTCTGGTATGATTTTGTTGAGTTTATGGTAGAAAAAATGATACGAAAAATTAAGAATTACCAGGCGGAGAAAAAATTTAGGTTTCTTTCTTTCCTGGTCCACATGTTTCTGCATCAGAACCCGGATTTTTCCACCTGGTATTTTCCGCTATCAATTTTTGATGAGCAAAATAAAAGGAAGTCAGTGTCCACGTGGACGCATTTTCTTTCCGCATCATACGATTATTATGCATTTGCGGACTATTTCATAGCCCTGGTCTTGCATGATTTGATCGGAGAGGGTGATATTATCCGGCTCGATAAGGAGCAGGTCAGATTTATGCAGAGTTTCACCCCTGCTAATGACTGGTTCTTAGGCAAAGATTTTACGATCCTCTGAATGCGGGGCTTTACTGGCAAACCTTTCATGCTCCCAGCCTGCGTCACAGATAGAGTGCTCGCACTAGAAATGTTCTGACAGGTGTGTATCATTGATTTTACTTTCTGTAGCAGCGAAAAGGTCAAGAAGAAGGGATTCTTCTCTTGTCCAAAGAATTTCAAGTCGATAACTCTACTAAAGAAGCAATCGGACCAGTTGTTAGAGGACAAGCTGGCATATCTAGGGTTGGTACTGGTAAATGATAAGTGGGAGTACAACCCTTTCGACGACTTGTCGGAGCCACATATGAGGGTTACCCATGTTTCTTGACCATACTAGAAGTGGTGTAACCCGTGAGTGGACAAAGATGAGGATTTTCTTGAATTGGCGCATATCCCTACGCCGGACACTAGAGGCCCATGGCACAAGTTCTACTTTCATGTGGCTGTGGCTCAGGATAATGTCCCCATGGAGCGCGGCATGTACAACAGGTTAAAGAAAGATGAGGAATGGAGTGAGGAGAAAATAAAGGCTTTCTGGAAGTATCGCCAAGAAGTTGCACAATTGGATGCTCTTTACAACAAACTAAAGGATGACCAAGAATTTGAAAGGTGGTGGAAGGAAGGCCATCCCAACCCGAGCTCTAGTATTAATAGGAGCGAAGAGAAGGAGGAATCTGAGGAGCAGGAGGAGGAAGCGGCAACATTGGCTTCCTTTGCGCAAAAGGAGAAAGTCTCCTAACAGTCTGTCTATGTGACCACAAACGTACGTTTTAATATATCAAAGGGCTCGCATACACTCACTTGGGCTGCTAAACTAGCCAGGCTATCACTTCAGCAAACAGAGATGACTGCCGAAGCTAGTGAGATTCCACCTACGAAATGGCAACGTATTATCAGAGAGGGATCGCAAGAACCCATCGGAGGAGGAGTACTCGCAGCCAGTCAGGAACCGGAGGTTGCGGGGGAGTCTCTGACATTTCTGGAGATGCCAACAACCAGTCAACAGGTACAATTCGCCCCTTCTCTTGCATCTCATTCCTTGGTATCTGCCCCTACCTCACTGGCGATCCCTACCATAGGTCCTAGCCCTCTACCTTCTACTTTTAGTCTGACATATTCGGTTGGATTCGCCCAGTTTTCGCAGGCCCCCCCCGCTCATAATTACTCCTTCGCGTATGCTTACGCCCGCCACTGCCACTCAGACCTTCCTCGCCTCACTTTCTGAAAGCATTACCCCTGTGAGTGCCCATTCTTTTTCTGCTATGATTACAGATCCTCTTCCATTACAACAGGCTAACACCCCGTTAACAACTCCTCCACAGTACCGGCCAATGAGCCTTACGGCTGATTCTCCAGTTCAGCCACTACAAATGACTAGCCCTGTTGTTGGTTCTCAAACCAAACTATGGAACATGCCCCACTTCTCTCCACAAACTGTCACTCTCCAGAAGAAACAAATGTTCGCGCCTATGAAGGTTACCTATCCCTATGCCCTACCTTCTGGTGCTCATTTCGCAGGTGGACTAGTTTCATCGCCAGTCGAATTCATAGCATAGATAGATTGCGGAAAGGAGGCACACGCAAATAGAATGAGGAAACGCAAGGCAAAGGATGATAGTGTTTCTGTTGAGCCAAGAGTAGAGGCTCGATGAGAGGGTAAGCAAGCCTAAGGGAGAAATGCAACCAGAAGACTATGAGATATATGCGGTCGGACTTGACATGAAGGTAGCCCGACCACAGGATAAAGTTGAAATCATGGAGGAAACGCAACAGGGAGTTACTTCTGACTTCCTCAAAACTGGTCGCCAGCTAAAGAAGGATGAGCAGCTCAAGGCAGCTAGGGAGAGGGTTAGTTTTCTAAAGAGGAAGGAGAAATCCTTAGAGGCAGATATTGCCCACATGACTGAAAGAATGTTGGCAGCAAAGAGTGAAAGGAACAAACTTCGGGGTGAAATTGCGAAGACTCGGGTTGCCGACCCTACCATAATAAAAGAGCTACAAATCAAGAACTAGGAGGCGGAGCAAAATCTACAACTGAAAGATGAAGAGTTGGAGCGCCTCCGCCTTGAGCATAGTCAGGGGATGGCGTAGAAAAACGAAGAGCTAAAATGCCAATAGGCTCAATATGAACAAAGAATACAAGAGAAAGAGATCGAATTTAAAGGCCTAAAGGCTCAAATAGAGAAAGAGCTCCGAGAGACAAAGGCTTCTCTAGAAGAGCACTTAGCAAATCACTCCCAAGCCGAGAAAAATTGGAATAAAGAAATGAGCAACTCTAAGGAGTAGCTGGCGTCCGAGAAAAGGAAAAAGGTAGAATTGGCTGAGGCCATTATTTCAAGAGATGTGGAGATTACTTCGCTTAAAGCCTCTCTCCTGCCTCCCCCTACACAGCCTGATATCCTTCCGCTGGTTAGGCAATTATACATGTCTCACTGGGAGAAAAATAAAACATTTTTCCTAACACTACAGCCTACGCTTTGATTTATCGACAAGGCATCAAGGCTCAGCCAAGAGGCCCATGATACGATTGAGCAGTTCCCACGGTTCATCTTGGAGAGGGTTCCTGAGGCAAAATATCTGCTCACCAAGCTATACTCGGTCTCTGATGAGATCCTGGTCAAAGCGGGTATTGAGGATCGGGACGCTACTGCTCAAACGGCAAACAAATTCATCCATTGCCACTCCGCCTTCCAACGCACTAAGGCAGTCACGGCTATTCTGAGTAAGACACTGGATAGCATACGGGGATGTTTCTCCGAGTTAGGCAGGATGGGGCTGCTGTCCCCGTTCCTCGAGGATGGCTCTATTGCCATGACTGCACAGATTGTGGAAATTATAGAGGAGAAGGAAAACGACCTGGAGGCTTTCAAGGAGTTCAGCCATCCTCCCACGACAGTCGACATTGAGGCAGTCATTCATCCGCTCTCACAGCTGCTATTTCATATACAAGCAAGGGTCGGTTTACCCGATGTGCTGCCTCACAAAGAAACTATTGATCTACGTGGAGCACAGGAGAATTTGCGCAACATAGTGAAGTCGTTCGAAGATGAATGGTCGCCTTTGCAGGCGGCTCTTTCCAATTTTTGACTCCATTAGCCCAATGGATAGGGCTCTGGTCTGCAGTACCAGAGAAATTTTGGGTTATCCGTTCCTTAGTTGAAACGCCCCTGATAGTCGCCAAAATTTGTTAAATAAATATTTGAGCAGCTCCCTTCAAGTTTATTTTTTGTGTTGTGTGTGTGTCGGCCTAGGCATCGCCGAGTTTGCTCAGCTTTTTTATCAAAATTTTGATGTGCCGCTCTGCGCGTCTACTCTTCACAACTTCGGGTATCGTCATTCCTTTCGGATTCCAGGAAACTCCGCTATGCTTCCACGTGTCGCGGCTACGGGATGCTTTTATTTCTTGTTTCCTTGACGTCTCATCAGGCTGCAAGATGCTGCCACGAAGCCTGCATTCCTAAAAGTGCTGGCAGGCCCCACGGTTTCTAGCTAGAGTGGACTCTTGCTACATATCAATCGTTCGCAAATCTTTCAACGTGGGAATGAAATAGCAACTGCAGGCAGCGAAATGTTGCCACGCATCTTTTACGCCCGGATGATGGAGCGTTCCCTCCGTTGTGATAAGGTTCTCAGCCCATTTGACACGTGTTGCATTTTTGCAAATCCTCTGCAGCAATGGGAGAAGGGTTCATGCGGGCAGCGAAGGGCTGCCACGTGCCTTGGCGTCAGATCTGTTTTGCTAGCGATGAGCCGGATGAACCAAATAATGCTATTGGTTGCTGCTTATCATAATCATTCGCACTAATGGATGACACTTGTCTAAACAGGACCACCACCATCATTGCAGAGGATGCACCTATGCCCAGGATGACTAGATGTTGTGCTTCAGCTCGATCCTGTTGTAACGGCCTTGGGAATATTCTGATTCAGGCATCATTGCAGAAGATTGCGAGATCTTTTCTATTACTGCTCTCCGAGGCAGTGGGAGGTTTTTCCTACTATATATACTTTCTCTATTGATGAGAAAGGGGCCGGAACTGGAGAAAAACACGCTGGTTTTAGTAAAAGACACCAAACCTCTATTATTATTTTATTTAATTGTAAAACTCTCAGACTGTGCCAATTGTTCGGCCTTTCTATTTTTCATGCTTTTGATTAAACTGTGAACTGTGCTTTATATTGTCTTGACATTTCATTTGAAGAACTTCTATATATGTTGGATGCAAGTTTGCTTACCTAGATCATGTCTAATAACTCTTCTTGGTAGTAAGAATGTATGCAATATTATTTTATGTCAATAAATGAATTGTCTATGCTATAATCTTAAGTCTCTGATGTTTTGGAACACAACAAAACCATTCAAGCCCTTAAATCTATGATTTATCGTGTCCATCATCAAATCTTGGCGCATCGCCTTAGGTTAGACTTTACTTTATTATATCCACTTCTTTTTCCCTTTCCAAACCCCATTATAGAAGAAGTCGGCTTCTCTAAAAATCTGGAGGTTACTCAGTTTAGCGCAAAAGGTCCCCCTTAAACTGAGTTTCCCATAAGACTCTGTTACCTCGTCAAATTTTGGCGTCAACAGTTACCATATATTCTGATTTTTATTGAAGAGAGATCCAAGTCACCTACATAGTTTGAATCTAAATATCTAACTAATGTGAAATCTACTACCTTGGAGTATTTAGGCCCATAGTTATAAGTTCCGTTTAGATACTAAAGAATCTCTTTGTTGCTACCTAGGGATTTTCTCTAGGTTATTACATGAATTTGGAGAGGACTCCAACAAAAATATAATTGTTTATTCTTGTTACATAAATCAAACTTCCAACAACTTGTGTGTACTTATTGTGTCAACAAACTCTATAGTATCATCTTATTTTAGTTTGAAACTTTGCTCCATAGGAGTAGTGAGTGGTTTGCAATCCAAGATTCAAAATCTACTCAAAATTTTACCAATATATTTTTATTGGGTGATGAAGATATGCTTGGCTTTTTTAATCACTTCAATAATAAAATAGTAATGAAAGTATCCCAAGAATAATTTTAAACCCATTTTTCAATTCTTATTTCACAACTATATAATGTACCTTTCATTGTTACCAATTAAGAATAATCCGTCCACTTAAACAACCAAGTATACAACCATCCTATCAATATTTTTGAAAAAGAGATTTGCATCATCAAATTCACAAAGTACTTATACATTGTTTCCTTGAGATCACCATTCAAGATTATAATTTGCACATCCATTTGATGAAATTTCCATCTATTTTATGCTAGCAATGCCAAAAAATCCCAAATGGTAGTCCAATTCATTGTAGGTGCAAAAGTTTCTTCATAATTTATGCCTCTTTTTTTAGCATATCCCTTTTTCACAATCTTTGCTATCTACTTTGTACTTGTTTAGAAAGATCCACTTACAACTTAGTGGAGGATCAACCAACTCCCAAGTTCATTTTTCTAAATAACATCATACTCAACTTGCATACCCTTGCTCCATATTTCGATATTTTTTCTTCTTTAAAGGAAATTGATTCTAATTCTACTATTATATTGATTTCATCAATATGCTCCAAGTTAACTTCTTTGGGATCACCAATGCCATCAATCTTTCTCCCAAATCTCACTTAATTAACTTATAAACCAATTGATCAAAATTTATTGACTTTAATTCCTTACTTGTTTGTACAAACTCCAAATAGGTTGAATGAGTTAGAAGGGTGCCTATATAAAGGTTATAAGATAGATATCAACTTCACCAACAACATCAACATCTTGCTTTATTCAAATCTCAGAAGTGAAGCTCATGAAATCACCATTTTTCAATTTATAATTGATCAACTTCAATTGCAACTAGTTGAATTATTAATTTTTGAAGTGTCTCCCAAACTAATTTGCATCCTTGTATGTGTCAAAACACATCTCCATTAATTAGAGCCCTTATCAAAGCCAAGACTTCAAAAATATTAAACTTCCAAACTTCCTTTTCTTTAGTAGCTATTGGTTCTATAGGTTGGATGTCTCCATAACAAATATTACACAAGTCATTGAAAATAAAAGTACTTCCAATTTTTATGTAGCATTTTATCCAAGAGTATTTTTTCAGGTAAGGTTTCACCAACCATTGTCACAATAGATTGCCTTTTGAATATTGCAATGCAAAGATAAGAGGCTCCTTAGAACTCCACAATAATTTAAAGGGATGACGCCACAGATGTTGTTGTAGCTATATTAGGTAATAGATGCAGTAATTCAATCACAACTTTATATAAATGTGAACCAAAGACATCACTAATACAGAACATTACTTTTTTTTGCAAAAAAATAAATATTTATTTCTTATTTCTTATTACTACAAAAAAATAAAACAAAAAAAATGTCTATTTATATCATTTTGAAAAAATAATATTTACTTAATGAATTTGAACCTTGAGCCTCTTATTGGCCACTTTTTTTAACAACTCTTCTATACAAATTTCTTGCTTTAATTTATATGTTTAAAAGGGAGGTTAAAAAAATGTCTCTTATAGTATTATTTACTTACTAAAAAGATAAGCTAATTAATGAGCAGAGGCATTATTCTTTCCGACTATTGGATCAATTAATGAGTCTAAGCGACAGAAATTTTGTTTTTCCCTCCCAACACATTCACAAAGAAAGATGAGACCTACCACTTCATTTTTTGGCTAGCTTGCAAATTCTTCAACAAATTCTTATATAGAAAATATTTCAACTGTTTTAATTTTTTAATGCTTGGATTGCATGTGCTCTAATACCATTATCAAGCTAAGATGAAAATTGAAAAAGCAGAATAAGGTGAAATTTGAAAAAGCACAATAAAATGTTTTCTAATATTCAAATGAAGACTTACAAATGTATTTATATTTGTATTAATGAAATGTCTGAGACTATACTTAAAATGCACATTCAAGGTATGTAATTCTTGCAGTCAAAAGCCAAACTGGTGGTAAATTAATGAACAAAGGCACACAATCATATTTACCCACTTCACACAATACAAGCATCATGATTTATTCTCACTTATGAGATTGCATAGATTCACATTCAACTCTCTCCATGTCTTGGAAATGTTTGTTGTCTATATATGAACAGAACTATGAGTCTTCTTAGGACATTATCTATTCTCTAGCAAGGTGTCATCCCTATTACCACTGAAAATTCCTATGCTACTTTCATCTTGGAAGGGGAGAATAAAATGCATTTGAGCAAAGAAACAAATAATATAAGTATTTAGGATCTACTTTAGATTAAAAGATGTTGGGGGTGTTACAAAATTATTAAATTAAATGTTTTAAAAATTAAGTAAAAAATATTTCATTAAAAATGATGTAAAAAATAATAAAATGTTGTTTGTTAACAATGTAAGAATATCAATAAAAGTCAAATGAATTTTAGAAATCATTTTATGTTTTATTTATCAATCTTAATCAATCTGTAATTGTGAATCAATCTTACAAGTGCAAATTTAACCTGTATCTTGCAGATCTAATCTATAATTGTTGATCTGATCTCTACAAATTTTCAAAATATTGTTTTCTACATATCTTAATATCCTCAGTTTGCCCTCACATAAAAACTGGTTCTAGTTTTTTCATTGTTTGCAATTGGCAAGTATAATTGTTTCCCTTATGTCAAGGCATATAAGCATACCAATTCAATGGCTAAATAAAAGATTGGGAACAATACTCTCAAACATACAAGATGCCCCAGATGCTTGTACAATGCAAATTCCCCAATAAATGCTCTTGATAATACATTAAAGTAATAAAAATGATAGCTCTAAGATGTGATAACCAAATGATTTAAAATGATCTAAGCTCACCCCTTCAAATACTACACCAAAACGTTAGAACAAAATGTCTCATGCATCAAGTTGCATCAAGTTGCATCAAGCCGACACAAAATGGTCACAAAGAGGGGTGAAGTCAGCCCCAAATTTGAATTTGAATTTTAAAAGTTGTGGAGTCTTTCTCGCAGGTGCTGAAGTGATGTAAATCACTTCTATAACTGTGGATAAGACACAAGGCAAGAAAGGAGTAAACTAAAGGTCAAGCTTAAATGTCAAAACAAAACATACATAAAAATAGATAAAGCTCAAGTTATGCGCCCATTCTCAACTGAAAACATGCTCCTGTTATTTACAAAAAAAAAGTAGACTGAGCAAAAGTGTGTCCAAAACGACTGGGAAATGTACAAGGTGTGTGCATTTTTCACCACTACCCATTTTAAGAGGGAGATAAATAATATTTACCATGCATATAAGGCTCAAACTTATATGTCTATCACTTACAAAAGATGCACTCTACTAATTAGCATGTGCTTTCTAATAGAATACTATGGATTTTTTCCTTACTATGGAATTAACCTATTAGATTCATATGATGCTGCTCCAGGCACAAAATCTCTTGTATCATGACGGACAAATTACATGGCAAATGTGAGCTCCAAAACCCAAATAAGAAAAAATAATAAATTTTCCATACCATAATAACATCCCCAAAGAATAATGTATCACAACGGAAACAAACTCAAAGCATGAGTTTCCCAACAAGCATTATATATTTTATGTTCTTTTTGAACACTTTAAATAATAGTTTGCATTGTTATCCCTAGCTTCACTATTGTCACGCCACAATCTTTTAAGGTTATGAGATAAAATAAGATAATTAGATTTCATGTACTCACTGTAATATGGTAGAGCTACAACTTAACAATCAACAAAGATTTTACACGTCAATAACCACATACATGGATTTCACTGATAATGCAACTAGGGCAACGCTATTTTACCTTTAAATGTAAACAATTCTCAAATATATTAGCAAACTAAAAACCTTCACATATTGTAACTTGTTTGAAATAAAATGCACGAAATACTTCATGTCCAAAACACTCCCCCAACATAATGGAGAAATTTGCAGAAGTTGCCAGGCATGTTCCAATTAAAATAAGACATGTGAAAGAAGATGGTTGAATCAATTATGCAATGTGCCATACTACATTAAAAAACCCCTAATCGGTGAAGTAATGATACATGCACCTAGTAACCAGCCCAACATCAAAGCAGGGCCATTGAATCCAAGTTTTAAGAACCTGCATTTCTAACGTAGGCACAACAAGGTAACATATCAATCATCTAATTAGGACACTGTAACAATTAACAGGACCACTCGAACATTTGCCCAGCAATCACCTAACTAAGAGCCCTACATTTATAGCATAGGAGCCACATGGCAACATGTTTCATATGATCACACAATATTATTATTAAAAATTGAGTATAAAACAAAGTTTCACGTGGTCAACACATTAAGACCAAGCTTATAAACAATTATAATTATGTGTACTTGATATGTTGTGCTGTTTCTAATCCACAATAAGCCATAAAATTGGATATAATCTTGGTCAATCCATACAAGTAACTTACAGGTGTGATATATATTTGTACCAACCAAGAAAGAGATCATGGTCTAGATATAATATAACTAAAAGCATGCTTCATATTTCACCCATTGGCAGCAGGGTTAGAAGACCAAACTATTGTTTGACTGCAACCCAAAGAGTTCTCAGACAAAGCAAAAGTGGTGCTAATACAGAAAGACTGATACAACCAAAAATGTCCCTGCGCTTTCCTTTATACAAAATGGCTGAATGCCAAAATGCAGTAAAAGTGGTGAAATGGAAGCTTCATACCATACGAACGCCAATAAGAACGACTGCCTGCAAGTCTGGAATAGAGAAAAAAGGATGTTATTCCAGATTTCCTTGGCTTCCTTCCCTAGTAGTCACAACCAAAAAGTCCACCGCTGGTCATCCAACATGCCAATGTTTCTAAACAAGCAGTTTTCAAACATAAAATTATCCACCATAGAAAATGAGCCAATTAAAAGTTCTAGGACGGGCCCTGCTTCCTCGCATGCTCTGGAATCAATTTCAGAAGAAGATCTGGAGTAGCACCCTTCAACTCTGCATTTGAAATTGATTAAAGTCACTATTTGATGTATAGATTTCCATAAATTATATAGGAACTAACTGAAAACAGAACTTCACAAATAAAATGAACTAAAAATTATTAAACATCATCTTTTTCCACCTACAAACAAAACAAGATAGTGTTTTATGTTTACCCTGAGGTTTGAAGTTAAATAAAGGTGGCAATGGTCGTCCATTTGGTAAGCGGGTGTTTGGATCCCGAAGTTCATCAAAAAATGGATGCACACAAGCCTCTAACTGCAGTAATATTTTTGGATACCCCAAATAAGGATTAAAATTTCACAACTTCATCACCATTTTTCAGTATTGTAACAATGATCTCAACAAAGTTACTCACAGCAGTGCATCGAAGATTTGGGGAATACTGAAGCAGCCTAGACACAAGATCTACAGCCTCTGGTGGCATGCGCTTGTGGAAAATCTGAGAACAAAAATCATTAACATCCTCAATAATTCAATGAATATTAAAAGCATTGGATGCAAACACTGACCTTGTGCCACGGATGAGCTTTTATCTGTGGAAACTTGAATTCTGTATAATTTGGGTTCATGCATTTAATTTCCTCACGTGTTGGGGTTCCAAGGACCTGAAACAATATGTGGAACAAAAGTTTATATTATTCAAAGTTGGTACAAAATAATTTGCCTGATAAAAACAAGAGCACTGTGCAAAAATATCATAGTGAACTTAATTAAAGGATGTCACCTTAATAATCTCCACAAGCTGGTCGACTCCACTTTCACCTGGGAACAATGGCTGGACAATAATTTCAATGACAGATGTATAGATTAGTTCATATGTGAACAACAACTGCACTACCAATGGCTTTATAGAATACTAAAACCTGTAGCTTCAAGCTATGACCAAAAAGTCAATGTGAGGAATTAAATTAATTCATTACCTGACCAAGAAGTAACTCAGCTAGAACACAACCCATCGACCATATATCAATGGCAGTTGTGTACTCTGTCGCTCCAAAGATGAGCTCCGGTGCACGATAATAACGGGAACATATATAGGATATGTTTGGCTCACCCTTTACCTGTTTTTATGAGAATAGTTGTATTGAGAATACATGAAGAATAATAGATACCAAAAGAAGATATACAGCATCTACAACAGCCAGTTTTAAATTTAACACAGCAATAGAGAATAAATAGTTTTAAACGCCAAAAATCAAAATCCTCAGGCATACAGATCACAAAGCATTATGCAAGTGAGAAAATCCCTATGTTCTCAGACCATATCAAGCATTTAAGATATTAATCACTAACCAGAACTTTTGCACTTCCAAAGTCACATAACTTTAGCTGATGAGTGTGAGGATTAACCTGTTGGACAACAATGTCAATTACTAAAATAATTAAAAATAGACAGTGGGCATCATAATAAATAATGAGTTCATACAATAGGATGTTGAGGCAACAGACCAGAAGATTTTGCGGTTTGATATCCCTATGACAAACTCTAATGCCACCATGAATATAGGCCAGGGATCTACAGATCTGGAGCCAAATAATGAAAATTAGGATAGCTAGAGACAATGAAAATGAAAAACCAACTATAACAACAAAACAGGTAAATATCTGCAGACCTGATAAGTATATAATTTTACATAAATCAGAGGCATCCTCTGGTTCATCCTACTATAGTGCTTTGCGACACGATACACTGTCTCTGGTACATACTCCAGAACCAGATTAAGATAGAGTTCATCCTTATCAGTGGTTGAAAAGAAACAGTGCTTAAGGGAGACAATATTCGGATGATCCAGAAGACGCATCGTCTGCAGCTCACGGTTCTTGTAGCGCTTGTCCTGTAAAACCTTTTTAATTGCTACTGTTTCCCCAGTCTCTAAACATTTAGCCTGATTGAGGCAGAGATATAAGTTAAAAAAACTGTAGACATGCTGAATTGTTAATAGTATGGATCACGTCAATTACATGGCTAATGACAAGCCTATCCCGATATTAAAATAAACAAGAAATAACCACCACAAGGCAAGTTGTTGGTTCAAACAAAAAGCATTACTTGAAACACAATTCCAAAAGATCCAGTTCCCACAACGCGTTCTGCCATGTAGCTTATGGTCTGTAATTACAAACATAGAATTCAAACAAGAAACTGTAAGACATATGGATCCATAAAAGCTGGATAAAAGTGAACTGCAACTTAACATATACTTACTTGCTTAGGTTGGCCATTCCTGCCACCAATAGTAGTTACAATTATATGGCCTGTCTCTGTACCATTTCCATCCACAACAGTAGCTTCCATTTCCTGTAAAAATGTGCTGAATTCCATTAATGAAAAAATTCTAAACATGAAAACCACTCAATTCTATATTTAGCTTTATCTCGGGATGTGTTTACATTCTTTAACCAATATATTATAAGAAAGAAAAGAAACATTCTATGCCCCCAGAAAATAAACATAGTTCACTCTATCAATAACCTTGACAGTAGCAGTTTCCACCTTGTCATCTCTGATCTTCATTTCATTCATCTCTTCTGGAAGTTTATCCACACCAATAGTATTAATGCGCCCTGTGTTTGCTGCTGCTGCAGGTACCACACTTAAAGAGGCCATATGCTGTGCAGAAACCTCTTCTGCAAATTCAGCACTAGATAATTTTCCAGGCACTTTCCTCAAGGGTGTTTGTTATTGCTGCTTCACTTCACTCTTCTGCATTGCCAAAAAACAAACCTTTGATTACATTTTACAAATCAAAATAAAGGATACCTCCTACCATTCAATAAATTAACTTCACACAGGCCAATTCTTATCAGATTTATGCTCAGTTTCACAATCAATTCCATGCAGTAATTTGTACTAACAGTGACCCAAACCAAATTTTGACTTCTTGTCATCTTGAGAAGTAGAACTGTGAAGTAATTCATGATTATGTCTTCTACATTAAATAACTTCCGCATGGCTGATATGAGTACACTAGCATGTAAATTTTCTTTCTAGACAATTTCAATTTGTTACTGTCCTACAGGATTTCAAAAACGTGTATATTTGTAAGGCACTACTAACAGACAAGACATGATGTGCTTAAACAAGAGAATCCTAAATATCAATCAACTGACTCAAGAAAATGACAAAGCAAGATTTAGTGGTTATATTACAAATCTGTTGACAGTCACTTGATTTAAGTTTTTACATTTCCTTTTTCTATCTTCTTGGTTGGATTGGTATTATCTTACAGCACCAGTTCTTAAGTATTTAAATGCTCCATACTGCTCCATCACTAACACAATGATAAATGAAGAATCCAATAAAGACAAATCGTACTTACTTAGCTGTGTTGTTGTATAGAGAGCTTCGGCATAATGTATCTACACAACATTTTATTATATTTATGAGTTTATGCCCTAGTCGTACTCCCTGGTCTTTATGTTATTATTTACATAATGTTTTAATGAACATAAGAATACCTTTTAGTTTACTTCAACCAAATAAGCTAGCCCTGGTACAGTGCCTTCAAATACACAATTTACTGCAGATTATCAACCACAAAGGTAATGGAAAAATCAAAATGACAGCCTTCTGTAGCATCTCTTTAATGTGTATGCAATGACTGACCTATAATATAATAATAAGATTTGATCCATTAATGTGTGTTCTTAGAGATCTATCTGTGCAACCATTGTAACAAGTCCAAAAACTAAACTTCAAGACAGGTCCCAAAGACAACCTATACCTTATATAAGCAACAATATAAATAGCTGTCAACTCATCTATAAAACAAATTCCAGATCCGCCTTGGAATCTTTAAAGGCCTTGAACATGTAGGAGCAGCAAAGAAGAACACTAATGCTATCAAAATAGTGAGCAGCAAGAAGAACATTCTCCATATCATAACTATCTTCAATATTAACAACAAACCAAGGATGATCCAAATCAGATCATGAAAAGTCAGTGAATTCAACTTGCTAAGACCAAATCATTCAGGAAAAAGAGTACTGACTGGATACAGTCTTCATATCCTTTGGCATTTTGGACCTCTGGTTCTCTGCTTGCTGGACTCATTTATGGACACCATTGACGGGTCATTATTATCCAGTCAGTGGATTGAATACTCCTTAGTTGAAATCCCTAGAGAGTTGCAACATGTGAGTAGGAGAGTGTACATTTGAAGCTAGATGAAGAGCAATGCAAGCGTTACACTTAAGATGATGTTGTCGGTATCCTTGAACTTCTCAAAAAGGCACAAAGCATGTAACATTGAAGAGAAGCCAAGGCCTTGCTCTTCTGGAGTTTCCCCATATTAAATTTCTTCAGGGTAAAAATATTTTCCTACTCTTGTTTTTGTGACATTTCAGTTCTTGTTTTGTGTAATTTCATGCTTAAAATAGGCTATGTCAAACACAGCACTTAACCAATCATTGCTAAGCACATATTAACTATTTTCTTGAGCAAATACAAACAGGAATAGCACTTAAAATCAGCTAAGTTCTTAATGGATGAGACAAGATTCGAGTTGGTGAAGAATTAGTAGTAGAATTTGATGCTAGTTAGGGATCAAAGAACCACCAACAAAAGCATTCCTGAAGTCACTACCATCACCAAAACAACTTGACCTATTGAAGAACCATCCTCCCTTGAGTTATAAATGATAAACATGATGAACTACTTCATTCCATGTGTTATTACTTATTACTCATTTTTCCAACCCCCGTGCACCTGGATCTATCTTTTCTAATGGCCAAGGTTCATTGAACGAACTTATAATTCTATGACTGTTTTTTCTTGCAAACTTACTGAAGCTTCCTTTATTTCCTCAACCTTGAATTCAATAAGCCCAGATCCATCTTGGATAGAAACTTGACCAGCCAGAAAGGAATTATAGACATTTATTGTCTTTTGTTTTAGGTGCATTTGACTAGCAACCCACTTCCTCAAGCAACTTCTCAAATGCCGAAGAAAAATGGTTTTCGGTGTGTGAATATGAGTTAAATTGGGCACACCCAAGACTCATCCACACCTAGTATAAGATTACAGGTGTGAAATGCACCAAATCCCAAACAATGCTCATCCAGCACAGCCTAGCATGCCCTGGCATACTTCATGCAGTTTCCCTAAATTTCAAGCATAACCCATTAAAAAATATCTTAATATATTTAAAAAAACTAAAATTTGGAAGGGAAAAAATGAAAACAAATATGCTTTTGGGTTCAATTTTAGTAAGTTTCACGAAGATGCTAAGTTTCAAGTTTTGAGTTTGATGCTTCAGTTTAAATGTAACAACATACCCAAGTTACCTATATACTCAATTTTTGAGGGTGTGCAACCTATATACCCTACACCCTTGCACCTTGCATCTCCCTGAACCTTACAATGTGTTCATACTCCAAAGAGCATCCTCACTCTAGATAATCGACCAAGGCTAATCCCAAGGGAATGCCGAATTAGGATTAGGAAAATTTCATGATCAAGCTTGCAGGTGGATTCAGGCCCTTAATGAGAGCAGGTAACTCTCTCACACTTCTGGCTCTGCAAAATCAAAAGAGGCTTCCCTGGAGATCCTGCAGGGCAGTGAAAGAGAAATGTAAGTAAAAGGCCACACAGATTAGCTATACAATATGCACGAGAATAACCCTATGGTTTGTCACTAATTACTCCTGTCAGCTTACTGGACTTGCAGACCTTGAGATCTCAGGTTCAACAAATAAAAACACTCAAAAAAATACAAGGTTCAACTCTAATGATGTTCTCCTATAAGGCTCTCTTATGGATTTATCAAGAATAGTTTCTCAAGACATCCTGTAATTGGATAAACTATTGAACAACTTAAGAAGGATGCAATTTCATAACCTGATCTAGTGCTTACTTCAAACCAATGTCTTAAACATCGGTGCCACACTCAAAGATTCACAGGGCACTCAAAGAAATGTTAAAAATCATACCTCAGATGTCAAATGTGGATCAAATGAGACTGAACTAAAGTATGTCTTGGGTGTTAATGTTATGGCAGCTTCGGGTTCATTCTTCCAGCCACGAATGAAGACATAAATAAATATAGCCTATCGGCTATTTATTTATATGAGATATTTAATGTGAAGGGGCGCTTCACTTGGCAACAATACAATTTCTAAAAGGGCCGACCTTCCTTGTAATTCGCATCTTTTATTTTGTAATTATATTTTTGTATTATGGCCGACTTTACTCTTGAAGAGGTGCGACCTCTCTCATACAATGTATAAATACAAGTTCACATTCCATCCATTAGACATAAGCAAGTTTTTCTCTCCTTCATTCAAGTGCGAATTTTCTCCAAGAGCAGATTGCGAATTTCTCTAAGTGCAGATTTAGGTTTCAAGGAAGGGCAGATTATTATCTGTTTTGCATCTAAAGTTGGTGCTGAATACTGGCCTTGTGATTGGCCTCATTGTAAAGGGAATTGTTGCCACTACTTATATATATAAGAGAGATCTTTGTTGCTGGGTTTTTCTCCCTCGAGAGGAGGGTTTTCCCAGGGTATCTGCTGTGTTATTGTGTCTGATTTGAATTAATTTTCTGTGCATTAAATCTGATCATTAAATTTGCATGGTATCAGAGCGGGTTTGAGAGGATCGTGATCAGATTATTCCTAATCAGCAATACCCTAGTTGTTCATCTATCTACATTAGTCAAGATGGTGAACAGGTTGAAGATCGAGGATAGACTCGAGGGTGCATCTAACTTCACATCATGGAGGTTTAGGATCATGCTTACCTTGTGTGAAAACAACTTGGGTGAGTTCGTAGAGTCCAGCATTCCTGAACCTGAGGAGGAAGAAGCGAAGTTACAATGGGTGAAGAAAGATATTAAAGCAATGAAGATATTGGTTGATTCCGTCAAGGATCATATTATGCCTATCGTCTCTAAGTTGAAGACAGCGAGAGACATGTTCAAAACATTGGAAGAGATGTACGAAATCAACAATACCAGTCGAGCACTTGCACTGAAGCAACAACTTCATCATGTGAAGATGGCGAAAGGTGAATCAGTGATTGCATACTTTATGAGGATTGCAGATTTGAGAGATCAGCTCTCGACAATAGGGCATATGGTTGATGACAAAGACCTGACTATGCTTGCTCTCAATGGTCTACCTTTGTCTTGGGAATCTTACATTCAGGGAATCAATGCAAGATCAAAATTGCCTAAGTTTGATCGCCTAAGATCAGATTGCATTCAAGAGGAATCAAGGTTGGTGGCAAGAGGCGTTGGTCAAAGTTCAAAGAATGAAGACATTCATGTTCTCGCCTCCCATGCTTCAAAGAAGAAAGGAAAAGATGGAAGGAAAGGATTCTTCAAGAGGAACCGGGACAAGGGAAATGATGATGCACCTCCATTCAAGAAGAAGAGGGATATGTCCAAGATTCAATGCTTTAGGTGCGATAAGTTTGGGCACTTCGCCAAATATTGTCCAACTAGACCTAAGCAACAAGTTACCGTTGCGAATGTTGATGATGCTTCTCCGCAAAAGGATTCAAGTGAATATTTGTTCTACTCAGCATTGGCAAGCAGTGTACCTAATGACACCAACACTTGGCTGATCGACAATGGTGCTTCACAACATATCACTGGTTTTAAGGAGCACTTATCAAATTTGGTGGAGAAGGAGTCTTCTGAGCAAGTCATTATTGGAGATGATGCTAGCTACTCCGTGAAAGGATTTGGGACCTCTTCACTTCATTTGGATTTCGGCATCACACTTCAGTTGAGTAATGTTCTTTATGTTCCTGGAATCAAGCGCAATCTTATTTCTATTTCAGCCTTGGAAGATAAAGGATATCATGTTGCCTTCTCCAAAGGCAAAGCTCTAGTGTGGCTGGAGAACTCTAGCTTCAAGGATGCTCAAGTAATTGGAGTTAGACATGAAAGTCTTTACAGGGTCTGCACACGTCCTTTACAAGCGTTGGTTCATGATTCTTCAAGTCTATGTGATCTTTGGCATCGGAGATTGGCTCACGTACACTTTCGTGCCTTACCTATCATGGAGAAGATGGTGTCGGGCCTTCCTAAGTTCAACCAGGAGCACGAAGGTACTTGCAAGGGCTGTGCATTGGGTTTAAAGAGTTTAAAGCCTTGGTAGAAAATCTTTCTGGTAAAAGAATTAAAGTCCTCAAATCTGACAATGGTGGAGAATACACCTCTGTCAGTTTTCGGAATTTTTGTATTGATGCAGGGATTAAGAGGGAGTTTTGTGTTCCCTATAATCCTCAACAAAATGGTGTTGCAGAAAGAAAGAACAGGACAATCGTGGAAGCAGCAAAGGCCATGATTCATGATCAAGATTTGCAAACCTTCTTATGGGTAGAAACTTCCAGGACGGTTGTATATGTTCAGAATAGAAGTCCTCATAAGGTCCTGGAAAACATGACTCCGGAAGAAGCCTTTACAAGAAAGAAGCCTAAAGTCAGTCACTTGAGGATCTTTGGATGTCCTGTCTATATTCATGTTCCCAAGGAAAAGAGAACCAAGTTGGAGCCTTCTGGCAAGAAGGGAATATTTGTGGGCTACAGTGAGACATCAAAAGCCTAAATATACATTCCAGTCGAAGTTGATCGAGATCAATAGGGATGTCACATTCGAGGAAGATGTTGCATTGAGATCCAGGATTCATATGGAGATTGATAATGAAGAGTCTCCTCGGGATATGGAAGTTGACCATACTCCTGAGATTCAGAGGGAGACTTCAGAACCAAAAGAAGATATTGATCCTGTTGAACCCTTGGAACCTACTGATGGGCCTACTGACATTGTTATTGGGAGAAAGAGACCTCTATGGGCCAGGCGTACTATGCAAGAGGCTGAAATTTTTGCAGCTCCTAGAGGCACATTCAGAGAAAGCAAAAGGCCACATAAGTTCTCCAGTTATGTTGCCTTGATGAGTCAGATTATAGAATCGAGCCTACCTATGTTGAGGAAGCATCTAGTCATCAGGTTTGGAAAGATGCTATGACAGAGGAGTATCAGTCAATTCTTAAGAATGATGTTTGGGACATTGTTCCTAGACCCGAGGGCAAGTCTGTGGTATCTTCTAAATGGCTATTCAAGATTAAGCATGCTGCAGATGGAAGCATTGAGAAGTACAAAGCAAGATTTGTGGCTCGTGGGTTCTCTCAGAAAGAGGGAGTTGATTATGAAGAAACATTTGCTCCTGTTGCTCGCTATACTTCCGTCAACCATCATTGCTATTGCTGCATCTAGAGGATGGAAGATTCACCGATGGACGTGAAGACGCCTTTCTCAATGGAGTGATTGAGGAAGAGGTTTATAGAGCAACCGATGGATTTGAGGTTCATGGGAAGGAGTCACATGTTTGCAAAGCTGAAGAAGGCCTTGTATGGTCTTAAGCAGGCTCCTCGTGCATGGTACGAAAGGATTGATGGGTACCTGTCAAGTTTGGGCTTCTTGAAGAATGATGCTGATTCAAATCTCTACTTCAAGGTAATCAATGGTGATGCATTAATTTTGGTTTTATATGTTGACGATCTGATCCTTACTGGAGAAGATCACCTGATTCTTGAGTGTAAGGAGTTGACTTCGGAATTTGAGATGGACCTTGGGCTCATGCATTACTTCCTTGGATTAGAAGTCTGGCAGAAACCAGATGAGATGATTCTAAGTCAAGGAAAGTACACCATTGATATACTTAAGAGATTTGGTATGATGGATTGCAAATCCATGTCCACACCTATGGAGACCAATTTACATAAGTTGAAGGAGGCTGCAGCTAATTCAGACTTGGTGGATCCTACCTTGTACAAACGGCTAATTGGATCTTTGATGTATCTAGTTAACACTAGACCTGACATTTGCTATGCAATGAGTGCACTTAGCCAGTTTATGTGTGATCCGAGACAGATACATCTTGTTGCAACTAAACATATCCTGAGATACTTGCGAGCACAGTTGGATATGGGTTGAGGTATACTGATGCGACTTGGAGTTACATGGTTTCACCGATTCTGACAGTTGTGTCACGATCGGAAGAGCACCTCGGGTTGTTGCTTCAATTTGGGTTCAGCTATGATTTAGTAGCAGGAAGCAACTATCTGAATATTACATGAGTGCGAGATATTGCAGCTTGTATGGCAACTCGAAGCAGTGCTTTGGTCCTTGCTGGATTGTTTGGACAATCAATGGAGCCTACTATCATTCATTGTGATAATCAGAGTTGTGTGAAGTCAATCCTGTGTTCCATGACAGAACCAAGCATTGAGATCAAGTACCACTACATGAGAGATATGGTAATGCGGAAGGCTGTTTGAGGTACATCGATCGATGGAGGTGTGATATTCTCACCAAGCCTCGCCCGTAAGATAAGTTTGTGGTTCTGAGACGAGAGTTGTTTGAGGTGAAAATGCCCTTGTTTGCCACCCTCTGAGTGAGAAGTCACGTTGGTGTGTTAACATCATGCAAGTGATGAACACTTGTACTTACCATACATGGTTGTAGCCATTATGGTTGATATCATGTTGAGGTGATATCTAATATCACGATGAGGTGATATTCTTCTTTTCACATTTGGTTGTAGCCAATGTGGTAGACATCACGTTGAGGTGATATGTCCTGTGTAGCTGGAAGTTCTCTCCCTAGCTGAGAGGGAGTGTTAATGTTATGGCAGCTTCGGGTTCATCCTTCCAACCATGAATGAAGACATAAATAAATATAGCCTATCGGCTATTTATTTATATGAGATATTTAATGTGAAGGGGCGCTTCACTTGGCAACAATACAATTTCTAAAAGGGCCGACCTTCCTTGTAATTCGCATCTTTTATTTTGTAATTATATTTTTGTATTATGGCCGACTTTACTCTTGAAGAGGTGCGACCTCTCTCATACAATGTATAAATACAAGTTCACATTCCATCCATTAGACATCAAGCAAGTTTTTCTCTCCTTCATTCAAGTGCGAATTTTCTCCAAGAGCAGATTGCGAATTTCTCTCAGTGCAGATTTAGGTTTCAAGGAAGGGCAGATTATTATCTGTTTTGCATCTAAAGTTGGTGCTGAATACTGGCCTTGTGATTGGCCTCATTGTAAAGGGAATTGTTGCCACTACTTATATATATATATAAGAGAGATCTTTGTTGCTGGGTTTTTCTCCCTCGAGAGGAGGGTTTTCCCAGGGTATCTGCTGTGTTATTGGTTTTCCTAGTCTAGTTGCATCCTCACTCCAAACCATACCCAAAGATAAGAGAAACATCAAACACCAGGAAGATTGTTGGTAATCCACAAATTAACTCACCACATTCCTTATGTATACTTTGGAAAGTTCATTTACGTCTAATAATCAGGCTTTCCTTTACATGGGAACATGCACCTAAACGCTGAAGACTAGTAAGAGACATACTAGAAATCCACAAATGTGACCCAGAAGCAAAAAAACATTCCTCCCAGAAATAAAGTGACAGCCATGGAGAACTTCCCTTTATTGAGAATTTCTTCACAAATTATGAGACCTGTTGTGTTTGACACTTTAGAATGTCCAAGGGGCCACAGGTTGTGAAAGGGAAAAAGATCCTAATTTAAGGCAGGGAGATTATGTTTATAACAGGAGAAACCATGTCCACTTAACCAGTGAAATGACACATATCCCTTGTCTTGCATTTCAAGTCTGAAGCCCCTTGCCCTGTTGTTGATGCTATCATACAGCGTCGGGTGTCTCCTTCCAGCCGATCTCCTTTACATGATGATAAATTAAATTATAGCCGATGGCTATTTAATTTATAAAGATAGCGATTTATCTTGAAGAGGCACATCCTTTGATAATTAATTAATGGAAGCTCGAATTAATGAAGAGGCACGATTTCTTTGTTGAGGCCGACATCATGCTTAATGTGGGCGTGATTTGTTATGAAGGGATGCGAATTGCTGACTTCTTGTATGTAAGAGACACGATTTTTGGAAAGAGGCCGACATGTTGTTCTTGGAGAGTCACGTCTCTCCCTTCAAATTGTATATATGCTCACTGGTTGTACCTCATTCATCATCCATTCATTTTTGTTCATCTAAAGTTCGAATATACAAGTGCGAATTCATCTTCAAGTGCAGATCGATATTGTAGAAGGCTAAGTTTTATCATTAGCGAATTGCATCATTGTGTTGCTGTGATTGCATCAGATTGTGGTGCTTACTCTTGGCCTTAATATCGGCCTCTATTGTAAAGGAGACATTCTTTGTGATTCAATATATAAGTGATATATTGTTGTTGGGTTTTTCTCCCTCAAGTGGAGGGTTTTCCCAAGGTATATGTTGTGTTATTGTGTTGATTTTGAATTAATTTTCTGTACCTTACATCTGATCATAAAACAAACATGGTATCAGAGCGGGTTTGAAGAAGATCTTGATCAGATTTAGTCTTGCAGCGATACTCTTTATTCTCTTTCTCATCTTTGATCACTTCTATCTCTTCATCAAGATGGTGAACGGTCTCAAGATCGAGGACAAACTTGAGGGAGCAACAAATTTCACATCTTGGAGATTCAGAATTATGCTCACCTTGGAGGAAAATGAATTGGCTGGGTTCGTGGAGAGCAAAATCCCCGAGCCTACTGATGAGGAAGAGAAGATTCAATGGAAGAAGAAAGATACTAAGGCGAAGAAGATGTTAGTTGATTCCATGAAGGACCATATTGTTCCAATCATCTCCAAGTTGAATACAGCGAGAGAGATGCTTAAGACTTTGGAGGAGATGTATGAGATCAACAACACAAGCTCTGCACTTGCATTAAAGCAACAACTTCATCATGTCAAGATGGCGAAAGGAAAATCCGTCATCACTTCATGAAGATTTCCGAGTTGAGAGATCAGCTCCCTACTATTGGTCATATTGTTGATGACAAGGACTTGACCATGTTGGCTCTTAATGGTCTTCCTTCATCTTGGGAGTCTTACATTCAAGGAATCAGCGTGAGATCGAAACTTCCCAAGTTTGATCGTTTGAGGGCAGATTGTATTCAATAAGAGTCTAGATTGGCTGCGAGAGGTATTGGTCAAAGCTCTACTAATGAAGACATTCATGTTCTTGCCACTCAATCCTCGAAGAAGAAAGGGAAAGATGGAAAGAAAGGATATTTCAAGAGGAATAGAGATAAAGGATCTGATGGTGCTCCTGCATTCAAGAAGAAGAAGGATCTATCTCGTGTTCAATGTTTTAGATGTGACAAGTATGGTCACTATGCAAAGGAACCAACCAAGCCTAAGCAGCAGGCTTCCATTGCTGATGTTGATGAGATCTCTACGCAAAAGGATTCAAGTGGTTTCCTATTCTATTAAGCTCTTTCAAGCAGTGTGCCTACCGACAACAATACTTGGCTAATTGATAGTGGTGCCTCCCGCCACGTGGAGAGAGATTCTAGCGAACAAGTCATTATTGGAGATGATGCTTGCTATTCTGTGAAAGGAGTTGGGACCTCCTCTCTTCACTCGGATTCCGGCATTTCCTTGCAGTTGAGTGATGTGCTATTTGTTCTAGGCATCAAGCGAAACCTTGTCTCAATTTCAGCCTTGGAGGACAAGGGATACCAAATTGCATTTTCAGAAGGCAAAGTTCTTGCATGGACGAAGAACTCCAATATCAAGACTGCTCGGGTGATTGGAGTTCGACATGAAAGCCTCTACAGACTTTGCACTCATCCACTTTAGGCATTGGTGCATGATTCTTCAAGTTCATGTGAACTATGGCATAGAAGATTGGCTCACCTTCACTTTCGAGTACTTCCTACCATGTAGAAGATGGTTTCAGGCCTTCTGAAACTCAACCAAGAGCATGAAGGCACTTGCAGAGGTTGTGCATTGGGTAAGAACACTAAAGGTCCATTTCATAGTAGTGAAAGTAGATCTAAATGTATTCTAGATCTTATTCATTATGATTTATGTGGTCCAATGTCTATTGCTTCTTTGAGTGGTTTCTTGTATTACATTATTTTTATTGATGACTACTCTAGAAAGACTTGGATTTATTTCTTGAAATCTAAAGAATCTGAGGAGGTATTAGAGAGGTTCAAAGAATTCAAAGCCCAGGTAGAGAACTTGTTTGGGAAGAGGATCAAAGTTCTAAGATCCGATAACGGTGGAGAGTACATTTCCAGCAGCAACCGTAACTTTTGCATTGAAGCTGGGATTAAGAGGGAGTTTTGTGTCCCTTATAATCCTCAACAGAACGGTGTTGCTGAAAGGAAGAACAGATCTATTCTGGAAGCAGCCAAAGCCATGATTCATGACCAAGATCTGCAAACCTTCCTTTGGGCTGAAGCATCCAGAACAGCTGTTTATGTTCAGAATAGAAGACCTCGCCGCATTTTGGAGAACATGACTCCCAAAGAAGCATTCACAGGGTGAAGCCAGAAGTAAGTCATTTGAGGATCTTTGGTTGTTCAATGTATGTTCATGCACCAAAGGACAAGAGGACAAAGTTGGAACCTTCTGGCAAGAAGGGGATATTTGTAGGTTATAGTGAGACATCAAAAGCCTAAAAAATCTACATTCCAGGTCAGAAGTTGATTGAGATCAGTAGAGATGTCAAATTTGAAGAGGATGTTGCATTCAGAAGATCCAAGGGCACTCATATGGAGATCAATAATGAAGAGTCTCCTCAGGATATGGAAGTTGACCATGCTCCTGAGATTCAGAGGGAGGCTCCATAACCTAAAGAAGATGATGATCCAATTGAGCCCTTGGAACCTACTGATGGGCCTACAGATATTGTGATTGGAAGAAAAAGACCTCTTTGGGCCAGGCAAACAATGCAGGAGGCAGAAAGGTTTGCAGCTCCAAGAGGAACTTTCAGAGAAAGTAAGAAACCTCGTAAGTTTTCCAGTTATGTAGCATTGATGAGTCAGATTATTGAGTTCGAGCCTTCCAGTGTTGAGGAAGCTTCTAGTCAGCAGGTTTGGAGAGATGCTATGGCTGAGGAGTATCAATCCATTCTTAAGAATGATGGTTGGGACATCGTACCTAGACCCGAAGGCAAATCTGTGGTATCTTCTAAGTGGCTCTTCAAGATCAAGCATGTGGCTAATGGGAGCATTGAGAAGTACAAGGCTAGGTTCGTGGCTAGAGGAATCTCACAGAAAGAGGGAGTTGACTATGAGGAAACCTTTGCTCCAATTGCTCGTTATACTTTAGTTAGGACCATCATTGCTATTGCAGCATCTAAAGGATGGAAGATTCACCAGATGGACGTGAAGACAGCATTTCTAAATGGTGTAATCGAGAAAGAGGTATACATTGAGCAACCTGATGGTTTTGAGGTGCATGGGAAGGAGTCTCGTGTGCAGACTAAAGAAGGCTTTATATGGCCTTAAGCAGGCTCCTCGTGATTGGTACGAAAGGATTGATCGTTACCTGATGAGCTTGGGTTTCTCCAAGAATGATGTTGATTCAAACCTCTACTTTAAGGTAATTGATCATGAAGCATTGATTTTGGTTCTATATGTTGATGATTTGATTCTTACTAGAGAAGATCACCTCATTATCAAATGCAAGGAGTTAGCCTCTGAATTTGAAATGAAGGATCTTGGTCTCATGCATTACTTCCTTGGCTTAGAAGTATGGCAGAAGCCAAATGAGATGATTCTAAGTCAAGGGAAGTATACTATTGATATTCTAAAGAGATTTGGTATGATGGATTGCAAATCCATGTCTACGCCTATGGAGACCAACTTGCATAAGTTGAAAGAGGCTACAGCTAGTTCAGATTTAGTGGATTCCACGATGTACACGCAGTTGATTGGATCATTGATGTATCTAGTCAATACTAGACCGGATATTTGCTATGCAATGAGTGCACTTAGTCAGTTCATGTGTGAACCAAGGCAAATACATCTAGTTGCAGCAAAGCATATCCTAAGATACTTGCG
Source organism: Sequoia sempervirens (assembly GCA_007258455.2). Classification (NCBI taxonomy): domain Eukaryota; kingdom Viridiplantae; phylum Streptophyta; class Pinopsida; order Cupressales; family Cupressaceae; genus Sequoia; species Sequoia sempervirens. Next base: position 6,107,710 of record VDFB02000011.1, read on the forward strand.
TGGCACAGTTGGGTATGGCTTGAGATATTTTCTGGTGTGGACTTACACTGGATATACTGATTATGATTGGGTAGGGTGTGTCACTGATCGAAAGAGCACCTCTGGATGTTGTTTCAGTTTGGGGTCTGCGATAATCTCCTGGTGTAGCAGAAGCAGTCTTCAGTGGCGAGTGCAGCTGAGGCCGAGTATATTGCAGCTTGTGTGGCAGCTCAAGAAGCAGTGTGGCTTCGAAAGCTCCTTGCAGGATTGTTTGGACAATCGATGGAGTCGACTGTCATTCATTGTGATAATCAAAGTTGTGTGAAGCTTTCTATCAATCCAGTGTTTCATGATAGAACTAAACATGTTGAAATCAAATACCACTATATCAGAGATATGGTATTGAGAAAAGCAATCCAGTTGAAGTATATCGGCACTGATGCGCAGATGGCAGACATTCTCACCAAGCCTCTCTCCAGGATGAAGTTTGTGTACTTTCGAGACAAGCTTGGTATGGTGGAGAATGAAGCCCTCGCTGAGAAGGAGTCTTAGTATCAGTGATCTTCCTTAATGCATTTCTCTTTGAGAGAGATTTGAGGTGCAAGCCCTTGTTAATGCATTTCTCTTTGAGAGAGATTTGAGGTGAAAGCCCTTGTTTCCACCCTCTGGGAGCAGCCATGGTGGATGTCATGTGTGTGACTCCATAACAACATCACGTGAGAGAGTCCGTGATGATTTTTCTTGTACTTGTGTTTTCACCCTCTGGGAGAGCCATGGTGAACGTCACAATGAGGTGACAACATCACGTTGAGTGATGAGCACTTGTACATACCATACATGGGTGTAGCCATGATAGTTGATATCACGATGAGGTGATATCTTTCCTTTCCACATATGGGAGTAGCCATTGTGGTTGACATCGCGATGAGGTGATATGTCTTATGCAACTGGAAGTATCCTCCCTAGCTAAGAGGGAGTGTTGATGCTATCATACAGCGTCGGGTGTCTCCTTCCAACCGATCTCCTTTACATGATGATAAATTAAATTATAGTCGATGGCTATTTAATTTATAAAGATAGCGATTTATCTTGAAGAGGCACATCCCTTGATAATTAATTAATGGAAGCTCGAATTAATGAAGAGGCACGATTTCTTTGTTGAGGCCGACATCATGCTTAATGTGGGCGTGATTTGTTATGAAGGGATGCAAATTCATTTAGCCGACTTCTTATATGTAAGAGACACGATTTTTGGAAAGAGGCCGACATGTTCTTGGAGAGTCACGTCTCTCCCTTCATATTGTATATATGCTCATTGGTTGTACCTCATTCATCATCCATTCATTTTTGTTCATCTAAAGTTCGAATATACAAGTGCAAATTCATCTTCAAGTGCAGATCGATATTGTAGAAGGCTAAGTTTTATCATTAGCGAATTGCATCATTGTGTTGCTGTGATTGCATCAGATTGTGGTGCTTACTCTTGGCCTTAATATCGGCCTCTATTGTAAAGGAGACATTCTTTGTGATTCAATATATAAGTGATATATTGTTGCTGGGTTTTTCTCCCTCAAGTGGAGGGTTTTCCCAGGGTATCTGCTGTGTTATTGTGTTGATTTTGAATTAATTTTCTGTACCTTACATCTGATCATAAAACTAACACCTGCAATGCCTAATTAATGCCAAAAAGGCACTAACAATGGTGAACTAGAGAATAATCACTTTTCCCATGCTGCCATAAATATTTGCACTGATTAGTCATCAGCAAAATCCCAGAAATCTCCCAGATTGACCTACCCTGACGTGCTGTGAATTTCTTGTCACTGTGTGTACCCATGAAGAAAAGGGCCTGGATGATCCTCGTCATGTAGTCCCTGATGTACCCTGTCACTTCTCAGATCTGTATAACCCCTGTTTTCATGAAATTTTTACTTGTAACAACATTACAGTTTAGTGTTAGATTTTTGTATGATCATTGGTACTAACCCGGAAGATTGACTATGGAGTTTTTGGCATATCCCAAATTGATCTGTAATGTGTTGGATTTACATTATTTGATTCATGGCATGGATTATTGTGATCTATTTCTGTTTTGTAAGATTTCGTCCTTGTGTGATGAGTGCAAATACTGCTAATATGTTGTCATTGTTTGTCATGTGCAAGGCTGCATGACTTGACAACCAATTTGAGGGTAGTAGTGTAAAGTAATTGATTGAGCAAGCTCAATCTCATCCAGAACTTGTGCAGTCATTCATGAGAGGATTGCAAAAGTTGTCATCTCTTCCTTTGGGTTGATCTCTGATTTGATTTTTAAATCTTATGACTTAATTTTTATCCTTCGTGCTATTTATCATGGGAGTTATTAATGTGGTCTATGTGGTAGTCCCAATGTTTGATGTTAGTCCTAAGTTTCTATGTAGCATGGTGGTTATTTGGGCCTATGGTTATAAGGCTTAGGCCTTGGTCTTGCTTCTATGTTACAAGGTTTTGATTTGTAGCTTAAGTTGTCAGCAGGAGACTTTGGACTCGACCTGGCCAACCTAGTTGCATGTGTTAAATGGCTTTTACTAGGCACTGAATGCCTCGGGGGTTGTGGGAAGCCTTGTTGGTTGTCACTAGGGTTTGGCATTGTCAGTTTGGTTTTGGTTTTGTTGTTTTTGGCTGTGGAAATAAAATGGAGACTGAGCCTGAGGGCATGTTGGATATACATGGCCTGAATAGCTCTATTATGTTGGATTTTGTGTCATGTCCCCAGAATCGTAACACATTGAAATGCAAATAAACAAAAAATAAATGATTTAATGCTACTATATTCTAGTGTTAAATACTGAAATACAAATAACTTAATAAAATAAATATCAAAAATGTAAATATAATAGCAATCTAAATACTATTATTATAATTATAATGATCATAGATAATATTGTAATTATAATACATCTATTATAATAAATAAAACAATTAATATTATTAATTGTAAATAAAATAATAATAATAAACATTCACAGAATTAATAATTAAAAAAATGAAGAGTAATCACAAATGTTAAGGCATCGATTCTGATTATTATTAAACCCAGTTAATGCAGCGATTGTAATTACAACATGAAGGCAACAATTACTCTAAACGGAAGTGCATTGACCATTCTTACATAAGGACAGCAATTTATATATAAGACAAATATTCACTCATGATAATCATGTAAGAGATGTGTGATGTGAGTAACTTAATTAATAGATGCAGCGATTAAGGGTGTCCCTCTAGGCAAGCAACACATCTTCTATAAAGAGTTGTATCCTTTCATAAAGACATGTAGATATAAAGATGATATAAAGAAATGTAGATAGGGGGAGGAGAAAAAGCCTTGCGCATATATGATCTGCAGCAGATATAATCGAATCATAGAAGGAAAACATTAAATAAGAAATCTGGAAAATATATTTCTGAGCATAGCTGCAGATATAATCAGGAAATGGAATGCCAATTATATATATATATAATAATTAGGGGAAGATATAATTTTATATATATATATATATATATACAGATATAATTATATATATACATATATACACATAATTATAATTATATATATACAGATATAATTATATATATATATATATATACAGATATAATTATATATATATATATATACACACATAAAATAATTAGGGGAAGATTGATACTAATTAGAAATAAGTGTGTCTGTGTGTGTGTGTGTGTGTGTGCAATAATGATGCTTGCAGTAATTACTGAACCCTATGCTTTAATATAAAGTATGGATAATAAATTCTTACTTACTTGATTCACACTAAAGATATCTTCTGGGTGTTAAAGAACAGATCAATGAAAGGAAGTAAGGGAACAAAACAGGACAATCAGCACTGCTCTATCATTTAGTATCAGTTTATGATTTCAGATTATATCAGTTAGCATAATTATTTTATGGTTTCAGATTTTATATAATCATAATGTATTGTTCAGATATAGTTGATGATTCATGCACATGCTTACTTATATCTTGCAATTAATATATTGGTGATGGAACATCAATAGGAAATGAAATAAGAGATCTGCATAGCATTCTTAGTGTTAATATGCATTATCACTCTAGGCATGGATCTTGATATATGATATGTATAGATGCTATTTTATTTTTAATGCCTAAGATAAGCTGTGTGTTTGAATCTATTTGAAAACCTGCTTAGGAGGAAGGGCCTGAGAAAGAGGTGCCTAGAAACCTCACTTAAGATCCACCTATTCCCAATGCAAGGAGGGGCCACGGATGAGTGGAGAGTCCACTTAAGATCCGCCCTGTCCGAAGGCAGGGATAGGCCATGGATGGGTGGAGGTCCCACTCAAGTCCACCTGGACCAAAGAAGGGAAGGGCCATGGAGGGGTGGTAGACCTAGACCACTATAAGCTGCGTTGGCTTCCTCCAGTAGGCATTGTGTGTTTGAAAACCTGCTCAAGAGGAAGGGCCTGAGAAAGTGGTGCCTAGAGACCTCGCTTAAGATCCGCCTATTCCCAATGCAAGGAGGGACCATGGATGAGTGGAGAGTTCACTTAAGATCCACCCTATCTGAAGGCAAGGATAGGCCATGGATGGGTGGAGGTCCCACTCAAGTCCGCCCAGACCAAAGAAGGGAAGGGCCATGGAGGGGTGGTAGGCCTAGACCACTATAAGCTCCGTTGGCTTCCTCCAATAGGCAAAGTGTCTTCTGAGGTTGTGACATGGGTGGAGAAAGCAGGTACAAGTTGTCAGCAGGGAGAGTTGTGGTACACAACCTCTTGGGCCTAGCAAATGGCTTCAGGCAGATCCATCCATGTTACTCCTCCTAGTTCATAATAGTTGCATTTGTGATGAAGCTATAAATGTGATGCCATGATGCTAATGCTAACAAATATGTGCATGTGTGGAAATATTGTTCATGTGGTGAATGCAGGTTTCAATCCAGAATTACTTCATTAAAAAGGACATTCATTGGAGAAGGTGAAACCCTAACCCTAATTGGCAAACCATAAGTGAAGTCTAGGGCAAATTAGGACAAGGGACATTACATTTTGTGCATTCTTTTTGGCTATGCAAGAGAAGAAAGGAAAAATTGTTGGCTGGAGGGAATTTTGGGAGACTTCTTGGTCTGGGAACAGTGGAGAATTTTGGGGGAAGAGAAACAGTGATTTTTACAGTGTTTTCTTGTAGAAGTGTGGTGGTGTGTTATGGAAATATCGGCTTTGGACACAGCGAACAAATGCTTGCATTCATCTGTGGCTGTGGGAATTATTCCTGCACTTTTGCTTGGCATACTGGTTTCCTGTGGATCAAAAGGAAATTCTGGTTGGAATCTTACTAAGGACAACCAGTAAGAAGTTGATATACTGTTCTCTTCAAGACTGTTTGTGTTCTTGTGCTTTATGTTTGTGAGCTGTTGTGGTTATTTTTGTACAATCTGGTTGTCCTGGAAATAACATTTTGCCTGTGCTTTTGTAGTTGTTGCAGGATTCTTTTGACGGACTTTATGATTTTGTGTTATGGGTTTAAAAACCTTGTATTCTTAAAGGTTGAGACAATAGTTTGTACGAAGTTCTTTGGGGTGTTCAGCAAACCCTGGTTCTTGAGGATTTTTAAGGACATGACTGTTCATTTTCACTTGTTGCTTTTGAATCTCTATGTCAGTCTTTTTGGATACCCCATTAGGTTTTGAGGCTTTTTATCTTGACTGTTTGGTCTTTGGAGTTTTATTGGGGGCTTGGCTCTTCTTGTGAGTATATCTTAGACTGTCTTAGCAACAAGAGTTTTATACTCATGGCAAGGACAATTATCTCTGGGTTTTATTATGCGGTTGCTGGACATGGTAAACTTCAATGTGACTCTTCATGCAGGAATCTAAACACTAGGTGCCAATATTATCTTGGGTACTTGCTTTGTCTCTGCAATCTCTAGGTCATCACTGCCAAGATTTGGCTGAGGTTGATCTTGCCTTACCTACAAAGGAGGCAGGGTGCTGCTCCAACAGATGGGATCATTTTGCACCCCTACACTCTCACATGTGTCTTTACAATTATCAGGGTTCCAAGAATACAGGATGCATTCACTGTGGAGATTTATGATAGGTGCAGTTTTTGGCTTCATCTGTGAGCATACTCTTGTATTCTTGTTATAAACACAACTCAGGTTTCTCTATGCTCAGACTAATGTTGGTCTCTGGGCTTTAATGTTAACCCAATGGCGCCCATTGTATTAACAGTTATGAGAACTTATTTTATGATTGTAAGAATACTAGCATGTGATATTGTGCTATGATGACACTGTTAAGATGTGAGGTTCAGTATTTAAGATCTTTGTACAATGTTAGATGTATGTAGCAAATGGATGCAAGTTTTGGAACAAACCTGAATCATGTCACTAATGTTCAATAGGGATATTTGTATCATTTTGTATAGCATCAGTGTGCTGAGTATCATGTGGACCTGCCTTAGCAGTTTATAGATGGATATAGTAGAAGTGGTATTATTTATAATATAGACGATTTATTTTGTTATAATGTGAAGACTTGTTGAATGTACAGATTCATGGCATAGTCTGTTATAGTAAAAATGATCTTGTTAATCTCTGGGAGGTGCATAGAGTTGCATGGTCACTGTCTATTTGAAACAATGTGTAATGTCCCCGTTTTTAGCACTTCACTTTTCAGTGATTGGTAGCCTATTCCCAATGTGCTGTCGGCTGGTCAGTGGCAGAATTAGGGTTTCCGGCTGTTTGATGGGTTCTCTTGATGATTCAGGGTTTTGCTTGTTGGAGTTTGGTTGTTCGGATTCTGGATTCCTTCTGGGTTTTCAGAGAGCTTTGCAGAGGTACGACTTGCAACTGCGTTGGGCAACCTTTCCGAACTTACTATTTTTAGTAAGTTATGACGGCTACATCTCGGAGTTTGGGATTTTGGAGTGCGGATTCTTTCTGGGTTTTCATAAAGCTTCGCAATGGTGTCGCATGCAGTTTGATCCGAGCGACTTTCCGAATTTACTATTTTTAGTAAATTCTATTTTTGGCAGTGAGCATGCAGTTTCCAGTGCAGTTGGCTTTCTTCTTCAGTAAGTTCAGTTGGCTTGTTCATTTTTGGCTTTGGGGCGCATTTGGAGAGATAAGTCAAATTATTTAAATAAAGTCATATTTTAATGTTATATTTTACTGTTGACCCCCCCTTAGCCTAGTGATTGAACTTTAAGTTGTTTTAAAAGGTGGTCTTTATGGGTGGACGCCTCATTGAGGTGAATTATTACATATTAAAGTTCAAAGTATTACTTGGAGAAAAGGGACACCCATTTTATGGAGTGAAGATTTTAAAATAAAGTAAAATTAAACCTTGAGAAAGGGGGCGCCCAAATTGGAGGGAAAAGAAGACAATTCAAATTTGAAAATTAGGGTTTCTTTTCTAGAAGCTTCTGGAGGGTCTTCTCAAAATTATATAAGGAAGCCTTGGGCCTTCATTTCAGTATCTTATGACTTCTATATTGTTATGCTGCCGAAATGGTAACAGGATTGCTTCGAGGAATGAATGCCTCCTAGCCTTGGCTCGACTTCGTGCTTGAGAGATAGCACCTAGTGGAGAGGTTTGCTTGTTTGAGTGACATTTTGTAGTGAGGTTTGCATTTGTAGTTTGGGTTTACTTATGTAGTTCAGTTTATTGCATTTTATGTCATTTTCTGGAGTTGTTGATAACAGGGCTGAATCTATAGTTTTACTCATAAATCAAAAAATACAAAAAGAGTTGTTCTGGGTATTGTCTCATTGGTTTTCTCTGTTGGAAGCGACCCTTCATGAATATTTGCAGATTTTAATATGAAGCTTATGATTTTATAAAGCAAATTCGTCATTCCTTGTAGGGCGCCCTTTCTGGAGTGCTTTGGGATCCGTGCCATTAATTAATAGCCACTTTTAGCTGTCCTTTCTCATAACTAAACTAGGCGCCATCATTTTGAGGGTCTATTGCATCAAAATTGAAGTCGTTTGGGTTAGAAATGAGTGAGTTATGAGCATTTTGAGAGGATTTTGTGTTGCTGGTTCTGATATTCAGGTTGCTGGTCTGTCATATCAGATTTGAGAAAATTGTGTATGAGTGAAGGGTGGGTGTTAGGAATTCATATTTGATCTATTGGATGACATATTTACTATTGCAGCACTTTGCGGAGTTCTAATCCTTGATCTTGCAGGCATTCTTCAATATATTGTAAGCTGCACAGTAGTACTGTCAGCATTTCTCTTAGTCTTGCTTTATCATGCTTGTAATGCCCACTGGATAAGTGGAAGAGGCTGGCTTGCCGCCTATCTACAGTTGAATTGCATTGTAATATCTTACATCTCCGCCCTATGGTAGCTCCATTCCCACTCCGGGTTTGAAAGCACATTCTGGGTGTTGAGTTTATTTCGAAGTTGCATTTGTATTTCTTTAAATCTCCACCATATGGTCGCCTCATTCCATTCTGGTTTGGGTAGCACATACTTGGTGTTGAGTTACTTTCAATTGCAGTTCTGATTTATTGTACTGACGATCCTCTTGCCATATGACAGCCTCTCTCTTGTTGAGATTGAGTGCGCATTCTTGGCAAAGAGTTATATTGTAACTGCTGGTTTGATTTATCTAACCCTAATGGGTGCCTTCTGTATGTTGTTGTAATTGCATTCAAAAATCGGAAAAAAATTTGGTCCGGTTCTTTACACAATGCCCTGTCTTGGGATAGCAGTACACAACTGTAGCTTGTTCTAGATTTGAAAATGCGCATAGATGATCATTTCAAATAGTATTCACACCCCTTGACATGGTATTATGTTGTAATACTGGTGTAAAGTTGTCCGTTGTGGAATTAAACTGTAGAAAAAGGTGTTAAGACATGTAGAAAAGTGAGTCTCCCATCTGTACCACTTGAACAAGCAGTAAATTTAATGGCTATGGTTGGAAATAATTGGGTATAGTCACTGTCCTTTCATATGGATTTGATTTCTGTAACTGTTGATGATTGTCCTGGATCTCTGTGTTTGAAAGAGGAGAGTCAAATGTTGCCTTAGACTAGGGATGTCAAGTGTGTTATACTTCATTGATCTGAGGAGTCTTATGGACGAAAAGAAGAAAAGAACTTGTCTTTGCTAAACTAATTCATGGGACTTGCAAAGATGAATAAGACTGTTAGAATACTCTGCTTCTCCATATTGTGTTAAACAGCCCTAAAGCACTGTTAAGTGGGGTTTCCAAGCATAAAATATACTGATCACTGTATCAATAGATAATTATCTGTTGCTTAACCTAGAATAAGGAAGTTAAATGATGTTGAAGATTGACTCATTCTTCTACTCCTTTGTCTGTGTTAAATAAGTCCTACAATACTGTTATCAGGGACAAAAAGGTAACACAATCCTGTAATAAAGAAATGAAAGATTATTATATTTAATGTTATGGGTTTGGGTAATGATAATGCTTACTATTTCATCTCTGTTGCTCTGTACAGAACTTTTAGGAAAGGTAAAGATGGCACAATAGTGTATTGAGAATTGTGTGTTAAGTATGTTAATGAAAAAGCTTAGCTCATAAGTCCAAATCAGTGAAATAAATCTTGATTGGTTAATAAACTGTTGGTTTGCCTCTAAAACCTGAATGGGGACCACAAGAATATTGCAACTTAGCCCTGAGAACAAAGGACAAACAGGACTCGGGACATTTTGGAATCCTTTTTGACTGGAAAGCAAACCTAAAACTATCAAATAGACAACTAAGGGCAGTGAACCCTAACGGGGTATTATATACACATTGTCATTCAATCTAACTTGAATCAAGAGAGTGAGTCAAAGGGGCAAGAGCGTCTCATTGCTTCATTAGTCCTATAATGGTCAAGAGAACACTTGATACGATGCATGGTAATCGTACTAGTCAAGTTACACTTGCTTATGCATGGAATTGAAACTAGTCAAGTGAAACTTGACAAATGCATTAGTCTTATTTGGTCAAGTGGCACTTGACAAATGTATGACTCTCTGTGCAAATATTGGAAACTGAACTTGTGGCCTTATGACATGTTGAGCTTCACATTTCAAAGTAAGAACTGAGGAAGTTCAAGGACAAACATGCAGGATAAACCAAATAATAGCACAAACCCTAATCCCCAGCACACCATCTCCTGACAATTGCATTTTAATTCTGCAACTGCTCTCCTGAGTTTCCTTCCTGGTCATGCTTCCCACTCCGTGGAACACCACAAAACAGCACCTAGGCAGGATGTCTGCCACATCACAAACACCCTCGGCTTCAACATATTCATCCCCAACTAGAAAATCCGTTTTTAGGAAAGAGGGACCCACAAGACTGTTTTTCCCTCTTTGAACCCTTTCAATTTCATCGGTCAAATCATAGGGGTAAAAATTTTGAATTTGGTAGTAGCTTAGCAGCCAAGATTATCCCTGAAATGGATGAACACTTTCAAATTAATCCACGGGTAAATAGATGTGCACTTCTATACACTTGGGATAGACTTACAACAAATTACTTGCCATGTCATTGTTGGGCCCTTTTCATTCACAGATGCCATGCCATGATGTTTGCCAAATCAGAAACACCTCGGTTTCAACCTATTCATCCCAAACTAGAAAATCCGTTTGCAGGAAAGAGGGACCTGCAAGACTGTTTTTTCTTCTTTCAACATCAGTCAAATCATAGGGATAAACATTTCGAATTCGGCAGTTGCTTAGCAGCCAAGATTATCCCTGCAATGGATGAACGCTTTCAAATTAATCCGCAGGTAAATGGATGTGCACTTCTATACACTTAAGATATGCTTACATCGCATTACTTGCCATGTCATTACAGAGCCCTTTTCATTCACAAATGCCATGGCCCATTGGAATAAATTGGATATCATGAAAATTTTGCATCTTGGAGGCTATTGGAGCAAGCAGAGGCCAAAATTTTCTATTTTGAGAGCAAGGCCATGTCCAGATGCAAACCCAAGTTACCAAATTTGAAACTTTCTACAAGACCAAGAAATACCTTTACCTCTTTGTACCAGTGCAACCTGAAAATCTCTCTCCTAGCTGACACATGATGCAATCACAGGAAATCAGTAAAAAACATTGACAGCCATCAACAGATTTCCACATCTCCACAGGCTCATCTCCTCAATCTACTGATATTCAAATATTAACTCAAGCTCCCTATGCGGGAAACAGATCACAAGCCTTGCCCCAGATCAACAGTGCACAGGCTATTTCCAAACGACAGTAGGCCCACTTCTTCAATCCTCAAATGTCTAGAATCCCATGCGAAGCTGCCACCTAGGGACCATCAGACATGCTACCCATAGATCACAGTTGTCACACCCTCTAAAGCCACCATGGGCCCACAAATCACCCCAAAGATACCTTGGCAAAAACCTGGATCCAAACTGGGAATTAATTTGATTTCATTAAAACTTCACGATTACCCTTAACCCGGAGCAACAAAGATGTAAAATTTGCACCGAATTGGTGTGAAGAAAATCCAACTGTCAAACATCCTAGTGAATTAAATTTCATATTTTTTGCTCCCATTCATTTGAACCTCTCATCACCTAGAACCAATCAGAGTTGCTACATCATGCACAAAAGATCCCAGGTAGACAAACCCTAACATGTTGCTGAGCAAACATTATTGCTATGTGGACACCCAAACTACCCCAAACTTTATTATTGATAAATGTCATGCAAAAATAAACTAGATTCCATAAAAGTTAAAACGTTGGGCCCAAGATGACTTTGGAGCAACTGGATGCCAATATAAGCGTAAACTTGATGCAAACCCAATCTAAATGCAAATAACAAATTGGGCTAAACATATTTCGGATCAAAAATCTCTTTCAGACCCCCTTCAAAGCATTTATGATCCGACCTACAGAAGGTTGGCAAACAAAACCTGCAAGTTAGTAGCTAAATTATAAGAATTGTAAGGAACCCTAGGTAAGGGTCCAAATGCATATTCAGAAAAGTTAAGGAAAAACGTTTTATATTGTGTGAAAGAATATCTATATAGTGCTGTGCTTCAGTGGTGTTGTTGGTAAGAACTTCTTTGTCTATATAAGTATTTCGTTAGGCCTACAACAAAGGGCCAACACATGTCCTACGTGTATGGTGTGTTCTTTGTGTGGAAAGGGGTGTGATAGATGTCAATCTCATATGACGTCAAATGGATGGCATGATCATGTGGTAGAGATGTGACCACATGTATGGCACAAAACTGAACATAGCTGAATGGAGGAAGGAATGGCCATGCGTTGAGTCGCACAACTATGCATAGGGGTTGAGCACAGAAAGTCACATACAGGAATGTGCAAGGTTTGCATTGAACAAGATAGTGAGTCGCTATGGTGCATTGTGAGTGGAGACAAGCCTACAAGTTACACAAACATATGAGGTAGCAATCATTGCACTCAAATCATTTGCCACTTCTTGAGAAGTGATGATCTCCACTACATATTTCCTTAGTGAAGGAAACTAGGTGCCAAATTGTTCCATACTATACCACTTTGCCTAGTTGGCATACTATCCCGCCTTAACTATAAGGAATACTTGGTAAGTACCTAAGGGAGTATGGGTTCTTGTGGTATCTATGACGGCATGTTTCATAGTTGGATTAAAGTGCACAAGATCCAAGTCTATGGGATGATGGGATTGTGCTAGCTCTAGAAGTGGAGATAACTTGAGGAGCTCCATTTTGAAGACTAGATGTAAACCCAAATGCTAAGGAATGTTGAGAACAAAGGCATTCTCACCAACTATGCAGAATTGTGTAAGGACTATAGCACAATGGTTTGATCTTGCGGTGGGTACCACAAAGCCTTTCCTTCTATAGATTAAGCCAGAATTTGTGACCAAACTGAAAGGTGTGAAGCACATGATGGGTGTCATGGTGCTCTTTGTTTTTTTGTTGTTGTCACTAAAGAATTTGTTGGACCTTTTGATGAAGGTCTTGGATGCATTGGATGAAGCATTAGGCCTTATCTGATTCCTTTCTTGTGCACACATCTCCGTTGTTGAAGGAACATGGTATGAGATGTCAAGGGGTGCAACTAGTTGCGGCCCAAGACATGTCTAAAAAGGACAATGCCCTGTAGAGCTATGAAGTGATGATGTAGGTATGCTAAATGTAGGGTAAGTTGTCATCCCATTTTCCCAAATGAGCATCATTGTGAATGTGCAAGTGGTGTACCAATGTGTGATCAACAACCTTTGTCTATTCATTAGTCTGAAGATGGAAAGCTCTAGGACGGTTCAATTGTGTATCCAACATAATCCAAAGAGTTTTCCAAAAGGTGTTGACAAATCTTTGGTTGCAATTGAATAAAATGGATGTTAGAAGCCCAAAACGGATACAAACATGGTTGAAGAAAATACATGCAGCTCCTAATGTTGTGATACTCTTTTTACAAACAACCATAATGGTCATTTTTTAAAACCTATCAACCAGAACAAACACAATCTTTTGGCATTTGATGGTAGGAAAAATGCTAAGAAAATCCATACACTTAATTTCCATGGGTGCTAGGGGACCACTAAAGGAGTGTAAAGTCCCAAAGTTTTGTTTGCAAGTTTTACAATAAAACACAAAATGCAAGACTTGATGTGGTGCTCAATGTCACTGCCTGTGTGAGGCCAATAGAAGTTTTGTTGGAGTGTGGCAAGTGTCTTAGTGAAAAAAAAATGACTTGCAATTTTGGAACAATGTGCTCCCCAAATCAAACATTATTGAGGTACACCCAAGGAAACACATAGTTGCTCAAGTTTGTAGAGCCTATTGGACTAAGTTACTGGTTCGGGTTCAGGGACGGGTGTGGGTACGAGAACCCGGTACGTGGGTACATGAAAAAAAAATTTAGGGGTTTGGGAACGTATGGGTACGTGTGTGTATATGTATATATATATATACACACAAAAAAAAAGAAAGAGAAATATACAGAATTGTAAAACTAAATCATTTCATAGTATGATACTTGATCATTGATCAATGCCAAATGCCAAAGATAAATATTCACGATCATTGATCATTGATCGAGCAAGATTCATCATACATTTACCCTGGCAAACACATTCCCAGGTCTGAGATATTTATAAACTCATTGTATTACTTGTAACTGCTGTTCATTCTATTATCTGGTGTTATAAATCAATGTATTTGCTGCTACAAATAGACTGTGAGAAGTTGTAAAAGATTATAACCTTGTCTCAGATTGAGTACAGACTTTCTTCTATCTGCTGTTAATTTTCTGAGGATTAACTTCATACATCAGCTCTAAACATAACACAGGAAGTTCTTGCAATAAGTCTGAATATGTATTTCTGAATATGCTTGGTAAACTCAGTCCAATATTAAGTAGTATGTTTCAGATTTGGGTTATCAGATTTACTGTTAGTATCTATGGAGTGGATAGTAATGTTGTAATGCTGATTATCTGTTGTACTATTATCTACTGCAAATTTTTGAGGTTGCTGTCAATTCTGGTCGTTGTATGTAATGTATCTGCTGCAAATATAAGCTCAGTTTGTATTGCTGTGGTCTGGCATAGTTTTGGAATACTGTGATCTGCTCTTTGTTGGTTATTCTGAGTATGTACAGGTCTGATATTAATTTTTGAGTAGGTATCTATTGTGTATCAATCATATTTGAAAGTTGGAATGGCTTAGTATTGATTCCCAGATTTGCCTCTGCATTACACATTGAATTATCACAATGGAAATCATCACTATGAAATGATCAATGATCAAGTATCATACTATGAAATGATCAATGCTGTTTTAGGGTTAGGAGGAAATTTTTTTTTTTTAAAATGTTTTTTAATCAAGTTTGGGCCCTTTTTTTTAACTTGGCCCATGGGTTCGCCGGGTTACAAGCTTTCGCCAACCCGTGAACCCTAGCGAACCCACAGTGCTGGGCGCGCACCCGCATACCCAGCACCCACAGACGAACCCGAACCGGGTGTGTACCCGAACCGAGTTCGGGGCCTGCGGATACGAACCCTGCAACATAGCTATTGGATATGTGGAAGTTGCCTATAGGCACACTTTGTGCAAGTGCATTGAAGGGTTGTGCAAGATCTTTGTCTACTGAGTGCAATAATCCCCAATCAAAAAAGTCATGCACACAGTTCCAATATGCTGACTAATGCTTGGACCAAAGGCCGACTAAGGCAAACTACAACTTTCTTGCCATGCCCTTTCTTATGTTTGATTACCATATGGAATTGTTGCAAGTCATCCACTTCGTGTGTTGTGCAATTTCTAATTTACTATGTATGTAGAGATTGAAATGGCTAATGATCAAACTCAATGACAGCTAATTTATTGAGGATATAGGGGCATCATTACATGAAAACTTGAACAAAAGATACAATTCTTTCTCATAGGTAAAGTGGTGCCACACAATAGTACTGAAGGTCTCTAAGTGATACGAAACAAGATGGCCCTATTGAAATAGCACTACACCAAGTGCATATTCAAGCGCATATATTTGTATTTCAAAAGCATGTGTTGTATCAAGCATTTCCAAGACTAGTGCAAAACAAAGGTATTACTTGAGTTTGTATAAGGCAGATTATTTGTTGCACATAAGTCCAATAAGGTCATCTTGACATGCATAATCTAATTGAAGGGCCAAGTAACACATGAAAATCCAAGAACAAACCTTACGTAGAAATTGGCAAGGCCAAGAAAGTTGTGCAATTCTATGAGATTAAAAGAATCTGGCCACTTGCAAATGACATTTTATCTTTTCTAGATCAACATGAATGCCAAATTTGTTGATGATGTATCCAAGGTATTAGATTTGGGTCATGTCAAAAGTACATTTGCTGATACTCAAATGTGGATTGTGTTGGCATAGGGTTTCCGAAACCTATATAACACGTTGGGCATGCTCTTCCAAGGCCTTTTTGAAGACAAGAATGTCATCCAAGTAGGCAATGACAAAAGAATTGATAAATTTAAATAGCACATCATTCATCAAGTGCATAAACATTGTAAGGGAATTGGTCAAACTAAAAGACATAACCAGCCACTCATAGAGTCCTTTCTACAATTTAAATGTTGTTTTCCAAAAGTTTTTCAATTGTACTGGAACTTGATGATACTCAGACTTAAGATCTATTTTTGTGAAGTATCACACCCCACGAAGCTAGTCCAAAAGGTCATCAATGCATGGTAATAGATATCTATTATTTACTATGATCCTAATGAGTGTCTGGTAATCAATGCAAATTGCCAAGTTCCGTCCTTTGGTGGAAGCACAATCGAACTACCACAAGGGGACAAGCTTGGCTTGATCTTGACTGACCAATTCTTAAATCTAGCACCAAATTTTGTCATTCTCCCAAGCAGACCTTTGGTAAAGGAAGTTACTCAAGAAAGGGGAACCAGGAATTGAATCAATTTTATGTTGCACTAAGCAATATATGGGAAGGGCCACATGATCGATAATATTTTTGTATTGGTGCAATATAGTGTGGAGTGGGCATTGTTGCGACAAATTACGCATGTGGTTGTGCATTGTCAAAACAAGTTTGCCTAGTTAAGTGGGATGATCTATGCAAAGCATCAAAAGAACAAACTTTTGGGTACATGCAATAATTTTACGATATTGTTTTGTCAAAACTAAAGAAATTATGGACTGGTAGGTCATTTCCCGAAATTTGAAATATCGGATGCCAACATGAATTCATCAACATTGTTTTGCACTATATACCCTTTACTGATCACAAATGAAAGGACAGCCCAATAGGATGTCATAAGCCTCTAGGGGTGCAATGTCACAAGCAATAGTGTTGCAGATAGGTGAAACAACATAACTAAAAGTGCATTGTCAACTGACTTGTCTTGTTGTAACCATCCCAATGAATATGCAATTGGGTGTGCATTGGTGGTGAGTCCAAGACACTAAATTGCACTATGCATAATGATGTTAATTTGGTTGCCACTATCTATGATGAAGTGTGTGAGCTCACCGTTGACCCAACACTTCATGTGGAAAAGGCATTCTCTTTCTCTCATAGTGTGTAGAGATTGTTGTATCGAGGTAGCGTGCCTCTTGATCAATTTCTTCACTATCACTCAGATGTTGTGTTGTCTGAGTGACTAGTGTTTGTTGCTTGGAATGGTTAAAGACACTGTGAAGTGAGACTAGAGAAGGCTGCACCATTATTCACCTTGTGGCTGTTTCACTTTGTTTCTACCTAACATAGGTGTTGAAGGAGACTTTTGCACTAGTGATAGTGGCTGATAATTTTGGTGTAGTTTCTACACTAGTGTGGTTTGTCGTGGCACATATGATCAAAATTGTTTTCAAGTGGGCTTGTGTTTGGAAAAAAGGTGTTGTTGCTTCATATTCGCCTTGACTCCAATTTTAGACACATTACAAAATGTTTGACCCGAGGCATCTGATACTAGGAAATACATCTTTGCGCAAATGAGAGGTGAGAGTACACTAAAATACTTGAGGACTTGAAGATGTTTTGGCATGTTGTTGAATAGGCAAGTAGAGTAGTCATGGAATTCGTTAGTATGTGATTCCACAATTTAATCTCTATATTGGCATAATTGTTAAAACTTCATTTATTCATTCTTTAAATGTTGAAGAGCATACAATACTCATCCTGAAGTGTATTAACAAAAGTAGACCAAGTTGTGATTGGTCGTCCCTCTCATGTTGTATGTTGTCCACCAATGGTGTACTAATAGGGACATTTTATTGCAAAGAAGATCTTTTCTTCACCATTGGATTTACTAACGAAAAAAATAGGATTCAAGTTCTTTACTCCGATAATCTAGGGCCATTGCTGATTGTCCAACAAAGTGGGGTATGATGCTGCCAAGAAAGTGGGCAGCTTCAATAGGTGGTAGCATTCAAATGGACTTGTCATATGCCACCATACCATTACATGGAAAGCAGGTCTAACTACATAGGGAAAAGAAAATGTTGCACATTGTGGAGGACCCAGAAGAAGAAAAAATGAGGTACTTAATACAGAAGGTGAACCTAGTAACATAATTACGTACCATGATGCTAATGTTGGCAGCCATACTAACCCCACTTCATGCTCTCAACCTCCTTGTTCTGAAAATAATGATATATGGGATATGTATTTTGACAGCACTTGCTCTAGGGAAGGAAATGGTGCAGGTATTGTTTTGGTGTCACCCAGTAACACAAATTATAGATTTACAGATTGAATTTTGGCTACACTGACAATGTGGCTGACTATGAGGCCTTGCTATTTGGTTTAAATATAGCCTCCAGGTATGATATTAAATGTTTAAATGTACATGGGGATTCGGAATTGGTTGTGTCTCAAGTTAGAGGTTCATCAGCAACCAAAGAGAAGAGATTGAGGATATATAGGATACATGAAGTTTGTATGGAATGCCATGGAAATGTTTGATGCTTTTGATATCAAGTGGTTGGACAAAAGTAAAACTGTTACAGCTAATGCCCTTGCTATCATGGCCTCAAAGTTTGATGCATCTTTGATATCACCCCATCACATGTGTAGTGTGAAGGTTCTCACCAGACCAAGTATTCTTGATAACAAATACAATTAGCAAGTATTCAATGATGATAAACAGATTTATGAGTTCTTAAATTGTATTGATCATTTTGAAAACCTGCTCATTCATTGGCAACCTATGGTAGAAGTTGAAGATGGAAAAGAAACCATTTTCAAAAATGAGATTGTTCAGCTCAAAACCAACACCATTCCAAGGGGCCTTGTGGCTCTTGAAAGGATGTTTAATGGTGTTGATTACTACAACACAAGGAGCAAGCCAATCAGCAAGGATGATGTAGGTGATGTGAACCTACGTATTGATGTAGCTCCTAAGATGATCTACATTGGTAAAAGGTTGAGGCCAATAGAGAAGCAAAAGCTAATTGCATTGTTGAGGAAGTTCAATAAGTGTTTTGCATGGTTATTTGATGAGTTGAAAGCCTTTAGGGAGGACTTGTTCCAACACACCATTCCCTTGAAGCCTGGTACAAATCCATTCAAACAAAAACAAAGACCTATCAACCCCACGCTAACCCCTCAGATGCAGAAAGAATTGATGAAGCTAGATGAGGGTGATATAATCAAGTCAATCAAACATTCAAAGTGAATATCCAACCTTGTCCCAATGAGAAAGAAAAATGAAGACATAAGGCTTTATGTAGATTTTAAAAATTTGAACATCAAATACCTTAAGAACAACTATCCATTGTGTAGCATGGATGATTTACTAAACAAAGTGATAGGGCCAGAGCTGATGTCAATGATGGATGGCTTCTAAGGGTATAATCAGGTTGTGGTTAAAGAATCTAAGCAACATAAAACAACACATTCACAACTCCATGGGACACATTTGCTTATGTCTGTATTTCAAACTCAAAAACACAAGAGCCACCTTTCTAAAGGACAATGGACATTACCTTTGTTGGTTTGATAAATAAGATCATGGTAGTCTATCGAGATAATCTAACTACCTATTCCAAGGATAGGAATGACCATTGTAAACAATTAGAGGTAACTTCCAAGGATGTTTGGAATGTGGGATTCCTTAAATCCTAGGAAATGTGTATTTGGTGTGGAAGAGAGCAAGCTCCTTGGGCAGATAATGTCTAAGGAAGGAGTAAGGATTGATCCTGAAAGAGTTAAAGCAATAGGTCCCCATCCCTCAACCCAAAATAGATAAGGCAGTGCAATCCTTCTTCAGCCAAATTAACTTTGTGAGGAATTTTGTTCCTAACTTTGCTGAGAAAACAAAAGCTATCTCAAAATTGCTTGAGAAAGGACAATCAACCAATTGGGATAAGGACTCAATTGACACTTTCGTGGAAATTAGGGATGCACTTAAAAAGGCACCAATATTGGCAAACCCTGATTACTCAAGGCCCTTTCAATTGTTTTCTTTTGCTTCTTTCTATACTATTGTTATTGTTTTTCTTTAGAAAACTGCTGAGGGGTATGAACAGCCAATTATATTCTTAAGCAAGTCATTGCAAAATGTTGAATTGAATTACTTCATCATGGAAAAACATGCTTATGCTCTTATTAAGGTTGTTATAAGCTTTAGGTCTTGCCCAATAGAAGCTAGAATCACTGCCTATGTGCCTCACACTATTGCGAAGGACATCTTCATTCAGTAAGAAACTCCAAGCAAAAGATGCGGGTGGATCGATAAGAAGAGTGTGGCATGGAGGTACAGACTACAAAGCTAGTTAGAGGTCAAGGCCTTGCCAAGATAATGGCAAATGCCAAATACAAACTTGGATGCAGCATAAGCAAATCAAGTTTGTTCTGATTCGGCATCTTTTCCTTGCCCTTTGAAAAATGATCCATGGTACAAAGACATAGTTTTCTATTTGGAAAACATGAGTTGTCCCCCAAGATTAAATGATCATCAAAAGAGAAACTCAAAGTTGGCAACCCAAAGGTATGTGCTACTGCAAGGCCAATTAATGTGGAGGAACCTTGATGGATTGCTCCTTAAATGTTTAGATAATAAACAATTTGTCAAAGTCATCAATGAGTGTCATTCATGGTTTTGTGGGGGACATTTTAAGTCAAAAACAATCTACTTGCAAGATAATCAAAGTAGGATACTAGTGGCCCACATTGTTTAAGGATGCAGCCAAATTTGGTAAGAGGTAGTAATGCTTTCCAAATATTTACAAACAAGATGAGTTTTGTGAGTGCACTCCCGCTCACTTACATATCAATCAAGGCTCCATTTCAACATCGGGATATTGATTTTTTGGGGCAATTGTTAAAGATCAAGCAACAAATACAAATGGATTCTTGTAGCCACCAACTATTTCACCAAATGGGTGGAGGCAATCCTACTAGAAATGCTACATCTAATGTGGTGATTGACTTCCCGCTAAGCAACATAATCACAAGGTTTGGTGTGCCTACAAAAATAGTTGTTGATAATGCAATGAATTTTGATCCCATGACCTTGACAAGTGTTCTAACTATGGGATAATATTAACACGTTCTTCCCCTTATCATCCATATGGGAATGGCCAAATTGAATCAAGTAACAAGTGCATTATGACCATCATCAAGAAGACTAGACTCAAATAAGAAAAGATGGGATGACACACTTGGATTTGTTGTTTGGGCATAGAGGATAACATATAAGAAGGCTATTGGTAGGAGCCCCCTTGAATTAGTTTTTGGAATACAAGCCAAAATGCCAATCAATCTTGAGTTACCAATGTACAAATTGTTACAATAAATTGAGGGAGAGGAAAATGATGCCATTTCCTTGGGAGTGCATTAGTTGACCGAACTTGAAAAAATTAGAAAGGCTGCACATGAAAGAGATTTGTTGCAACAACAAAAAATGAAACATTTATTTGATAAGGTAGTTCAAAGAGATTTCCAAGTAGGGGACACTGTCCTCATGCAAGACGCAAGCTCTGAAAAAAAGGCAAACATGGAAAATTTGAAGCCTTATGGGTTGGAACTTATAAAGTTGCAGACAAGTGTGGTCAAGGTACTTTTTACCTCAAGAGTCTTGATGGAAAGTTAATGGAGTTGCCAATTCATGGTCAGCATCTCAAGCAATACTTCTCTTGGCGGTTTGAGGCTCTCTTTGGGCCTATGTATATATTTGTCTTTCTCTCTTTGTTTGTGTTCTGCCCTACATGTACTATATTGTGAGCATTGTGTCCTTGTACAATTGTGACCTTTGTTGGTCATGATGACGTATTATTGTCCTAGTCCCATCCATGATGTCCCTTTTTGTGGTCTACTCTTAGAGATAGCTAGATTCTAGTTGTGCCCTCAAGAAACATGTGTCTCCAACTAGAGCCTATGTTGGGACTCAATCTAAAAATGCAAAAAATTGTTCCCTTGTGCATTAGACCTCATTTTTCCCATCACCTATAACCGATCTGAGAAATCTTTAAATGGGTCTCCCCTTGGTCAAGTTTTCCTAGATGTTATTCCTCATCATCCTCCATGTTCCAACCAAATACTAGAAGTTGCGAAAAATCAAAAAAAGATTCTATTTTTGTGAAGCTTTTGGCCATTTTCTCAAATGTTTGCTAAGTTGCAAAGTTTTAGTGGAATACCAGACATCTTTGGCTTGTCTAATATCCTATCCTAACCACTAGTCCTACATAAAAATTCCGCTAAGTCTATCGTGTTCTTTTATTCCTTTCATTTCCTTCATTCCATCAATTTGCAGGTTTTTGATGGACATTTGGACTTCCTTTTCTTGACCTCCCATCGTTCTTCCATATTCTCTCATTCTCTTGCTCCTTTCCCCTTTTCCCATTTGCAAAGTCATAGAGTTCATCTAGACTTCTTCCATTCCCTATCCATGTCCTAACCTCCTATCCTCTTCTACATTCCTAGATTCTCCCATTCCCGACTTTTAATAAAGTTTCATGTGCATTTTGTTGTACCCAAAATCAAAATTTTTGCTTCACTAAGGCATTTTGCTTAATTGAGTCTTAATCTTGTTAAAGTGATGTCAGAAGGTCGTTTTTGGGGTTTTTAAATATGGAGTTGGTGTTAGTGTCATGTCAGTCTGTTACTGAAGAAATTTGAGAAAAGTGAAAATCTGAAGAAAAATCATCAAAATTTTCTATCTCTGGAGAAGGAAGCACATTTTCAAATGGGCGCCCTATCTTTTAGGGGCTCAAATCCTGTTTTTAGGGTTTGTCACCTCCAGTAGACATTTGTCCGACATCATGTCAACTTCGCAACGGGCTATCAAGCTTGTCAAATGGACCTGTTTCATGCAAGTTACAGATGATATAGTGCAAAACGAGAGGAGTTCCAGAATTGGCTAACACTGAGGAAAAAGAGCAGCTTTTGAGAAAGGCGCCCATCTTTTTGAGGTGTCAGATGAAGGTTTTTGACTAAATGCCACCCAAGATGCTTATCTCACATTTGTTCGAGCTTCGCGACGCATCCGTCAGTGGGTGAATCTGAGTTGCAGAAGTGCTTGAACCTGATGTCAAACATAGGGTCAAATCTTGGTCAAAATATCAAGGAATAAGCAAAAGAGCACTTTTTCAGAAAGGTGCCTGAGCTTTTCAAGCCTTTAATGCCTTCTTTTTGATGATCTCAGATATTCAATTTGTTCATGTTACGTTCAGCTTTCCGTTGCCTGTCTCCGTCAGATCAGAAGATGACTCAATAGCTTGTAGTCAGAGTTTTAATGTTATTTTGGTCAGTTCCAAAAATGGCCAAGTCTGCGGGAAAAAGAGCAACTTTTCAAAAAGGCACTTTTGATTTTCACCTCTCAGATGATGTTTTCTGGAGAAATGTACCTTGGCAGCTGTCATGAGGAATGAGGTCAGCTCCGCAATGAACCTAAGATCCAGTCCTGAAACTTGGTTAATCAAAAGTTATGAAGAATTTATTTTTCCCTTCGTTCGAGATGCAGATGTCAAGATTTGACTAAGTCTGAGAAAAAGAGCAGTTCTTGAAAAGGGCGCTTGGATTTTTGAGCCTTCAGCTCTTAGTTTTATGGTCTGCAATCTCAAGGAGTGTTTTGATCAGTTTTTGTTCTACTCTACAATGCACTCGTCAGCCAGTCAATCGGGCTTGTCAGTCATCCAGAATTAGTGCTCGAAAAGAGGCTTCGGCGAAGGTTACAATTCAAATTTTCATCAAAATTGGCCAAGTCTGGAAACGCCTAGAGAGGTCAAAGTTGAGTTTTCGAAAGAAGTTGACTAGTGCGCCCTAACTTGAGTTCTGACTTCAGTTAGACTGAACGATTTATGGGTTGTCATCTCCAGTTCATATCTTGGCATGTTGAGTGTTCTTTCAGTTTGCATGTCGAGTTAACTTGTTTGCATGTTCACTTAACTGAAGATTATGCTTGAAAATCAACTTGAGTTTGCATGCATGGCGCAATTGGTGAAAATTTTGTGAAGTTGATGCTTCATTCATTGTCAACTGGAGTTTCTAAAAGGGATGCCATATTTGGAATTTTGAAGATTTAAAGCATGAGCATGAAGTGTGGCGAATTCTTATTGTCAACTTCAGTTCTAAAAGGGAAGCTTTAATTCTTAATTGTAAATTTAGTGAATTTTTGAAGTATGGCGAATTCAACAAGGATTGTCAACTAAAGTCAAATTCGCATGTTGCTTTAAATAAATTTGCAACTGAAGATTGAAAGGGAAACCCTAAGGCATGATGCTTTATTTAGCTTATTTTAGTTTCAGTTAACTAAAATTGGGGTCCAATCATAAGCCTAGCGCCATTTTTCAAGGTTTAATGCCTTTGTGCGAATTTCAAAGATGAAAATCTATTTATTCAAGCATTGGCGTCCATTATTTCTTCATCTCAAGCTTCGAAATATACATTCTTCTTGAGCGAGCAGCAAGTTAAAGGTGCTACAAGTGTCAAAATTCAACGTTCTTCATAGCAACGGATTCAGATTGTTCAGAGGAAGAAGATTCCAGACTTTATTTTCACTTTGCATGCAGGTTTTATCAAGTTCCAAAAAGAGATAGGCGAATTCTTCAGAAGCAGAACAAGCAAAACTTTCTATCTTTTGTCTTATTTCTTCTATTTCTCATCTTAGGTACTTTCTTCGCATGTCAAAGAAAACGGAAAAATATTCAGAATCTGACCATCTGGGTTCGCATATTTCAGCATCAACAACAAAACCCATGTCTTAGATTTTTTCGAGAAAATTGCCCCGCATCCTTCATTCTAAAGCTCTGTGCTTTTTTCCGAAGATTTCTTTGCATGTGGGTTAAACTCACGTCCTTTTGAAAATCGCATCATGTGGGTTTGTTTAGAATTCCATTATACACAAAACCCATGTTTCAGATTTTCTCAAGAAAAAATGCCCCAGGAAGCTCTAAAAACCCCTACAGTTCTTGACTGAAGAATCTTTGCATGTCAAGCTAAACGACGTGTTTTCGCAATTCTGACGTTGTGGGTTGTCTTAGAATCCTTTTCTAGACAAAACCCATGTCTCAAAATTTTTGGTGAAAATTATCCTCCGACATGCTATTTTTAGCCTCACCAGGAGCCATTTTAGCTTTCCAGAGAAAGTTGTCAGAACATAGCCATGTTCACAGTCAACGGGCAAGTTTTTCAGAAGGCGGTTCAACTAGACTAAATTCAAAATCAAATCGGTCTTAATTTAGGTTTTCATCAGAGCCGCTGACAATGAAGCGTTAAGCTGCAAAAGGAACAGAGATTACTCCATTTATGGAGCCGCCAAAGTTACTCAGATACTATGCCATTATCTTCATGAAGATGGTACCTACGCTGATCTCGAGGCTGTGCAAACTAAGTTCCAGAAGCATGTTCGTGATATCTTTATGGAGATTCTGGATCACATCTCTGTGATGACATCTAGTTTCAAGAAAGCAATTGAAGATATTAGAAACTGCCAAAAAGCAGTTAAGGAAAGTGACAGAGAATTGAAGAAACAGATTATTGTTTTGGACAGCATCAAAGTGCCAGAAGACAGAGAGATTGATGAGTTCTTGGTCGAAGTGTTAGACCAAGATGACGTGGAGTGATATGCCAGTTGGAACCTGCAGTTAATTTCGAGGATAGAATCAAGAGCAGCAGTTAACTCGACTTTCAGTCTTGAGTTCACTTGCTGACTTCATACATGCTTATCTCTTCCTTGGGATTATCTTCACAGGAGTTAGGGTTAGGGTTTCCAGTTAACTGAAGGTAGTGTCCAGTTAACTTTGCTTTAAATAAGGACGTGCATGCTTGCACATTGTCCATTTAGGTTAGATGTACCGGTTAACTGATGGTAGTTTTCCAGTTAACTGTATAGTTTACTTTATTAGGGTTTAGTAATAAATCTTGCATGCATTGCAAGATTGTAGTTGACTCAAGGTGATTTTAGGGTTCCCTACACCTTTCGATGTCTATAAATAAGAGCTTTTGCTCATTTGTAATTAACTTTTGCACGAGAGAGAAATATATGTTGTGCCTACCTTGCCTATAATATTGCTCGTTTTGTATCTGTTCATGAGTATTTACTATTGTGATGAATTGTTATGCCACATAGGGTTTCATGCAATTATGATGGTGAATGCTTACCTTAGTTAGATATAGTGGCTAGTTGATCATAGATTGTATGCGTGTCTTGCCAATGCAATTTATTATCCTAGTTGGCTATCCTTTATGTTATGTGTTCAATAAACTCGTTTAGATTGAGTTGATAGATGTGCCACCTTGCCTTCAAGATGAGAATCTGTTCTTGGTTATCGTATGATGTGTGTGAATAATAAACTTATTCAGATTGAGCTGATAGTTGTGCCACCTTGCCTTCAAGTTGAGAATCTGTACTTAGTTTATCGTATATTGTTGTTTCCAATAAGCCTATTCAAACAAGCAGATAGTTGTGCCACCTTGCCTTCACGTTGTGAGTCTACCCGGCTTATCGTCGGATAATCATTCCTGCTCCATTTCCTCATGCTCTGTTTTCTTGAGGAAACTGGATAGATTTAAAGTAGTTAGCTTAGTTGTAGTTAATGATCTTGAAACCAGAAAATCCTTAGCTGCAACGTTCTTGGTTTTCTTAACCTTGTGCCTCTTCTAGCTGAGAACAAAAAGATAGGACTTAGATTACTTTTCTTTTCCACGCATTCCAGCACTACGAGGGAGCTTCCCCTCCTAATTTGAAGAGCACTCATTACGCAGTGTGCATAGCTGTCCATACAAACCTGCACTCCAGAGGTGTTAGTTTTTACGCCAACACATTTGCAGACGTGCAAGGTTCGTTCAGACTTCATCCAATTCCTTCTTCCTCCCAACCTCCAACACTTCTTTGCTCTTGATTCTTGTAACCTTTAATGCCTTCCTTGTTTCCCTTTTTCATACTTGCAAGTTTCTCCCATTTTCCCTCCACCTCTAGACATCCAAACCTCCAATTCCCTAATCATTCCCCACATTCTGTCTAATTCCTTTTTTGCAAAATCCTGTTGCACTTCCGAACCTCCAAACTTCCTCCAGTTCTACCTCCACTTCCCTTAGCCAATTTCACATGTATTTCCCACATCCTTTCTAATCCCTCGTCCAGAGTTCCTATAGCTTCCTTCATCTTCCATTCACCTCCTAATCTCCCATCCTTACATCTTTTCATACATTTCCTCCAATCCTTTTCCTACAAACTTTAATGGACTTTTGAACTACCATTTTAATGTCTCGTCCTAACTTCCACTTCCATATTTAATTCCCACAAAGTGTTCAAATGCTTTTGCCGATTGTTTCTTGCTATGCAAAATTCAAGCTAACTTCCAAACTTTCAGATTTCCATCTAGACATCCTATCCTAACCCTCGATTCTGCATCTTTTCCCTACATTTCTTCCAAATCCCTTCATTTGCTCACTTCATCCACCTATGGAGTTTTGATGGATTTTTTGAACTTCCATTGCCATGTCCAATCCTAACCTCCAATCCCACAATGAAAATTCATATCTTTTGTTTTAACCTCATGTCCCAAATCAAAATTTTGCATTTCCTCCAAACTACCTACATCATTCACTCGGTCTTCCTAGAATGCCATTAATGACCAAATTTCACCCCCACAACTGTCCCAAGAGAATTTCCCCACCTAAAAACCATTGTCCATTCCAAGGGTGTGAATTTTCTTGCATTTTCAATGGTGGATGATAAAGAGGTCAAATTCACGATGAATGCAATGGTTGAGTTCCAATTGTCAATGGCCTTCACGTGATCTCTAGACTATTCTTTTGTTGATTACATGGGATTTTTTTTATCTTGCACACTACATTTGTGACCTCTTGTCTAGCATCAAATTCCCATGTTTTCTTTTGACTAACTACCTCCTTGCACAACCCAAGATGCCATTAATGGTCTCCATGTGGACACAATGAGACAACAGAAAACCTTCAAACACCTCTTGCTACTGGTGGGCCCCTCAAAGACATGATTTGTGTACAAAGGCATATGGTTGCTAATGTAAAGGGCATGGCTTCAAGTTTATGGCCATGTGGAGATGATGCGAGTAGACATGGGCAGCTTGTGCTATTGCAAATGACCCTAGTTCTTCCCCAAGATTGCTTGATGTTGTTGAAAATATATAAATATACATATATGCAAGTTTTCAAAAAAGAAAGGGAGGATAGAAAAAAAGTTGTAGAGCTGAAACAAAAGAGAAGTGGTTACAAACCATTAGGGCTTCCTTCTAGAAATGGATATAAGGCATTTTTGCATTGTAATTTTGTGGGTTTTCTCCCAAAAGCTATGACACCACATTTTAATCTTACAGGAATGTTTTAATGTGTAGATTTGGCATCTTTTTAATGTCTCCATTAATATTATATGTATTTTTTATGATCTTATTGATCTTCCTAATCACATTTGTTGACTTGAATGTTAGTTTTGACTAGCTTGTCAACTACAAGGTAGTAAAAGTTGTAATTGTAACCAAATTTGATCAGACAAAGAACCTAAAACTAAGGAAATTCTAAGTGTAAGAATTCTACTTTGTATTCTAAGACAGATTTTATTTTACTGGTGCAGAATGTGCTGATTGCAGAACATTAATGATTTCGATAACTGCATATCAATGAAGGAACAATGATAAATACCTTTTGGAGACTCACCTCTAAGGGATGCGTCTCATGAGAGGACGTGTCTCCACAAGTGGAGACACGTCCGCTCATGGGACGTGTCCCTTTGGGCACGTGGGTCTCAAAGTCAACCGACTAACACTCGGTTTAACAAGTTTAATATATATAAGCCCTCATACATGGCGGATATGGTTATATGAGTTTATTCAATGCAGAATTTGAACATCATTTTATTATATCGAATTTATGCATGCATATAGATTCGATTTTACTTATTTTCCAGAAATATGTTTAAGGATTAAATTCGATCACATACAAATGATGATGATGCTATTTAGCAATCATCATTTATATCTGACCGAAGCTATATCCCGTTAACACTCCCTCTTAGCTAGGGAAGATATTTCAAATCAAATAAGTGGAGATATCACCTTCACACGTGATATCGAAGATATGATATGTTTTCTCAATATTGTCAAGTCACATGACATTCTTCATAACACATCTTCATTATGGTATGTGCACTGACATCAAGTCACATGATGTCTACCATAATTCATGGCATATCCACAGATATATAATTATCCACCATGATTATCTCTTAAGGATCACAATGATCTTCAAATGATATCAAGTCCCATGATATTCATCAAAAGTGTCCCATGATATCAAGTCCCATGATTATCATGACATGTCCACAAATATCAAGACACGTGATATCTATCATGACAGTTCAACTCACCATTGTAGAGTCGTCACTTTACAATGACATACAAGTGTTCATTATTAGAAAGATCGTCACCTTTCAATAATGTACACAGGGGAGAAGGCCCATAAGGTCATGGAGTCACACACATGACAAAAGAGTTTACACATTAAACATCTTTATATATTAGTACAACTTATAAACAATTTGAATTTCAGACATAAATATCAAATTACATTTCAACCATACCAAGTTTCTTCCTGAAGTGCTCTACCTTGATTCGGGAGAGAGGCTTGGTGAGAATGTCTGCAGTTTGATCATTTGTACTAACATACTCCAACTGGATTACTTTCCTTTCTACCATATCTCTTACATAATGATAGGGGATCTCAATGTTCTTAGATCTATCATGGAAGACAGGATTTACAGAGAGTTTGATGCAACTCTGATTATCACAATGAATAATCGTAGGATTCAAGGGCTCACCAAAGAGTCCCACAAGCAATTTACGAAGCCAAACTGCTTCTCTTGCTCCCATAGAGGCTGCGATGTATTCAGCTTCTGTTGAGCTCTGTGCAACTGAAGATTGTTTTCTGCAGATCCAAGAGATCATAGCCGATCCCAAACTGAAGCAACATCCTGATGTGCTTGTCCGATCGGTTACACTTCCGGCCCAGTCTGAATCAGAGAATCCATGTAGATCTAGTTGATTATTTTTGTAAAGAAGACCATATCCAATAGTGCCTTGAAGATATCTCATAATATGTTTCACAGCCATAAGGTGAATTTCCTTTGGCTCACACATGAACTGGCTTAGAGCATTCACTGCATAGCAAATATCAGGTCTGGTGTTAACCAGGTACATCAATGATCCAATCATTTGTCTATATAGGGTTGAATCTGCACACTTGGACTCTGCAGCTGCTTCTTTGAGTTTGTGAAGATTGGTTTCCATAGGTGTAGACATGGGTCTACAATCCAACATTCCAAATCTCTTCAGAATATCAAGGGTATACTTTCCTTAGTTTAGTATGATGCCATCTGGTTTCTGCCAGACTTCCAAACCTAGAAAGTAGTGTAAAATGCCCAAGTCTTTCATGTCAAATTCTGAAGTTAGATCCTTCTTTCCTTGAGCAATGAGATGATCTTCTCCTGTTATCAGTAGGTCATCAACATATAAAATAATTATCAACATATCACCTTTAATTACCTTCAAGTAAAGATTAGGGTCTGCATCATTCTTGGAGAATCCCAGTCCCAAGAGGTAGCTGTCAATTCTTTCATACCAAGCCCTGGGAGCCTGTTTAAGTCCATACAGTGCTTTCTTTAGTCTGCATACATGTGAGTCAGGTTTATGTATCACAAAACCTTCGGGCTGTTCTAGATAGACTTCCTCTTCAATGGTTCCATTTAGGAAGGCAGTTTTTACATCCATTTGGTGAATCTTCCAGCCTTTAGCTGCTGCAATGGCTATCACAGCTCTCACAGATGTGTAACGGGCAACAGGTGCAAATGTTTCTTCATAATCAATGCCTTCCTTCTGTGAGAAACCTCTTGCCACAAAACATGCCTTGTATTTTTCTATACTTCCATCAGTAGCATGTTTGATTTTGAAGAGCCATTTAGAAGAGACAACAGATTTCCCTTTTGGTCTAGGCACTATATCCCATACATCATTTTTTAGAATGGACTGATACTCTTTTGTCATTGCATCCTTCCATACTTGATGTCTGAAGGCTTCTGAGACACTGGAGGGTTCTGAATTTATGATGTTATTCATTAGAGCAACATAGCTAGAGAACCTTCTGGGTCTTTTACTTTCCCTGAATGTTCCTTTGGGTGCTGCATGATCCTCAGCTTCTTTGATCATCTTTCTAGCCCAAAGTGGCCTCTTTCTGTCGTTGACATTTGTATTCTCATCTGAAGTAGAAGGAATTTCATGGTGGCACTTCCTCAGGATGCTCCCTCTCAGTCTCATGGGTAGAATCCTCGTATAAGATTCTAGGTGAATAAGTTTCTATCTCATTTGAACTTCTTGCCCTTTTGAATGCAATGTCTTCTTCAAAGATGACATCTCTGCTCAATTCAATTTGTTCCTGCTCGAGTATGAAAATCCTGTAAGCTTTAGAGGTTTCACTATATCCCATAAATATCCCTTTCTTTCCAGAAGGTTCTAGTTTGAATCTCTTCTCTTTGGGCACATGAATATAGACTGGGCAACCAAAGATCCTAAAATGACTAATGTCAGGTTTTATGCCGATAAAGGCTTCTTCAGGAGTTTTGTTATCAAGATGAGAATGAGGACATCTATTTTGAATATAGACAGCAGTCCTAGAGGCTTCTGCCCAAAAAGAGGTTTCAATGTTCTGGTCAAGCAACATTGCTTTTGCAGCTTCTACAACGGTTCTATTTTTCCTTTCAGCAACCCCATTTTGTTGAGGGTTGTAGGCTACTGTAAACTCCCTCTTAATCCCAGCATTCATGCAAAATTCCTTAAAGATTTCAAAGGTATATTCTTTCCCATTGTCTGTCCTTAAGATTTTTATTTTCTTCCCAGAGAAGTTTTCAGTAAGAGCTTTGAACTCCTTGAACCTTTTAAGGATTTCTATTGACTCTTTACACTTAAGAAAGTAAATCCAAGTCTTCCTAGAGAAGTCATCTATAAATATGACATAGTATAGGAAGCTTGCCTTGGAGGGTACAGACATGGGTCCACATAAATCAGAGTGCACCAATTCTAATACATTTTGAGTTTTGCTCAAGCTAGTGTGAAAAGATCCCTTTGTATTATTACCTAGGGCACAACCTTTACAATTTCCTTCATGAATAGGTTTTAACTTAGGTAATCCTGTTACAAGTTTTTCTACGGAAGGTAGGGCAGGGAAATGAAGGTGTCCTAATCTTCTATGCCAAATTTCATTTGAATCAGAAGTATCAAGAGTAAGGGCTTGCTTGACTTCAGTGCATAGTTTATAAAGATAACCTTGTCTTACACCTATGGTTAGAGCTTTCTTTATAGTTGAGTTCTTAGGCCATGCCAGAACTTTCCCATCCATAAATGTAACCCTATATCCATTGTCTTCAAGAGCAGAGATGGATATTAGATTCCTCTTTATTCCAGGTACGAATAAAACTCCAGTGAGTTGAAGGAAGAGACCAAATTTCAATGTGATGGAGCAAGTTCCAATCCCTTTTACTTGTGTTGTACCCAAAACCAAAATTTTTGCTTCACTAAGGCATTTTGCTTAATTGAGTCTTAATCTTGTTAAAGTGATGTCAGAAGGTCGTTTTTGGGGTTTTTAAATATGGAGTTGGTGTCAGTGTCATATCAGTTTGTTACTGAAGTGTTTTAAGAAAAGTGGAAATTTGAAGGAAAATCATCAAAATTTTCTACCTCTGGAGAGGGGAGCACATTCTCAAAAAGGTGCCCTATCTTTTAGGGGCTCAGATCCTGTTTTTAGGGTTTGTCACCTCCAGCAGACATTTGTCCGGCATCACGTCAGTTTCGCAATGAGCTATCAAGCTTTTCAAACGGACCTGCTTTGAGCGAGTTGCGGAAGATACAGTGCAAAACGAGAGGAAAACGAGAATTGGCTAACACTGGTAAAAAGCGCAGCTTTTGAGAAAGGCGCCCATCTTTTTGAGGTGTCGGATTAAGGTTTTTGACTAAATGCCACCCAAGATGTTTATCTCACATTTGTTCGAGCTTCGCGACGCATCTGTCAGCGGGTGAATCTGAGTTGCTGAAGTGCCTGAGCCAGAGGTCAAACATGAGGTCAAATCTTAGTCAAAATATCAAGGAATGAGCAAAAGAGCACTTTTTCAGAAAGGCGCCTGAGCTTTTCAAGCCTTTAATGCCTTCTTTTTGATGATATCAGATATTCAATGTGTCCGTGTTACGTTCAGCTTTCCATTGCCTGTCTCCGTCAGATTAGAGGATGTTTCAGTGGCTTGCAGTCGAATTTTTGTGTTATTTTGGTCAGTTCCAGAAATGGCCAAGTCTAGAGTGAAAAGAGCAACTTTTCAAAAAGGCGCCCTTGATTTTCACCCCTGAGATGATGTTTTCTGGAGAAATGTGCCTTTGTAGCTGTCATGCAGAATGAAGTCAGCTCCGCAGTGAACCTGAGATCCAGTCCTGAAAGTTGGTAAATCAGAAGTTATGAAGAATATGTTTTTCCTTTCGTTCGAGATGCAGATGAGAAAATATGACTGTCTGAGAAAAAGCGCAGCTTTTGAAAAAGGCGCTTGGATTTTTGAGCCTTCAGATGTTAGTTTTATGATGTTCAGTCTCAAGATACCTTTTGATCAGCTGTTGTCCTGCTCTGCGATGCACCTGTCAGTCAGCTAATCGGTGAAGTCAGTCAGCCAGTGTCAGAGGATGAACAGAGGTCTCGAAAGAGGTTTAAGTCTGAATTTTCATGAAATTTGGCTAAGTCTGGAATTCGCCTTAAGAGGTCAAAGTTGAATTTTCAAAGAGAGGTTGACTGGTGCGCCTTAACTTGAGTTCTGACTGCAGTTAGACTGAACGATTTCTGGGTTGTCATCTTCAGTTCATATATTGGCATGTTGAGTGATCTTTCAGTTCGCATGTCGAGTTAACTAGTTTGCATGCTCAGTTAACAACCTTGCATGTTGAGTTAACTTGATTGCATGTTCACTTAACTAAAGATTATGCTTGAAAATCAACTTGAGTTTGCATGCATGATGAATTTGGTTGAAATTATGAAGATTTTGTGAAGATGGCGCTTCATTGAATGTCAACTGGAGTTCTGAAAAGGGACGGCATATTTAGATGAAGCATGATTTTGTGAAGTTGACGCATTTACCTTTGAATGTCAACTGGAGTTCTGAAAAGGGATGCCATAATTGGAATTTTTTAAGATTTAAAGCATGAAGTGTGAAGATGGCGAATTCATCATTGTTAACTTCAGTTCTAAAAGGGACGCTTTAATTCTTAAATGTGTGAATTGTGAAGATTGTGTGAAGATGGCGAATTCAATAAGGAATGTCAACTGAAGTCAAAATCGCATGATTGTTTTAAATAAATTTGCAACTAAAGTCTTGAAAGGGAAACCCTAAAGCATGGTGCTTTATTTAGCTATTTTAGTTTCAATTAACTAAAATGAGGTCCAATCACAAGCCAAGAGCCATTTTTCAAGGTTTGATCCTTTGTGCGAATTTCATAGATGAAAGTCTATTTATTCAAACATTGGCGTCCATTATTTCATCATCTTAAGCTTCGAAGTCTATATTCTTCTTGAGCGACCAGCAAGCTAAAGGTGCTACAGGTGTCAGAATTCAGCGTTCTTCATAGCAACGGATTCAGATTGTTCAGAGGAAGAAGATTCAAGACTTTATTTTCACTGTGCATGCAGGTTTCATCAAGTTCTAAAACAGAGATTGGCGAATTTTTCAGAAGCAGACAAGCAAAACTTTCTATCTTCTGTCTTATTTCTTCTATTTCTCATCTTAGGTACTTTCTTCGCATGTCAAAGAAATTCAACATATATTCAGAATTTGATCATCTGGGTTCGCATATTTCAGTATTTGCAGCAAAACCCACGTCTTAGATTTTTTCGAGAAAATCGCCCTGTAGCCTTCATTCTGAAGCTCTGTGCTTTTTTCCAAGAATTTTTTTGCATGTGGGCCTGAAACACATTTTTTCGAGAATCCAGCTATCTGGGTTTGTTCAGAATTCCGTTGTGCACAAAACCCATGTTTCAGAAAAACTTCGAAAATTTCTTTTGTCTTAGGCTATTTTTAGCCTTGTCCAGAGGTTTTCAGAAAGTTCTTCAAGTATATTCGACTTTACAGTCAAAAGTTCTCATTTTCAAAATGCAGTTCAATCTCATTGATTACAAGGCCAAATCGGTTCTTACACATAACTTTGTCAAAACTTCAGATACAGACCTAAATCATGTTTATCCAGTGGTTAATCTGAACAGTCTGGAGGGTGTTAGCAGCAATTCGTTGAGAAATCTTGAGCGTTCCGGATTGCTGGCAGCAGCATCTATTCCTGTTACTACTTTTGATCTCGAGTTTGTTCTTGCTTGCATCAAGCATTATGACTCATCTTCACGACAAATCAGATCGGTTGACGGGAGAGTTGTTTGCAGTCTCAAACCGAAGGACATAGAGAAATGTTTTGGTATTTCTCCTCGTTCAGATAACTTTACTGTGGTTATTGAGGCCTGTGAGAAGATTTGGGATGGAGATCAACAACGTTCGCAGAGAAAGGTAGCTCAGAAATGGCTGAAAGTTCAAAAGACTAACATGCCTAAGAAGTTTGGCCGTGGTGAATTCAAAGACGAGATTGCTGTTTTGATAACTTTGCTCAATTGAGTTACAGGTCAGCAGGATGCTAGCACTTTCCGTTCATGGATGTTCTATCTTATTTCCAGGATCATTGATGGCACAGAACATTTTGACTGGGCCATGTTGATTAGTGATTGCTTACATCAGCAGATTACTAATTTTCTCAAGTTTCATGAGTTTCATATGATATCCTACTTGGTATACTTAGTTGCATTCCAGGGTAGCTACAAACATCTAAAGACTAATGGCACTCTTGGTGTTCAACGTGTTCACGAGTATTATCCTCAGTTGGAGTTCTCTAAATCTGAGCAAGATTTCCGAGCAGTGAATGATCACTTTTCTATGAGGACAGTTAGGGATCTTGACAACAAAATGCACATTCGTATTTCTGTCGAGGCAAAATCAGCAATGGAGACTTGGGCGGATTGGTTTATCCAATTCCCTACTTTCACATACATCTAGGTTTATGGATATGTTGGAGAGCCCCTGATGTTGCCGAGGTATTCTTCAGACTAGATCATCTTCATGGAGTTTCTCAGGCAGATGCAGCATGTTCATTTCTTTCTTCGTAGTCGTCATAAGACTGCGGCTAATTTTCCATTTACATTGGGAATTTTCACATGCAATGCGGCGACAGATGCCAGGCTTATGTCTACCGAGATAGAGAGGTTCAAGTTCAAAACTTATACTAAGAGGCGTTCCTATGATCCTCTGGGTCATTATGCAGACAGGTTAGAGCGAGGGATTGCACATAAGCCAGCACTTGAAGATTTATGGGCTAATTGTGAGGATGAATTCGAGGTTCGTCGTCGTCATTATTGTAGACTTACTATCGGTCAGCTCTTTGATTACTTATCAGAAGATGTTGATGGTCTATCGGATGATGATGGAGAAGTTCTTCTCAATTCATATGTCAGAGATCAGATTGCTCAGCAGCCACTTCGTTCACCAGATTGGTACGCCAAGGAGAATACTTCTATTGAAGAGGTTTCTAGATCGGTTATCAAAACCAGCAAGCAGTTCTTGGAGAGTAAGCGGAAGCGAAAGTCAGTTCCTGTAGCAGAGCCGCCAAAGGATTTTTCTTCATTGCCTTCTACTTCTAGGTCAAGACCTCGAGTCAAGGCTATTGTGATACCTCCTGAGGGGGTTAGACTCAATGGAAACACGGGAAAGAGAGCTACTGGTAAGAGGAAGCAGAAACAAGTTGAGAATGTTCTTGAGATTCCAGTAGAGACAGTTATTCAAGCTGAGCCTCACGTTTCGCCTCCGAGTTCGCCTCACGTGCAACCTATTGACATAGATTCGAAGCCTAAGATACCAATTCGAGTTGGATCGGAGACAACTGAACCGCCATAGGTGGATACATCAGGGACAGTCTCTCCTCGAATTGATGATATTGTTCAATCTTGTTGGCTCGAGAGGTCTTTGGGAAGACAGAGGCGTGAACCTTCATACAACCTTGATTTATTTGAGTTCGGGGAGCCTTATCAGAGAAGGTCGAACAAGAAGATTAAGAAACAGGTGCATATTGAGAAGACTCCAGAATCAGAGATTGTTATAGAAGTTGCTATTCCTCCGGAGGGAAAGAACCTAGATGAAGTCGAAGTTGGTGACTTTACATTTACTAAGGCAAATCTTGGCAGGACCACTCGAGAGACAGACGTGACTCTTCTTAAGATTGTTACCAATAATCTTGAAGAACGTATCACGAAGGATGGAGAGGATAAGGCACTGCTTAAGGCTGAAAATAGTCAACTTCGCCAGTATATTTCTGATCTTGTTCACGGAAATTCAAGTAGAGCACCTGTTCTTCCTTAGCATACCCCTGAAGAACAACGAAAACTGGATCAGTTAGTCAGTCATGGTAGACTTTTGGATAACTAGATTGAAAGTTTAGTTGTTACAGATCAACGTCTTCTTGCATATTTGAATCAGTTGAGGAGTGATGCACATAAACTTCGTCAGGGTATTTAGTTGCTTGAGGTTTCAATTGCAGAGAGTTCAGCCAAGGATCGTGTTCTTGTATCTCAGTTGTCTGTTGCATACGATGCCTTGGAGATTGATGAAGATCAAGAGAAAGTTTTTACTTGGAGAGAGCAACACCTTCTCAAAATGGAAATATGTGAGAAGATCTCTACCAAGTTATTTTCACTAAAAGATGATGTAGTTGGAGTACTTGCACTTGTCAGTGGTTTTGTTGTTCAGATTCCATGTCGTTACCTTCTTGAAGATGGCACGTATATTGAGTTGGACAGAGTGCAAGTTGAGTTCGAAAAGCTGATTCGAGATAGCCTTGAAGGAGAACCTATGGCGGCTAAGCTGGAGAATGTTTCAGTTATTTCAGCCAGTTTCAGAAAGGCGACTGAGGATGTTAAAGATGGCATGCATACAGTCAAAGAAGGCGACAAAGAACTAAAGAGACAGATTATTGCTTTAGACAGTATCAAAGTGCCAGATGATAGAGAGATTGATGAGTTCCTGGTTGAAGTGTTAGATCGAGATGACATGGAGTGATCTACTATTTGGAACCTGCAGTTAATTTTGAGGGTTGAGTCATGAGCAGCAGTTAACTCGACTTTCAGTCTTGAGTTCACTTGCTGACTTCACACATGCTTATCTCATCCTTGGAATTATCGTCACAGGAGTTAGGGTTAGGGTTTCCAGTTAACTAAAGGTAGTGTCCAGTTAACTTTGCTTTAAATAAGGACGTGCATGCTTGCACATGGTCCATTTAGGTTAAATGTACCGGTTAACTGATGGTAACTTTCCAGTTAACTGTATAGTTTACTTTATTAGGGTTTAATAATAAATCTTGCATGCATTGCAAGACTGTAGTTGACTCAAGGTGATTTTAGGGTTCCCTACACCTTGATGTCTATAAATAAGAGCTTTTGGTCATTTGTAATTAACTTTTGCACGAGAGAGAAATATATGCTGTGCCTACCTTGCCCTCAATATTGCTCTTTTGGTATTTGTTCATGCGTCTTTACTATTATGATGAATTGTTATGCCACATAGGGTTTCATGCAATTATAATGGTAAATTCTTTTCTTAGTTTAGATAAATCTGTTTTGTGTTCAATAAGCTTGTTCAGATTGAGATGATAGTTGTGCCACCTTGCCTTCAAGTAGAGAATCTGCACTTGGTTATCATGTGATGTTGTGAATAATAAACTTATTCGGATTGAGCTGATAGTCGTGCCACCTTGCCTTCAAGTTGAGAATCCGTATTCAGTTTATCGTGTGTTGTTGTTACCAATAAGCGTGTTTAGATTGAGCTGATAGATGTGCCACCTTGCCTTCAAGTTGAGAATCTATACTCGTTTATCGTCTGATAGTCAAACCTTGCTCCGTTTCCTCATGCTCTGTTTTCTTGAGGAGACTAGATAGAATTTAAGTAATTAAGTTTAGTTGTAGTTAGTAGATCTGCAAAACCAGAAAATACTCAACTGCAACGTATATAGTTTTCGAGAAAGCCTTGTACCTCTACAGCTGAAACAAAAAGACAGGATTTAGTTTAGTTTATTTCCATTTGCAAGTACTTTTGTCAAGCACAACAAGGGAGCTTCCCCTCCTAATTTGAAGAGCACTCATTGCGTAGTGTGCATAGCTGTCCGTACCAACTCTTACTCTAGAGGTGCTAGTTGTTACGCCAAGGTGGAAAGTGCAAAATTCTGACAATCTTCCATCACTTCGGACACCATAGCATATGTGCCTGGACCCGTGTCTTGATACAACACTTGAGCATGTGGGTCCTGGGACTTCACCACTGTGAACTTTGATTTCGTTTCCGGTTCCAGCTTGAAAGTGCCTTTCTTTAATGGGATTGTCGCGAACAACCAATCCATCTGTATTTCTCCTCCAAGATCCTTGCAAAAACTTCTACTAAGTAACATCCCGTAACTGGTAGGAATATCAGCTACTAGGATGGTCATCATGATCTTTTTCTCTGGACATGACGCTAGCCTCACTTGCGCATCTTTGAGTTGACTGACTAACGGCACCGGCTTGGACTCAAGTGAATAACACTTTTCCTGAGTCGGGGTGCATGAAAGTCCCAACGCGTTCATAATCTGTAAGGGCATAACGTTGTCCGAAGCTCCACTGTCAATTATGCAATTGCTCAGCTTGAAACCTCCTATAATATATAGAATGGCCTGGGCTTCTCTTCTACAGGAACTAAGGATTGTAATAATGTCGGTTGAACGACATTCTTCTTTTTAAGAACATTCAAGATTCTATCCAGTTGTTCTGGATGATCTTGTAAATACTCCAGAGGTGCTAGTTGTTACGCCAACAACTTGATGTGCAAAATCATCACCAATTGTTACTTCTTCATTAGATTCTTCAGTCATAGTGTCTAAGTGTTCTCTAAACCCTGTGATGTGCCTTGAAGAGCCACTATCAATCACCCAATTGTTGATATTGTTAGATACTTGACTTGTTAAGGCTGAATAGAATACAAATTTCTCAGAATCATGGTCTGAATTTGGGTTTCCTACTTTAGCAAATGATGCTTGTTGTTTTGATCTGTCAGGGCACTTCATTGCATAGTGCCCATATTGATCACATCTAAAGCATTGCACTTGAGATATGTCTTTCTTCTTAGAAGATCCCTTTCCATTGGAATTTCTCTTTCTTTTAAAAGATCCTTTCTTGTAGGAGTTTTTCTTATTCTTTTTATTAGACGATGTGTTGAGTACATGAATGTCTTCATCTATGTTTTTCTGTTTATTTTCTTTTGAGGAGAGTCTTGTTTCTTCTTGAAGGCAATCAGTTCTTAGCCTGTCAAACTTAGGGAGTTTACATCTTGCACTTATTCCTTGAACAAATGACTCCCATGAGTTTGGTAGGCCTCCTAGTGCAATTAGAGTTAACTCTTTGCTATCAATCTGATATCCAATTGTGGATAATTGATCCCTTAGTTCAATGATCCTCATGAAGTATGCATTAATGGACTCTCCTTTGTTTATTTGAGCATTGTTGATTTGCCTCTTTAATGCAAGAGTCCTACTGGTGTTGTTGATCTCATAGGTACTCTCAAGAGATTTGAACATATGATATGCAGTTTCATGTTTTGCTAGGATGGGCACTATATGATCCCTAACTGCATCTACTAAGATTTTCATGGCTTTTTCATTGTTTTCAATCCATTGAGTTTTCTCAGAATCAGCCTCTGGTTCTTTTTTATTTTCTCTCACAAGTGAGTCTAATTTATTCTCTTTAAGGATCATCATGATTCTAAATTTCCATGATGTGAAGTTGTCTGCTCCTGCAAGACGATCTTCAAATCTGATCACACTTGACATTATGAAGACTGTGATGTGAATTCGATTTTTTTTAAAATACAAATTTTCTAGAGCAATCTGATATCTAGATTTGATTTGGATTCACACAACGTGGCTCTGATACCTGGATTCACACAACGTGGCTCTGATACCATGTAATTGTAACCAAATCTGATCAGACAAGGAGCCTAAAACTAAGGAAATTCTAAGTGTAAGAATTCTACTTTGTATTCTAAGACGGATTTTATTTTACTGGTGCAGAATGTGCTGATTGCAGAAAATTAATGATTTCGATAACTGCATATCAATGAAGGAACAATGATAAATACCTTTTGGAGACTCACCTCTAAGGGATGCGTCTCATGAGAGGACGTGTCTCCACAAGTGGAGACACGTCCGCTCATGGGACGTGTCCCTTTGGGCACGCGGGTCTCAAAGTCAACCGACTAACACTCGGTTTAACAAGTTTAATATATATAAGCCCTCATACATGGCGGATATGGTTATATGAGTTTATTCAATGCAGAATTTGAACATCATTTTATTACATCGAATTTATGCATGCATATAGATTTGATTTTACTTATTTTCCAGAAATATGTTTAAGGATTAAATTCGATCACATACAAATGATGATGATGCTATTTAGCAATCATCATTTATATCTGACCGAAGCTATATCCCGTTAACAAAAGTCTTTGTAAAGTTTTGAAAGGCATCTTATCAAAATAACACATGAAGCATATAGGCTTATTCATCAATAACTAAAGTATGTTCAATTGAATGTTTTGCAACTTTATTTACCTACTTCTTTGCATGCATAGAGCCTAGCTTATGTGTAGAATTGAAAGGTACAGTTCTTATTGTTACCTTCATTAGCGTATCATAGAGTGGGTTTTAATTAGTGTTGCCCTTTGGTTTATAAAACTTGAGACTCTACCACCCTTAATAGATAAAAGCACCCATCCTATCTCACTAACACATTCAAAACAACTAAAATCAATCTTCCTTTTATAATGCGTTAATGTTGTTATCTTCACTATGTGTGAAATATCATTAGGGGTTATCAAAGCAACATTCTCAAACTCTCTACATGGTTGTTCATCTACTTTATGAAGGTGTAGAACCCTTGTATTGTCAAACCAACATATAAGCACTTAGTGACAAACAAATAGGAGTGTTCTACGCAATGGGTATGCTTTGTTTCAAGGTTTATTTTCATTCCCTATAGTTGTTGTTTAATATAGCACTTCAAGGAATACCCCCATTGGCCAAGCAAAGCCTAAAAAGGCATCACTCACCTTAGCACATTGGTCCATCATTGTCCCTGCCTAATCATAAATTAAAATTCTTTGCCCTAAGTTTGACACCCTTGGCACTTAGAAACAGCCCGGATTTAGGGATTTGGGAATCTACAATTTTGAGCACCAACAAATACCAACAAATCCTTAACAAGTTAGTGGAGAGGTGCCAATAGTTGAGTGGGGTCCTATTATATGATTTAGCCTTGCAATATATTTATACGATATATTGTCAATAATTATTTCACATGTAAATCAATAAATGACTGAATGTTTGTCAAGATGGACCCTTACATGAATACATGAGAACTTATGAATGTAAGATAAAAAACCATAAATACATTCATTAACAAGTGTAATAAATGTTTTTTTTACTATAAATAAAATTTCATGAGCATCCAATATAAGTGTGCCATTTATAAAATAAGGTTTTCATCTAAAAAAGTGTTGTTGTTATTACCATTCTTATGAGTACAACTACTGAGGTGGCAATATACATGCATTAGAATATTTCATTATATGTTTGTTCTATGAAAAATGTAAAAGGTGAATACAAGAAATACCATGTATTTTATCATGAAATGTAAAACATTGCCAAAAAGTTTTAAGATCATTTAAAGTTGAATATAAGTTGTATTTAAATAAGAATGTGTTGTTTTTACAACAATAAATAATATTTTATGTTAAACCATTAGGTCATTAGTGTTGGATATAAAAGTTAGAGATAACAAGATTCATGGTTACCAAAAAGTATAAAGATCATTTAGGTTGCATATAAATTGTATTTTAAATAAGAATATGGTGTTGTCCTAACAACAAATGATATATTATGTTCAACTACTAGGATTCCATGATAAAGTGTTGGTCAAATCTTTAAAAAATCACTTTCCAAACACTTCTCAGAATATGATGTTTTTCTAACAACAAATGATATTTTTGTGTTCAACTACCCGAGATTCCATGATAAAGTTTTGGTCTTTAAAAATTCATTTTATAGACACTTCTCATTAAACGTGTTGATGTGGCAAGATGTGTGATGCACACCTTGAAACCTTAGTTGTAGATAGGTTAGAGTCCATATCACATTTCTATAGAAAATGGAGGTCCTATAATATTCCATGTAACTGCTACATGGTCACAAAGTTAGCCCACCCAACTACTGGCCCCTCTCCCCTACTCACAGGCCAGAAAACTCATGAGTCTACAGAGAACTTGTTGTGTTTTCCTACAATTCATGAATCCGCATGCTAGAGACAAATAGCAATGGTTCATGAAATTCTAGAGAATGGGGATGCAAAACCGTTGGACTGTGTTTCAAGGACAACCAGAAAGACTCGCCCAAATTTCAAGGGATGGTGCAGCATAGATGGGCCTAAAAATATACAATAAAAGGTCTCGGTTATAAGTGTACATTTTATTAATGTCTAGGATAAATCAGATTTCGCTCTTCATGCAAATCTGCATTTCTCACATAGCAGAATATTTTTGATCCATGGGGAATAATTTATTCTGTAAAATAAACACAAAATCATAGTTCAACAACAAAATTTATTTCAACTTAGCGCAGCAAAATATCAACATAAAACTTAGATATATCAGAGAATAAAAGTAGATAAAAAATGAGCTCCATCACAACCAGAAAATAAGACCAGAAACTTGTATCGCACGATTGAAATAAGAAAAAATTTATAAAACTTCACTGAACCAGAAAATTATAAAGAAAACAGTTCTCACAATTACACGTCATTTATCTTAAGGTCAACCTCACTTAGACATGTGGGGTGTGTCCAGTGTTTTAAGGATA
Organism: Sequoia sempervirens; assembly: GCA_007258455.2. Taxonomy (NCBI): domain Eukaryota; kingdom Viridiplantae; phylum Streptophyta; class Pinopsida; order Cupressales; family Cupressaceae; genus Sequoia; species Sequoia sempervirens. The sequence continues at coordinate 6,151,683 of VDFB02000011.1, forward strand.
TTTGGGATGCATCTAGGACATGTCCCAAATACCCAAAACACAGAGATTGTTTCCAAGACCCTGGAGGTATACCCCTCCGAAACACTGAACAGGCTCCTTTGTAGCTATAAATAGGATCAGGAATGACACTAGGAAGTGTCTTCATAAAAGTGTATCAAAGAGACCATCACAGACCTCTTGGTTGCCTAATGCAGCATCCAGACGGCCTTTTGATACTTTGCAGGCATCCATACCTTCCCAGAACTGTGGGCATTGTCGATCCAAATATCCCTGAAGAGCGGTCCGGAAGATAGACCCAAAACGAAACATTGGAAAGAAGAAAAGGATTAGAAACACAATTGTATCCAGACAGATGTCTTCAAATGTTACTATGTGGAAATCTCAAAGCATTAATCCGTTTAATCCCAAGGTTCCGAGTGACGCCCCCAACATCCTAGGACTTGGAGGGGGCATCCCCTTTTTCAGGACTCAACAGCCTCACCATTTAGTGCATAAGAAGTTAACTTATATAGAGAAAAAAAATATTAAAAACCCCTAAAAAGCTAAATGGGGAGGATTGTCAATGCAATTTCAGCACATTATATTTAGTATTTAAAGTTTCAGCTTCTTTTAATTTGTTTAAATTATTTTAATAACAGCATGCTTACCATCCCCAATATCCAGGAATCTTTCTATTGAGGAGTCTTTTGAGTTAATTTTGGTTGTACAGGCTTAAAGATGGGTAAAATGTATCTCCAAAATAGCACTATTAACCGCGTTCCATCGTCAATTATGATTAATTAAGTTGCAATGGCATAGATATTAAATGCGATGAGCTAAATACGGTTATAATAGCAAAATTAGCTCTGTCGGTTTATCTCCATCGATAATTACTGCCAATTCACCTGTACGGGGTTCTATTGTTTGTGGCAAAATGGAAAAAGCATATTAAATAAACATATTCTGCAATAATAACAACAGACTTGGCAATAATCACTGTAAATTAAACTGCTTATAGCAGCTGCAAAAACTTCAACGAAAATCAGTTTCGTTTAAGAAGTAAAGAAATTTAGAATTTGATCCTCATTTACATTGGCATTCTGAAGAACGCAATCGTTTATTATGAGCACCAAATTCTGAAAAAGAATCCTGTGTGAATAACGAAGAGCACCCACGATCTAAAAACTAAAAACATAAAAAAGAGGGTGGATTGTGAATGGTCAAAACATAGAGCAATGATAGATCGGGGCAAAGACAACTTACCAGAAGAGAAGAGAAGAGAAGAGGTTCGTTGAGGTGGTGGAGGGCTGGAGTGTGCTATGCCCTGTAAATCCAACTTCACATAGCGGAAGGAGGGAGGAGAGTGGGGAGACCGAGGAAGGGCTCATGTGACGGTCAAACCCCTAAATTTATGGCGTTGACCCTGAGAAAGGTATGGCATAACGTGTAATGGTGGAAAGAATGCTTCACAACTTAGAACCTAAATAAATTTTACCCTTTCCAACTTCACTTCCACGTAAAAAGCTATTAATTAAATATGACCTATGGATTTAAAATTATATTTTTCTTTACTCTAATTTCAAATTTGCCTAAAATTTATGTTTTCTTTTGTTTTTGTGGGTTTGGAATATTTCATAATATTGATTTTTTAATTATTTTGAGAGCTGATTTACATTAGCATATCTATCTTAATAAAAATAATATATAGAATACGTGGACATATAGCATATATTTTTTTTAAGTTATTAATTTTATTTGAAAATAGAAAAAATATACATTTCTAAAATGATATTTGTGGATCTATTTTAGATAGATTATCTTGAAGATAAACAGGTTAGTGGTATTAATAGGGCTTAAATTTGATGGCCGTATGACCGTATTTAGAGATTTTTGCCGTAAAATACAATCAAAATTTTAAGAAGATTGTATCAAATGAAAGGAGAGATTTTGGATAGACTGTCAAAATTTATATAGAATTATAATGATATATATATTTGATTTATATATAATTTTACTTACACTAAGGTATATCATAATATTTTAAGGGCACCTTTGAATAGATAACCGTCATTAAAAAAATTATTGACAAGCAAGGTCAACCGTCAAATTTAAGCCCTTAGCAGTGAAGAGATTAATTAATTTGTCAGCATATTGCAAAGAGTGAATAGATTAATTAATTTATCATTGATGTGATTATAATTAATTTATAATATATAATATAATTATATGATCCATATATTAAAAGTATAAATTAATCTAGATAAATTATATAATATAAAATAATATTATATTATATTAATATATTAAATATATTATATATTAATCAATTATTAATTATATATTAAATATATACAATAATATTCAGACGGAGAAATGGAACCGTTGTGCAATGAAAGGCATAAAGGCCCATCTGATATCAAACGTGGTGGTTGCAGTGAAATCTTTCAACATGGAACCAATCAGAAATTTGGCTGGAATATTTCACATTGCCACTCTCCTTAGTGTGAGAAAATCAAGCAGGCCATCACTCTATTTAGGAGTGGAAAGAGGCAATATGCAAACCTTTAACTACTACATAGGAGTTGAAAGTGAAATCTTATCCCTTGAATAGATGACAAGGGCATTTGAAGTGGTTGAAGGGCTTTGTTTTCTTATCCATCACACACCATAGTTGGTTGGATGTTGTTTTGTAAGTTTGTATGGCATTTTGTATCCTTGCCCTAGAAGGCATTGTTGCACTCAATTTCCTGAGCCAATACAATGGACACTACCCCCTTGGTAGCAACTTATCCATCAAATTATACATATTATATTATACTAATTATATTAATTAAATATTAGTTATATTATATTAATTATAGTATATTTATAGTAAATTTAATAAAATAATTAATAAGATGGCACATAATACCGAAAAAGGTGGAGTAGAGTAGCAAAAAGATCAAAGTAAATCAAATTCAACAAATCAAAATTCAAAATTGGAGGCAAAAAGAAATAATGCAGATGAGAAGTGATGGAAAAATAAAGACAAATCATGTCGAGGTGTGGATCAATGTTTCAGATCCTGCAAACAAGGATGCAAGGGAATTAGAATCAACGACAATGATTGGAAGGTTCCTTGGCAAAAGATTCACCAGAAGAGACATCAGCAACTGGGTTCTTCAAAATTAGGATGCATATCCAATATTGAACTTCATGCCAAAGGAATTCTTCATGGCCTGGTGTTCCAGTCAGAAGAGGAAAGAGATAAAATTATAGATATTGATGGATGGAAGAATGGGGGTTCATATTTATACCTACAAAAATAGCAATGCAATTTCAATCTGTTAGAATATTCTCCATCTAAAGGACCAATATGGTTTAGACTATATAACTTACCATATGAGTATTGGTCTGGGAAGTGCTTGGCCAAGATTGGAGATAGAATTAGGCAGACAATTGAGATAAATTTATGTGACAATGAAACCGTAATATTTACTTGAATTTTGGTGGTCACAATTTAGGAAATTCCAAAAGAAATACATCTAGTTGTTGGGGAAAATTGATGGATACAAGTTCTTGAAATTGAGACTCCAAAGCATTATTTCCTAAAATGTAATGCAAAAAACCACTTGGAAGAAAATTGTTGTAAGTTTCCCTGATGATTTAGAAATGAATGGAGAGAAAAATTGTGAACCCAAAAAAAAATGAAATAGAGTGCAAAGAAAGTGAACGGTAATGCTCATTAATCATCAACAACAAACAAATCAAAGAAAGAATATGAAAACTAAAGAAAGTATTGAAAGGGAAGAGCTAAAGGAACTATACAATGCACAAATAGAAAGCAACAATATGTCAATTTTTCCCATTATGATTGGAGAGAAGCAAAGATGTTGATCCTCCCTCAAATAAAATGGAGACCCCTAATAAGAAGGAGACGACTCAAGAAAATGAAGAAATGGAGACTAAATTGAACTTGGAGGAGGAAAAAATGGAGGAGGATGAACTCAACATTGTAGAGACTCAGAACATAAGCCAACCTACACACAAGATACTCAATGTAGGTGGCTACAAAAAGTTAGGTAGAAAAATAGACAACAATAAAAGAGGAAGAAGCAAGAGAACAAGGATTATCAAATATAAAGGAATATTTGTTGAGATCTAAGGGAGGAGCCCCCTCCCTTAGAGAGCCATGAAGATGATCACGTGGAATGTTAGGGGCTTAAACGCCCCTAACAAATGATGCTTTTTTCAAGCACCACATTGAAATTGTGAAAACAGATATATTACAAATGTAAGAGATAAAGTTGAAAGGGATAGATGTTGAGATTTTCATAAAGGGATAGATGTTGAGATTTTCATATCACACTACAAAATTTGGTAGGGAACATGGGTTGATGCTATCGGAAGCTCTAGAGGATTGATCATACTTTGGAATCCAATGAAGCTAGTGATTAAAGATTGTGTTCTTGTGTAGAATCATATTACTTGCAAGGTATGGGATTGTTCCTCCAAACTATTTTTATTTTATTTAATATTTATGGACCAACAAAAATAGAGGACAAGGATAAATTATGAGATGTAATTGCAACAAAAATGCATCAAATTTTGAACCTAAAAATAATCTTGGGGGGATATTTTAATGCCATATTAGACCTTAAAGAAAAAAATGTTGGCTCAACCAATGAAACCACAATAATGAGAAATTTCAAAAAAAATGTACTAAGAAATTATATGATTGATGTGGTAACAAAAAATGGATGGCACACCTGGAATAACCGATGAATGGGATTCGCAAACATCACATAACGTTTAGATAGATTCTTATTGTCTATAAACTGGCTCAACTCTGACATGTTGTGGGAGGCTTTGGTGCTACCCTATTCAGGGTCAGATCATTATTCGGTGGCACTTGAGTTACTACCAAACAAACCCCTTACCTAATATTGTTTTAAATTTGAAAAGATGTGGCTAAGAAATGAGGATCTGGTTCATTGTATTATTGAATGGTGGTGATTAGCTATCCCTAGACATGGCACTAAAAATTTCCAATTTATGGAAAATTTGAACATAATAAAGGAAAAGTTAAAAGTATGGGACAAAACTATTTTTAAGGACATCTTTGAAGAAAAAATAAGATTGGAGAGTGAAATGGAGGCCCTAAATAATAATTTAATCGCACATGGGATGACAAATGTAGAATTTTTAGAAGAAAAAAGATCAATGGTTGAGCATACTAAAATCCTTGCCAGGGAAGAGATATATTGGAAACAAAAATCAAGAGAATTATGGTTGATGGAGGTGGATATGAACACAATTTATTTTCATAATATTTCCAAGGAAAAATGTATCAAGAATCGAATTGAAGGAATTAAAAATAGCAAAAAGATTCAACTAGAAAATGAGTTGGATATTCAAGAAGAAGGAATAAAGTTTTTTTAGAATCTACTTGTGCTTGAAGATTAGGTTGTACAAATAAGCATGGAGGAAATAACAAGGTAAATACCAAAGATAATCACTCGAGAATAGAATCAAATACCGATGGCACCATTTATAAAAGAGGAAGTCAAAAAGGCCACATTTGAATTACATCCAAATAAATCACTTGGACTGGATAGATTTCCAATAATTCTATCAACAATGTTGGAACTTTATAGAAGGCAAAGTATGTAATGTCCCCTTTTTTTTATATTTGTATCCTTGTAGTGGTTAGCCTACTATCTGGCCCCCATAGGCTAATGAGATATTCAGGGGACCCTTTTGAGGGTGTTTAGCGGTTCATCAATAGCTTGGGTATCCATTCCAGCGTATACTACTCAATGATTCAATATTTTGGTTGATAGGCCTTACAGAGGCAATTTAGGAGCTCATCATTCATACTCGTTATTTATAGTAAGTTATATCAAGTTCTATGGTTTCACGCATGCAAATGAAAATTGTATCAAGGACACTCTTAGGATTTATTGTTAGACTATTGTCGAGAGTTAGCATTTTAATTAAATTATTGGATTCAAATTACTTTAATAATATTATTTACTAAAGTGACTATAATTTAACATTATAAAGTAATTTTTAATAAAGTATTTTATAATTTGACATTATAAGGGGATAAAGTAACTTTTTATTAAAGTAATATATTTTAAAGTTACTTTATGATTATTTTATTTAAAAGGCTCGTGTTTTGAAAAGTAAATATTATTTTAATGGCCAATTACAAAAGTGGCAGATTTTGGAGAAGAGGATTATTTTATAATTTTCAAAAGTTAAATGCCAAAAGATGGGCATGAGGGTTTGAGAAGGTTAAAAAGGCAAGAGCATTGTTTATTGATTATTCATTATTTATTGGCAAATATTGGAGAGAGTTGAGCAACAGGGTTTGTTGGTTTGAAGATTCGAGCTTTTTTAGGACGAAAACCCTCAGAGAGGACAATGTCTATAGGTGTGGAAGATCACCCAAGGGCATTCTGAGAGAGACTCATACAAAGATTATTGTAAAAGAGCTTCATTAATTTTCATGGAGATCATCATTCAGGGGTTTATAGTGTTTTCAGGGTTCAGTTTGATAATTAGTTTGAAGGGACATTCAGGGTGGAAATCATACAAGGTTTTAGAGATTGTTGATATTTTTCAGTTGTTGTTCAAATGCTTTTAGATCTGCACTATTGCACATTATGTAATCTAGGTATGATTCTAATGCAATTTATTAAGCTATACTCAAATCTAAGTTTTAATATTCATGCAACTATTTGGAATTGGTTGTTTTTGCAAATATCTATATTTTGTATTTCCTAGTAAAACCCCAGATCAAAGGGGGTTATCACATTGGTATCAAAGCTCAAACTTTTTCCTGCCCACCTAAGGGGTTTCCAAATAGAAATTTTTTCTAGGTTATCTAAGGTTGAAGGATTTCTAGTTAATCATAATTTGAAGATTTTCCAAGTTGTTTTGTTAGTTGTTGCAAAAGGATTTTAAAGAATCGGGGGTTTGAAATAATGTATCAATAATAGATATCAACAAATAATCCACAAGGATTTGAGAGCCTACATTGGAAAAAAATAAAAATAACAAATTGTAAAGGTCTTCCCAATAAAGATACATTCAAGTGCCAACAGTATATCGATAAAAAATCTAAAGGTTTGCACAAAAAGATGAATCCCAGTCAGCATAGATAAGGACAAAATTTAGCTATTGTGTTTTGAATATTTTGAGGAGTTAGGCCCCATCTCTTAGCATTGATCAAACAAATTTAGAGGGTCAACAAAAAAGACAAAACATCTAATAATTCCTCCACCACCATTATTTTATTCTATGCTTGCAATTTCATAAGGTGTCGCTAGTTTGAAAGGATGTTACGATTTCTATGAAGCCGTTGAAAATGAGTGAGCAAGGTGACATGGAAGAAAGGACAAAAAGCAAATAAAATAAATTAGGCAAGAAAAAAATAGTAGTCGTCAACTTCCATAATGCCATTGAATTATTTCTAAATTAATCATAGTTTCTTTTATGAGCGACTTGTAGGTAATCTATTACCTGAATGTAAGGTTGGAAGTGATATGTTGAATTTTGAGATATTTGCATGTATTTTTATTGAAGCTGGGTGGAATTCTTATTGGGTCTCATATCACCTACATAGAGTTGATTAATACTTTATGGAGGCTAGTGGATGAGCAAAAACATCCATATCAAAAAATTTCCTACAAGTCGAACTCATCTTTGGAGCAACATGGATATTTTATTTTGAGTGCAGTTATTGGATATCACTCATCGAACCATTATGCAAGGTGGGTGATTATTTCACCAAGGATAATAATTTCCTGTGGAGCTGTTTTTACCTCTAGAATGTAACTTGTAGGTAATCTATAATTATTAATGTCTCAACGACATGTGTAAGAATGGGCATTGATTTATTTGAGGCACAAGCAGTTGTAAACTTCATTGAGCCTTTATATCCAGTGCTAGCAGGCAAAAATAGCACTTCTTTCATCCTTTATCGACCCCACTATAACTCATCAATTCTATGGCACCTTTCTTAGATAGCATCACACACACTTGGAGCCCATGTGGAAGTTTAAAATCCAAATCAGAACACTCCCTTAGCAAATTGAGTCTTGGGTGCTTGCTTACTCCTTAGTGTTAGCACCATACAGTTTGGGAAGACAATCACTTGGATAGAAGACATGGATTAAGTGGTCCATAATTGTTATAATTAGTGATACCTGAGTTCACTTCCCACACATTTTGTTTGGTCATTATGGAAGAAATATGCTATAATATATTGCATGACATTTTATATATATTAGACCTTGCAAATATAGTTACCTATAAGTAACTGACAATAGCAATATGCAAACTATTTAACGAAATGATAATGTGTCAAATGAAGAAAATTGTTTAAAGAAATAGGTATACAACTGAGGTATAGACAATGAAAAGATGACTACAGTTGATAAGTCGATATGTGAGTTGATGCAATAATTGTTTAATCTGATGAAGGACCCAAATATTAAAAGGGCATGTAAAAGGATGGTTGCAAATCCAAAACATTCAAATAAGGGAGAAGAAGCCTTGGTTTGTGAAGCAAGTAAAAAAGAAAACCAAACACCTATTGCAACCACATCCGAGGAGCAACATGTAGCTGGAAATGTCTTTTTCAGTCATAGGGAAGACGTTGCAACAAGCAACACGATTAGTTTCCAATGTGATACACTTCATGGGTCAACACCTATTGATGGGCATATTGTGAGTGATTGTGTTAGAGCCTACGAATCAGTTAACATTGATGATTCTACATTCCCTTCCAGTGATGATGTTGCAGGTAAAGGTTACATAAGTCTCCTAGTGGGTGATTTGGAGATGGTGATTGGTAAATCTTATGAAGAATTGATTCCTTTTGATGATTTTATGTGTGATTCTAATGTTGTCCCATTTCTTATACACAAAGAAGGCATGTCATCATCCAATGAAATAGTTAAGTGGGATGATGATAATGATTTTTTCTTTGGAACTAACACTACCCTAGTTCCAAATCAATAAGTATGTAAAGAGATTTTCATAGAAAAATATTTTGGGGAGAGTCAAATTCTTCAAGAACAATCAGCTATTTCATCAAATGAATCCAATATTATTCATAAGCGTGATTTGGAGAACCAACTGAAGGTTAGTGAAAACAAGATTGTAGCAGCATTAACACATTTTGATAGCTCTCACAAGTTGATTGAAAATCACCTTTGGAAGGTTCAACGTGAGGGAGGGAAAAAGGGTTTTGGAAAGGAATCCTCTCATGTTGATTTTACAGGGAATCAAATAAGTCATGGGGAAAATGAAATCAAATTATTTAAATATTCTTTTAGATCGAGTTCTTCTCCTTGAACTAGCTATAATTTATTTAGATGCATGGAGATGGAAAGAAGAGGAAGTTGACAATCTTACTTTTTGAGCTTGTGAATACTAAAGATTCTTTGGAGGTTGCTCAAGTATCCCTTCAAGAAACAAAAAATCAAATTAAGGAGATTTGTTTAGAACTGAGTTTGACACATTCTACATCAGCCCTTAAGGATGAGTATTCAGCAAGAAAAGAGATGGGACAAGTGATGGAGGAGCAAGGCTACTTTTAGGAGGAGTTTGATCATGTCCATTACCCCAAAAATTTAGAAAGTGGTAATTTAGATCAGCAAGAAGATAGTTTACAATTTGTTAATAATACATTGTTTGGGGTTGATGATGAATTGTTTTATGATAATCCACTCTCTGAGTTGGATAATGGTGTCCTTTCTAATCCCTGTATGGAGTTTGGAAATATTCTCAGGGGTTAGGATCCTAGTAATGGATCAGGATTTCTGACGGGGCTTACTAATGCATTCCACAACGTGCATAATGTGTCGTGTGCATACGTTACTTTTAGCCCATTCACATTTGATTTGACTATGAGGCAGAAGACACACAAGTGTGAGTTGGATAGTTGGTATGAAGAGTTTACTTATGTGGGTGAAGGGGACAAATCTTACACATGTTCTGAGTTGCTTCTGTAGGATATGCATAGTTGGGATACAAAATATAGGAGCAAATTTTGAGCAGTTTGGCACTCCTAGTATAGTTAGCATGGTGCATTAGGAGCCATCAAGAGACGGGAAGGACAAATTCCAAATTTTTCCATGGGATCCAGGTGGAACCTATGGAGGGTTATGATACTTAGAGATGATTACACTATGATGCTTCACCATCTTCAACTTGGTGAAGATTTTATCAGAGTCGCACAATAGAGGTCATCAGGTGATGCGTATGGCAGACTTTCAATTGGGTTGTGAGCTTTAGGATCTACTTTTCTTGGTAGCTTGCTTCTTCTTCAGATATCATTTTATGGGGCTATCAATTTTAGCTCTTTCTTTCTCCAATGGTTGCAGTGGAGCTTGGGTAGAGCATTGTATGGATTGGTTTGGGATCCCGACATTTTTGTTAGGCAGGTTGCAACGTGTTATGACAACATCATTTGCCCTGCTACTCCAGTGCCCCAGTAGTTGTAGGAAGATAAAGTAAACTTGGATATGGTCAATTTTGTTAGTAATTCCTATGCAACAAATAACTCTTTAGTAGAAATTGGTAACATACACAACATGTATTTCAAGGACATGTTAGCAATTACATGCTTTGAAGCCACGTAGACCCTTAGTATGGATGAATCCCAAACTAAGCAAGGGGCCAAACTAGCAGATGGGGGATGGATTAAAGTTAATAAAGATAAGAGAAGATATAGTAGCATAGAGGATTCATTTTCTGCCCCTAAAAGGCTAGACAAAGAAACTAGTCTCCCCAAGTGTTTTGAAAAGTTTAAGACCCATAGAATTGAATATAAATCAGATTCTTAGTGATTCAATTTTATGAGGTGGAATATAAGGGGACTGGAATCCCCTGATAGAAAGTTCATTGTTAGAAGACTTATCAATCAATTTGCATAACAAGGATGCAAGTTTTTTGCAAGAAGTGAAAACAATCAACTTTACTTTGGAAACTAACTTGCGATTTATTTGGAAGGATGCCACCCAGTTTCGTACTAATCATGAAAAGGTAGGAGGGGTGTGGCTATTCTACTCTCAAATACCTGGTCTCCCTTTGTTTTTGAATCTAGGGCTCCCCATTGTAATAGAGTAGTTTGGGTCATCATAAAGAAAGAAGAAAAGAAATTTGGTTTGTGTTCCATTTATGCCCCTAATGATCACTTGGAGAGAATTGATCTTTAGAAATGGTTTTGTAATCTTCAAGACATTCCTTGGATCATTGGAGGGGACTGGTCTCCCTTTGTTTTTGAATCTAGGGCTCCCCATTGTAATAGAGTAGTTTAGGTCATCATAAAGAAAGAAGAAAAGAAATTTGGTTTGTGTTCCATTTATGCCCCTAATGATCACTTGGAGAGAATTGATCTTTAGAAATGGTTTTGTAATCTTCAAGACATTCCTTGGATCATTGGAGGGGACTTTAATATGGTAGAAAGTCAATAAGACAAGGTAGGAGGCAATAAGATGGAATGGAAGGGGAATGATAAATTATTTTGGTAAAACCTTGAAGGTTGTAAGGACAACCACCACATTTGGTTTACATGGTGCAATAGCCGCAAAAGGATCTACTATTGCTTGGATAGGTTCTATGTAAATAAAGACTTCTTTAGCTTTGATCAGATTGAGGAAGGGTGTAGAGTCAAGGTTACACCATTCTCTCTATCTGACCATCATCCAATCTATTGTATAATTCTTCTTGATAATATCAGATCTAATATCTATTGTAAAAGTGGTAAATTTTTACTAAACACCAATCTATTGAAAGATGAGGAATGTTGTGATGCTATATTTACATTAAGAAAAATAAATAAGTGGATGTTAAAGGACCAAAGTTTTATTGAAATATGGGACAACAATAAAAAAAATTGGTCCAATATCTTTTAGATTCTTGGGAAAAAGAGAGTTCTAGATTCTAGGAAAAGAGAAAATGATCTCTAGGACTCTCTTCTTAAATTGGAAAAAAATCTTCAAGTTGATCCTAAGGATATGAGACTTAATGAAGAGTTAGTGACTGTAAAGAATAAATTGGGAGGACTACAAGCAAGGAAGATATTAGGTTTAAGAGTAAGGGCCAAACTGAATTGGCTTAACCATGGTGATAAGGGTTACAAGTTCTTCTTTAAGTACATCAAAACCAAGGTAGAAATAGAACAAGTGGGCAATATCTGGTTAGATAATAACATGACTAATGATCCTAAGGTAATAAAAAAATTGTTTCATAAGTTCTATAAAAATATTTTGTCCATTGAAGGTGACAATCCATAGTCATAAGGCTAGAGAAATTTGCAAAGGACTTATCCCAAGGAAGATAACTAATGACACTACTAAAGAACTTAATGTTGCAATAACTAAAGATGAGATTGTTAATGAAATCAACAAGTTGAATAATGATAAATCCCCGGGCCTAATGGGCTCCCTATTGAGTTTTATAAAAAAAATATTGAATGGATTGTGGATGACCTATTACAAGTCTACTCAAAAGCCATAAACAAAGGCTCTTTAGGTATTAATATCAATCAAGGTATCATTAAAAATTGGAGACCCATAACCTTGTTAAATGTCTCATATAAATCTTAGCCAAGATTTTAGCTCTTAGATTGGTGAACATCCTTCCCAACTTCATCAACTCTACCCAAACTGACTTTATTAAAGATGGGTACATTCTAGAGAACCTCATTACTAGATGGGAAGCTATGGAGTGGGCCAAAAATTCTAAACAAAACTTCAGCATTCTCTTACTTGATTTTGAAAAAGCATACGATAGAGTGGAGTGGTCATTCATGATAATGACCTTATAAGCATTTGGCTTCCCAAAGGGCTTTTGTCAGATGGTCAAAGCACTATTAAATGATTTTGTTGCTTAGGTTGATGTCAATGGCTCCCTTTTTGACCCATTTCCTCTGGAAAGGTCTATTAGATAGGGATGCCCACTTGCTCCTACACTTTTTGTGATAGATTATGATGCTATCTTCTATATTCTAAGAGATTCATCCTTCTCACCCAAACCAAGAGGCATCTTAATTCCTAATGGTGATAAATTATTAAATGTACAGTGTGTGAATGATACAACCATGTTTGTTGACCTTATGAAAAATAATGTAAACTATCTTATGAATAAACTTAATCTTTTTTGTGAAGCTTCTAGAGCTAGAATATCCAAAGCTAAGACTAATTTGTAAATTTGGAATAGTAAGCCTACTGATTGGTTCAAGAAATTTGAATTTCAATGGGGGGCCCAACCTAATTGTTAGATATCTTGGTATTCCACTTGTTAATCATCACTTAAATTTTTTTAGGAATGGATTAAGAGCAAAAATGAAAAGAAACTTTGCCAATGGAATGGCATTCCTCTTTTCAGCTGGTAGGCTTCAAATTTGTCAAAAATTATTATCTTCCTACAATTCATACTACTCATTTGTTTGGATTTTCAGCAGCTATCAAGTGAATGAGATTCAAAATAGGACCAGACAGTTTCTTTGGTATGATGGGAGAGGCAGTAAAAAAACATCTTATGAAATGAGATTGGTATTGTATGGAAAAGGTTGTAGGAGGCCTCAGATTAAGGGTATTAAAAAACATGGCATTTCCCTTGCTAGCAAGTGGATTTTTAAGGCCCTAATTGGACAAGAACCTTGGAAAGTGCTTATTATGAATAATATACAAAATATTGTTCGTAAACAAATCCAAAAGCTTAGAACAACTCACATTGTATGATATCCTTTTTGAAAAATTCCTAGTTGCACCAATAGAATCTAACATCTTCAAAAGTATTTGGAAAGCATAAGAGAATATAAGAACATGTGAAAGATGGGGATTTCATATGTACTAGTTCAAGTGTTTTAATTCCTAATAGGTCCATATGGTGGAACTTTACTAGTAAAGAGAAACCCCTTGCACTTCTTTAGGGTTGTTTTGTAAAAGTGTGGCACTTAAAAGGCATAAGATGCTTCAAATACATTATTTATAATAATCACCTTAAGTCGTGGCAAGAATTGAGTTGCACATATAATTTACCTCCTACTCATTGAAGGACATTTACTATCCTTAGAGAGGCTTGCAAGATTATCCCTTTCACTATTTGTTTCTTGAACAATGCTGAATTTCTTAATAGTATTTCATGGTCTGATGGAACTAAACTGAACAACCTTTCTCCTAAGATCATTTATAGATCCTTAAGTATATCCCACGAACCTACCAACTTTATAGATCTGGTGTAAGAGCACAGGAGCACCTTGGGATCCCCATGCCTCTTGGAGGTATTGCTTGTTTTATTTGTTTGTTGTCAAGAATTTTTTGATATAATAAGGTTCCAAGAACCATATTTCATGTCTTGTAACAAGTTTTAGATTTGGAGTCAAGTCTTGTTGTAAGAACAAGGCCTCCTTCCTCACCATGTAAGCTTGGTTCATCTAGGCAAACTACAGAATCAAAATGCCTTGATGTACCCAGGTCCTTGAGGGGAGTTGCCTTGAAATTTGAAGTGTTTGTGGTGTCTTTTATACATTTGAATACACCTTTGAATCCTCTTTTCAATCTGGCTTTTGAGAAGTAGTAGTCAATTGCCTTAACTAGGCAATTAGGGGTCTAAATGCAAAAAGGTTAGTTTCCAACGTCCACCTAATCCAAATTTCTGTTGGAGGATGTTGGGCAGGTGTGGAGCTTGAAATAAGCCTCTTTTGGTCGAGACATGGTTGATGTTCAAGAATTTTGGAGATCTAATGCACATATACTCTATTTTCTGGAAATTCATACAAATTCTTTGTTTTCCTGCATAGTACGACCTTGTACGATCTGTACGGGCTCAACCCTATTATGGTTGGAAAGAGGAGAGTGTTAGCTTTCATTTGAAGGTGGTTTGGTGAATTTTCATTAGGTATAAGAGGAGTTATCCTCATTTTAGCAGCAACAGGTCAAGAAACCCTCAAAACTAGGGTTTTGGCCAAAAAAATGTCTCTATCTTCCACTCCCACGGTGTAAAGTTGCTAATTCTTTGTGAGATGGAAGGTATTTATGTCTATTTTCACATTTGTATGGTTCTGGAGGATGGCCTATTGTGTGGAGGAGATTACAAACTAATCTAGGCCTGGCATCTTCATGTGACAGGCCTAGCTTGTAAAGCAAAAGTCTGAGTTTTGCTTGTTTTGAGAGATTTTGTTCAAGGTGGAACTTAGGAATGGTTGGAATGGTTGCAAGTATCTTGTAGGAGTTTGGAACAAGGATTTGGGGAGAAGGGGAGAGCCTAGGTAGCTAAAAACTAGTCAAGTTCAATCAATTAGGCCTCTTGAGGACAATAATAGATTGGGCCATGGTTATTTTTCCATCCATTGCCAAGAAGTAAGACTTTGAGGTCTTGTAGAGGCATATTAGGGTTGCCTAAAAACAATAGTTTGCACCTTATACAGGCTTGTGAGTGAAATTGAATTAGACTGTCCTACCAAGCAGTGCTACAAGCAATTAAAGGTAAAGAGGCTAATAGTGTGAGGAATGAACTCATGGGGTTTCCTAAGTGCTAATTAGGTTATGGTGCTTTGATTTTGGTCTGTTAGAGCATGTTCCAAGTGGTTATAAGCAGTAGTCTGAGATTCAAATACCCTTGGTGAGTTGAGTTTTCCTCATAGAGGGACAATGATTTTGGTGGTGTATTGATAAGAGTATTTGAGAGAAGCATTCATAAGAGAACCTGAGATTGGTGTACTTCCCTGCTCACTCTGCATCAAGATCACTACTAGAATATTAACTTCTTGGATAATATTTGGTCCAAAACATTCAAAAGAATATGGAATAGTATCCTAGAACCCAAGATTGCATGTTTCAAATGGCTATTTACTATTTAAAAGATTCTTATTTCTATATTTCCAATGACGTTTCATGTTTTTTTTTGTGTAAACAACCTAAAAGTATTAGACATATTTGTATTGATTGTTTTCATGTCAAAGAGATTTGGCTAATGTTTTTTTCTAATCTGGTGGGGTGGGGTGGGGTGATAAAGGGGTGATTAATGTGCAATAAATTGTTATGGGGCATATCAATGGTTTAAATCAAAATTTTAATTTATTTTAGCTTATATTGATTGCAAACATATTATGGGTTATATGGAAATCCAGGACCCAGGATGTGTATCAAGGCACTAGTAGACTGCTTACTAGGTCTATAAAAAGACTTATATTTCATTCTCTTTTTTGTGTAGGTAACTCTAACAATGGAAAGTGATAAATAAAAATTTTAGACCTTACTCAGATAAGGGACAATAGCTATCAACTGGGAGGAGATAAAGTATGGGAGACAATGGCCTTTCAATAGGGCTGAAGATGTTCAGTGCATGCAAAGCTACATGACATTCCAAAAGAGCTACAATGAACATCACTCCTTAGAGGTATTAGAGAATGATTTGAATTTCTAGAGAGGACCAAGGTTTCACATCAACCAAGGAGATGCATTTACATTTGAAGTTGTCAAGTCGAATGATGATATATCAGCTATTTACCCACCCCTTAATGATACAAACTCTTTCCATGGTAGCAAAATCCTATGATGTAATTAAAAAGATTATTATAGTTCATATATAATCAACAAATATACAACAAATAGTGTTTGATGTCTCTTTTTTTGTAACAATACAACACTATATAGATAGTATAGCAGACCTTGCGTGATCTTATAGTATTTCTAGGAAGCTATGACTGCTATTCTTTGTTGATAACTATGTACTTTTTTGATATTCAATCTTTAATATATAAAAAAAATATTCTTGAAATTCTAGAAAAATAAATAAAATGTTTTGATTGGTCTACTAATAACTTGTTTAAATTTAATATAATAGATCATGCGATGATATAGTGTATGAAAATATATACTTAATACAAAATTATGTACTAACTTGTCTCTCTTTCTATTTTATAACACAAAGAAGCACTTCAATGCAAAATCTTCATAATGAAACATGTCTTATGAAGAAAAAATATTACATGATAAATTAAAAAATAATCTTGAAAATTAAAAGTAGATTTATTAAAAAATGAAATAGAGTTTGAATTTTTTTCACTAATATTTTTTTTAATTTACATAAAATATCGGTTAAATATATATATACACACACATATACATATATATATACATATACATATGTATATATATATATACACACACATATATATATACATATATATGTATAGATATCTATATATATACATATATGTGTATAGATATCTATATGTATATGTGTATAGATATCTATACATATATATGTGTATAGATATCTATACATATACATATATCTATACACATATGTATAGATGTATAGATATCTATACATATATAGATATCTATACATATATATGTATATATATATACATTTATATATATATGTATATATATACATTTATATATATATATATGTATAGATATCATAGATATATACATATATATGTATAGATGATATATACATATATATGTATAGGATGTGATATATGTATATATATATACATATATACATATATATGTATACTATACATATATACATATATATGTATAATATATCTATCTAGATATGTATAGATGATACACATATATACACGTAGATATCTATACATATATACATATATACATATATATGTAGATATCCATATATACATATATACATATATATACATGTAGATATCTATACATATATACATATATACATATATATATGTATAACCACCTAATTATCAATTATAAATTTACAAGGAACCTCTATAAAACCAAAGCCTAAGCAAAAATAGATGATATGGCATGGTGGACGTTGAACCTTACATTCAAATAAGCACTTTTTAAAATAACCACAAAAGTTTAAAATATATATAATTTTTTATAAAAAATTCAATTTATTTTTTCTTTATTGCATTGAAGGCATTATCAATGTGAAGAAGAGTGAGCTAAACTTTTAAATCAATGGTTCACCCTTTTCAAGAAGGCATGCAAGACAATCAAAGTCATCTTGGATGTTTATTTTCCACTAGCCTTCTTTCCTATGAAGCTTTATCTTTTAATATGGTAAATAATTTCTTGGCGGATGTGGATTGTACAACTATGGTTGAAAAGTTTGTATGATGAATAAAAAATGAAAGCAAATCTTACAGCTATCTTCTTTTTGGCGGGTAAATCTTGTGTTGCCTTCCCAAGTAAAATAGTGAGCCAAGGAAATGTTGGCGATCAAAAATATGGAAGATAATGTCAATGTTTTCAATGCCTTTAAAATGAACGTTTTGCATGACTCATTCTTCCATCACCATGAAGAAGAAGAAACAAAAATGACAGCAAAGGAACCCTTTGAAACACTGTAGGGGATTAAAAACAAAAAAAAAGCTCACATCCCTCCACAAGATTCAAACCACATATCACATCACACACATTACAAAGTCATCAAATATAATTTCTTCTTTTGTGTCTTAGGGGGTTGTAGATTTGTGAATCATCCTTTTCTATTAAATACACAGTGTGTCGAGGGTTCAAGTTGCAAGGGGTTAAGTGTGTGAGGGCCAAGGCCTTGGAAAATAATTATCCATGGGAATTAAAATCATTGCTAGAAGGATTAAATGTGTCTTGCAAACCCATTTGTTTTTGCAGTTTCTAGTTTTAGCTTTCATTACAACAACTATATTCTTGAGGACCAAAATACATCATAAAACTCGTGAGGATACAAATATGTACCTTGGAGCCCTCTTTTTTGGCCTCCTCATCAACATTTTCAATGGTTATGAAGAATTATCAATGAAATTTTTAGGCTTCTAGTGCTCTTCAAATAGAGAGATCTGCTCTTCTACCCTGCATGGGCCTTCACTCTTCCTACCTTCTTATTATGAATTCTAGTTTCATTGTTGGAAGCTAGCATATGGGTGCTGACAACTTACTATACAATCGGATTTTCCCCTGAAGTTAGCAAGTAATTGTTAAGTCATCTACTTGTTAGAAATAACTTAATAACCCTAATCCTCTCATTATATTTTATTTTCCCTCCATCTAATGTAAATTCATCTACAAATTTTTTTGACAGTTCCTTTTTCTCTTCTTAGTTCATCAAATGGCATCATCCTTGTTCTGCCTTATTGTTCAAATACGTTGGTCAATGATCATATCTAACACTGGAGGAACCATGTCTCTTATTATAATTTTCATGCTTGGAGGATTCATTCTCCCTAACGTTTGGCAATTTTATCTTAACTCGTAGATATACAAACACAATAATGCATTAAAACGAGACTAGAAAAGAGAAAATCTTGTTAGTGCACATTACAGGGTGATGTTAACTATATGGTAGGTTTCTAACAAAGGGTACATTAAAGAGTATGTTGAAAGGTACTCTTTAGTTCAGACTAGTTTATTTGGTAGAATTCATTGTAAGTTTGGTTTCTAAATACACATTTCATTGATAGGTATGTAACACAGGCTTATATGAGCATATACATGTATATATTCTCATTGATACAACACGTACACATCCTTAACCCCCCTCTCTCTCTCACACTCTTCCCCCATCCATATCCCCCTCTTTCTATCCTTGTCTCTCCCTCTCTCTATTGCAAACATAACATGAGCCTATTGGTAATAGAGCCTAATTATCTTCCTCATTCAAAGGTTTTGTTTTAGTCATGTTTGGATCCCCATAAAAGGATGCATAGTTTATTTTAAGTTATCACTTCTTCATTAAGACCTATCCTTATTGACATTTCAAAATTACCTTTGGTTACTTGATGGATGTTTATCAAAAAAAATTATACCACATAATAAAGACTCACAACAAATCTGAGTATCTGAGCTATTGGAAAAGCATAGTCAACATTAGAGCCAAGCTAGAGATGAAACATACAAATGCAATAACATCTATAGATTATTCAACCTTGAGCTTTTGAAATAAGATACGCATACTAACACACTTGCCCCATCAATGCAAGAAAAAAAATTCAAGTCATATGGGGCAATCATTAAATTCTAACAAGATTTTCATATTATGTATTAGGTGGTGTTTTTGTAGTGTATTAAATTATGTAATAATGTGTTGACATTTTTGTGTGGTTTCAAGTCAATCTTCATTGAATCATATTATGTTATTGTGTTCAAATTTATCAAATCCACATGAGTAAGACCACACATGCCACAATAATGCACATCCCCAACTTTTTGATAAACATAAGTAAGACCACACATGCCATAATAATGCACATCCTCCAAAATCACAACTCCTAATTTCTTGAGAAACTTTCATAATCTAATGGACTTTACCTCAACAAAGAGCTTCATGAAGATTATACCAACTCGATTGTCAATGCTCACAAGTCTAAAATCCAACACCCTTCTTGAATACATTCTTTGATGTATTTTTGATGAATTTGAATATGCTTTATATTGGCATGTTCAATAGGATTATTAGCAATCTGAATAGCACTCCCATTGTTGTTGTAGGAAATAGCTTGCTGCTCATGTAGAAAACCAAGATCTTGTTACAACTTGCCAATCCATTTGCTTGATGTGCTACAATCATAATGCATCTATAGTGAGAATTTGTAGCTGTTAGCACTATTGAGTGATTTTTATGATAATTTAACACCTATTGTATATTTGCAACTATTATTGGTCTATTTTTTTCTTAGTTGTAGGCTTTTTGCATGCATGTATCAATGCGAATTGTGACCATTCCTTTTAATCAACATACTTTTGTAAAATATATAGATAAATGCAAAAGTAAAATGATATACAATGTCTTATAAGCAATCATCTATTTCTTGAAATGGTGTTGCTTTAAGTAAACAAAGAATTTATTTATTGCATCTGAAATAAGATGATGGTTTCATTGTCACCATAGTTGTAGTTAAGGAGTAAACATCTCTCTTACCTTAGTTTTGTTGGAATATATCCTTCTAACTTTACTCTATTAACAAAAACTAAATGGGTGAATTATAGAAGAAATTAAATGTTTGCAAACTCATCCATTTAACTATTAGTTAAGTCTTTGCAGTTTATGAGTGGACATTGTAAACACAAGCTAAACCTGTAGCTTTTACCAATATTGAGTGAGTTCTAGAATAACTTCACATCTGTTGTATATCAGCTACCATTATTGGTCATTTTATTGCATAGTCTAGGCTTATGCATGTATGTGACTTGAATTTTGACATTTCCTATTGATCAACATACTTTTTTAAAACACAAATAAGCAAAGAGATAAAATGATATATGGGATGACTTGTATATAAATATTTATTTCTTGGAATGGTATTGTTGTAATCTGTGTTCAGATTGCTAACATTTTTCCAATGGCGGATTATAGATGTACCAGACACGTGGAATATGAAAGACTCCACAATAGCATATGTAGGAGTAGATACAAAATTTGTAGGGGTATTTAGTGTGGTAAACTACATCTGACCACAAGCATCAAAAGCAGTTAACAAACTTAAGGTTAACTATTAATATTTTTTTTGCTTTTAGGATACATTTAGTTTTTAAAGTTTGTTTTTCATTTTTTTTTTGGTGATTTTTTGTTATTATTTTTTTCTGTTTTCATGGATTAAGTTTTTTTTTGGTTTCTTACTAATTTTATAAATTAGGAATCAACAGTCATGTTCACAGGTTACATTGTTGTTTTTGTTGCATAAGTTGAAAAAGAGTTACATGTCTTAAATGGTTAATTTGAGTAGGCAATCCTATCACAATATTTTTAACTACAAAGGAGCACAATTACTCCCACAACATTTATCTCATTAGAAAGATGAATTGACGCATCAAGTCTCAAATACTATGCAAAATGAAAGGGCTTGTTTTTTCCTAGTTTGGCATCTAATCTAACAATTCTCAATAATGTTTTGGCCAGGTCATCTTGATTAACGTTATAGAGGTGGGTGCAATAAAAAGGAACCCTCCTGGTGGCTAAGTATTATGAAATTGTCTTTAAAATTCCAAAAATGAATCTAATTTTTATTTTTATTTATATGTTTCTTACTTCCCAATTAATTAATTGAAGATTTTTTTTTAATGCTAGGTAGTTTATTATTCGCTACTGTTGAATCTTAGTCATTTATATAAACATTTTTTGATATAATTTCTAATAATGTTCTTTATAATTTTGTTGTTGTCTATTCTAGACTAAAATCTCATTTCAATTATCTATATCTGATTATTTCCATCCATGTTTTTTTTTAATTATATGTGTTGTTTTTTAATTATTGAATTATCTATGCAAATATATTATCATTATCTGAATTGATCATTTTTTTTAGCTATTTTTGAAACTAGACCTACAAAGACTTTGAAGCCTCAGGAAAAAGGACCATGACACAAATGTGGCAACTTCATCATAGTGAGTAAGCCTGTATTTTTTATGGAAGTTGCTTTCACTTTCTAGATATTTTTGGTCTTTGGCATGGCAAGGAAAACTAGTGGCCTTTAAATGCAGTTAGGAAGTATTCTATGTTTACATCTTTCTATATGCTAATGTATTTTGATGTCATTTGATGCTAGGCAGGGTCACCCCTCAATAAACGGCTATGCTACTCCTACTGTTGGTTTTATGTACTCCAACTTTTCTAGGGATAATCTCCAAAGATAAATAATTGTTATTTTGTTAGTTAAAGTTTGACTTGTGTAATATATTTTAATCTAGTGTTTTTAGTTAAACTGGAAACCATTTTTTCCTAAACCAAAAACTCATTTGCAAATTGTCATCAAAATGCCTGGAATTACAATCGTTACTATTCCAAATTTTAAATGTACATCTTTGCTACATATTTGTAATTGAATGTGCAAACCTTTCCCCAACTGTAGTTATGTTCTTTTTATTTTTTAATTTATGTCTTCTTGCATTTCTAAACCATCTTCAATCACACTAAAATCAAGTTTTGAAACATTCAATTCCTAATTTCCTTCCTAGCTCTATATGATTCAAAGTCAAACCGATTGCTCAATATCGATTAACCTTGCAAAAATGTATGCAAAAAACTAGACCAAATTTTTTTCGTCATTCACACCTCTTCGACATGCCCATTGCACACGAAGGATGTGATCATGCCTAATGGAGGGTACATTAAGATGAAGTTTGAACTACTAAATATCCATTTGATTTAAAATTTAAATTCACATGTTATTGAAACATTAGAGCCAGGCAAGGTGAGAATGGAGAGGCGCAGAGCTATGAGCGGGAATAGGTGGGGTTCTATAGGTTTGAAATCTGAGGGTACTGGAGATGATGAGGAGTATGATGCCAATGATGAGGATGGGGCTTTCATGGCTAGGTTTCCTCCATTGGTGTCTTGGCTATGTCGGTGGAGGGAGATGCTCATTTTTTGGGTGTCTCCAAAAATTGAAAACATGGCTGGCTCGAGCAGGAAAACTTGCAACGTAGGTTGCTCAATATTAGCTGGTGGAGAGGAGGGCGAGCATGGGGATTTTGTTGGTGATGAGCCCATGGTTGTTGTTGAGGTTGTTTTCTTTTGTGTTTGTTGTTCTGGTGGAGGTTTGTTTCTTCTGTGTAGTGGGTGTTTCTTTGAGGATTTTGTGCTATTTGGTTGTTCTATGGTTGCTCTTGGCTTGGGGCTTTTCTATCAGGCTTCACTATGTTTAGAGCTACCCTCTGGTTGTTTGGCACCTTTTTCACTTGGATTTTTGTCTGCATGAAGTGCTCTTGGTGCGGGTTTGGCAATGGGAATGGATGGGGTGTGCTTTCGCCCCCTTGGTCTATGAGTGGGAGCTGTTTGGAGTTTTTGAGGCTTTGTTTCTTCTCGAGAGAAAGCTCTTCTTGAGTGCTTTCAACTTGGTCTCTATTACTTTTTTGGAGCCTTCTTCTATATTGAGGGTGTTGTTTCTATGCTCCTTTCCTCTGTTTGATGCTACACCCATGTACCTATTGGTGTTGAGAAGGCTTTTCTTGCTTTTCATCTCTTTGTCTGGGCTGCAGTATGTGTGGTTGGATGCTTGGGTGAGGTTTAGTATTCTGGATCTCTTTTTCAACCACTTCAGTGGATCCTTTCCCTTTTTCTCAAGCTCTTTCTTATGGTTTAAGATGTTGTTTTTGCTTAAAGGGCTTGTTTTGCTTTTGGTGGTTGCTAGTTTGTTGTTGCAGACCTTGGGTCCTGTTTGGTTGGTGGGGCACTTTGTCCTTGTTAGAGGTTGTTGGTTGGGGTTGATTTTTTGTTTTATCTTCTGACCTAGTTATTCGTCTTGTTTAAGGGGGTGAGGTTGGTTCCCTTGTGGTCTTTGAAGCCCTTGAGGATGTTGGGATTTGGTATCCTTTGGCCCCTTTGTTTTTTGAAGGAGATTTGTCTCCCGAGCCTCTTTTTGAAGGTCTTTATGGGGGAGTTTTCTTCCCTTTTTTATGTCAGTGTGTTGTTGGTTGGGAGGAGTTCAAGGTTGTTTTGGAAAACCCAACTATATCTTCTTCTTAAGAAAGCTGATGTGTTGTCGAGCTACTACAAAGGTTTATTCTGAAGGCTCATTCATGGTTGTGTTTAATGTTGATGGTTGTTTCTCTTGTCATGCTCTAGTATCTTGCTAGGCCAAAGGAGGTTGTGACTGTCCTTTCTATCATAGTTCTTTCTTTCTTCTAGGATCTACAAATGGTGTCTTCTATGGAGGTGAAGACTGTTCCTTTTGAGGTGGAGCCCTCTCATTTTGAGGTGGATTTGGTTGTTGTAGACTTGGCGGGAAGTTCTCTTCTTTGCTGCTTGTTTCTATTGAGGTGGAACTCATGTGCAAGAGAGGATTGGATTTGATGGTAATGCTTTCTTTTTCTTCCTCTCCATTAGAGAGGGGACTTCTCCTATTGAGGAGGATTTTGGGTTGGCTTTACATGTGGGATGGATCTACATGGAGTTGGATGGTCATCAATGTTTTGTTGTTCTCTTTGGCTTCCCTATGTTTTGTTGTTGTTTTGTTGTTCTCTTTGGATGGTCATCAGTGTTGTTGTTACCGAGCAGATGGTTTGTTGCAGTTTGACTACATTGTTTCATGACCATTTTAGGTGGTTACTATCATCTAAACTTGCTTGTTTGGGTTTAAGGACCTCTCACTTCTTATTTGTAGTTTGCAGCTTGAGTTGTCTTGTTGATCTCTGATGGTTGTTGTTGTTTGGTTGCCGATGATTTGTTGATTTTTTACTGTTTACAACTTCCTTTCCTTGGATAGGGTTTCAGATCCCTTTAAAACTGTATGTACTAGGTTTTGGGGCCCCATCAGAACCTATTTTACCCCTAATAAAAAACATTAAGGCCAGGCTAGAGATGAGACATAGTTTATTGGAAAAGCAAATCCACAAAGGGGTATAAAGATAGGATACATAAAGGGGTATGATTTCCTATCTCTATCTCTCTAATATTTACTAGAAAAGCATAAAGCATAGTCAAAATTAGAGTCGAGCTAGAGATGGAACATACAAATGCAATAACGTTTGTAGATTATTCAACCTTGAGCTTTTAAAATAAGATATGCAGACTAACACACCGGCTCCATTAATGCAAGTGAATCTCCTTTCACATAGGATGCGAAATCTGACCCAAATAGTGGTAGGTAATGATTAAGTACTAATTCAAATATAATCTATTCAAGGATAATTATATAGTCTCACTAATCTATATACATTTCTATAATATTTGCATTTTTTTCCTAAGTAATTATTTCATTTTATTTATACTTGAATATTAATTTTTATTTATTTAAATAATTGTCTTCTTTTTTATTTTGTTTTAATTTTAATTTTATATTTTAAATAGTTAATATATATTAAATTTTAATTGAAATATGATATTTTTATAATATTAATAATATATTTTTTTACTATTATTAATCTAACATTTTTAATAGAAAAAGTTAACATGAATAAATCTGCTTTGTAGAAAAGCCATACTGTCATTTTATTGCTCGTCAAACTATTAGTGGCAAGGCCACGAATGAAGAGAGAAAATAACTGTCATTGTTACAACATCAAAAAAATATTGATGGGAGACAAAAATGTATGCTCGCTTGGTTTTTTGGCTTTTTAATATTAGATCAACTTAACAATTACAATAAACTTTGGAATTTTTTAATTAGACTTAACAAGTGTTATTTTATATTATTAGAATTTATTAATTTATTTAATTAGTGAAGTTATGTATTAGTAATTGGGTTTGTTTTATGGTGTGTTCATAATACTTATTATCTCCTTTGGCAATACAGGGTAATGGGAAACAACATGGAAGGCTTATCACCATAACAATGGAAACTCTATGGTGTGTTCAAATTAGTATTTGGATTTGGTTGGTGGCGGGATTAAAATTTATGGTTTGTATGGAAGTTGTTTGAGGTTATTTGACATTTATTTTGATGTGTATTTAGTAGACTTTCTCATTCAAAGACTTGGATTTGTGTGAACAAGAGTGTCTTTTGCATGGTCAATTTGAGACCTAAACTTTTTGTACTAGTAATTAATAAGTTATTCCTTACACATTATCCTGATTTGGTTCATGTAAGAATACTAACATGAAAGAGCATGTCCATGGATTATTTAATTGTACTTTCAATTTATATAATTTATATAATTATAATTAATTAAATTTAATTATTAAAAAATTAATTAATTTAGGTTAAATATTTATGGAATGTTAATTAGGGAAAAGGTTAACTAAGATAGAGATATATATGAGAAGAGAAAGAGAGAGGTAGATACAGAGAGATAGACAGGGGGAATGAGGGAGTGAGGAAGGTAGAGAAAAAGGTAGAGGGACAAAGGGAGAGACACAAAAGAGAGGGAGAGAGAGAAGAATAGAGGGGAGAGGGGGAGTTAGCCCTCCCTATCTATCTATCTATCTATCTATCTATCTATCTATCTATCTATCTATCTATCTATCTATCTATCTATCTCTCCCTCTATCTCTCTCTCTCTCCTCTCCATATCTCTCTATAACTCACACACACACACACACACACACACACACACACACTCTTCCTATCTCTATCTCTATTCCCCTATCTCTATCTTTCTCTCCTTTTCTCTCTATACCTCTCTATTACTTGTCTCTATCACCATATCTCTTTATATCTCCCTCTCTCCCCCAATTTCTCTCTCCCCCTCCTCTACCTATCTCTCTCACTCTCCATATCCATCTTCCTTGCTATCCTTATCTCCTTACCTCTCTCTTTCTCTCTATCTCTTCCTATTTCTATCCCTATCTCTCCCCATCTCTCCCTCTCTCCCTATTGCAAACATAACATGAGCATGCTCGTAATGAAAACTAATTGTCTTCCTGATTCAAAGGTTTTGTTTCAATCATGTTTGGTACCATATAAGTGGATGCATAGTTGATTTGAAGTTATTATTGTTCCCTTCTGACCTTTGTTGCACAAAGTCATTTTCTAAATGACCTACCAAATGACCTCATGTATTGCACAAATGTATGCAAAAAGTAGACCAAAAATTTCCCTAATTGACTTTCCACA
This sequence comes from Sequoia sempervirens, assembly GCA_007258455.2. Taxonomy (NCBI): domain Eukaryota; kingdom Viridiplantae; phylum Streptophyta; class Pinopsida; order Cupressales; family Cupressaceae; genus Sequoia; species Sequoia sempervirens. The sequence goes on from VDFB02000011.1 coordinate 6,179,129, forward strand.
ACTCTTCAGTGTACCCATTGCAATCGTACCTTGGTGTCTAATGGGTATGTCGAAGATTTGTGGAAGTTCAATTAGGGTTGCAACTTGTGGTGTATGTGAAGTCAATTGTTAGAGAGAGATATAAGGGTAGACTATAATGTCCCCATTATCTTTACCATGTAATAAATAATAATTTATTTAATTATTTAATGTTACCTCAGAAAAAGTGCAATCATAAGGTAATATTAAATAATTATATTATTGATGTTATAAAGTGATATTGGGTTTTGGCGAGAAAGCCTAAAATGCATTATAAAAAGGGGTTGAGGGATCATTTTTTTATTATGTGAAGATTATTATTTCATTTGGAGATTGTGAGAGCTCAACTTTCTAGTTTCTAGAATAAGAGGACGAAAACCCTCAAGTTTAGGTATCGAGATTTGGACGAAAACCCAAATCTTCATGTGGGTGGATTCAAGTTAGAGTTCGCATTGGTGCTTCAAGGATCGATTGATCAAGTTGTGGAAATTTGTGTCTCCTCTAAAGAGAAATTTCAAGTAGTTAGGGTTTGAAGAATTATTAGAGGTTTGCAAATAAATACCAGTGTGTTGGTTGTCTACTTGCTTGATCAACTATGCAGAGATAAAATACTTTAAAAATAGTTTGTGGGCCTAATATTATTAATAGCCAAAATATTTATTCCTGGCAATCATGGAGATCATCTCTGGAAAATAGTGATTATATATATTAAGGAGGGAATGATATTTCAAAGGCTTTGAATATCTGTTGTTAGACTATCATAGCCTTTATAATGGATGTTGTCATCCATTTCATTGGAGCCTACGTGAAAGAAAAGACAAAGGAAAAAAGTTGTGCCATAGTCTAGGAATCCTAAGTGGAGATAGGAAAAAGAGAAAGTTGATTAATCAAAGTCTATCATTCAATGAGAAAAGAGGGCGTTGGAATTTTTCTTAGAAGACAATTGCAAGTTTGGAGTTCTTGTGCTATTAGGACTCTTGAAGATATTGAGAAATAGCAATGCTAGAATAAGGAGAAACGTGGGATGTTTGAAGGTTTGTTGGAAGAGTCATAGTCCATTTAGTGCTCCAAAAAGTTAGCTACAACACTTTATTGGAAGAATTGGTAACCTTTAAAAAACATCGCAAGCTAGAGGAACATTTTATTGTGGTTTCCAATTGCTATTAGGACTCCTCATGTCTAGTTGTATTGGTCGAAATTTTGTTGTCCCATACTTTATCTTTGTTTAAGAGGATGTATTGCATTTTAAAGAGTCCTAAGTGATTTAAGACTGGTATTCATCAACCATTATAGCCAAATAAAAAAAAATTGGAACCTGTACTCTTAGTTGGTTGTAGTACAAGCTTAAGACTGCAAAATAAAATATAATTTTTGAAGCTACAGGCCAACCTTAATACAATATTGAATTCATTATACTTCTATGTAATTTTTAGAATGGAAATAATATAAATTTTAGATAACTATTGTTTTGGGTTTTCATGTATATGATTAAATTCCTGGACATGATTGAATATTAATATTTTGGGCACAAATTGTAATGTTATATCATATTGTCTATGAGATTATATTATCATATTGAATGTTGTGCAAATCCTCCAAAGAAACCAAAAGAAATTATCTTAGTTGGAACATAGGAAAACTATTTGACAAAATGTCAATTTGAAGTTTTATGAGAAAGCTATGGTTTTATGATGGGTTTATGACTGTAAATGTTAGTAGATGCAACTCTTAGTGTTTGCACTCAGTAACAATCTATAATCGACCATATGCAAAGTGTTTGACAAAATGTTTGCAAAGAAAAAATCATAAAATTATCAAGTTTCTTTGAAAATTTCCTTGGAAGGTTATTACAGTGATATCAGAGCCAAGGTATTGAGGTCAAGCCGTATGGAGCGTGGTGGGCTGTAATTTCTCATGTGTGAAGGTGATGAGTGCATAAAATGACACTCTACTTAAACCTTTTTATGTTTTAAAAGACTTTATTATATGCTAATTAACTATTCTAGTGGTAGACTTTATGCTTGAATATTTGGTTAATGATGCATTATATTTAAATAATTAGAGTATATATGAGAAATGGTATTTAGGATTAAATGTCTTTCTTTTGAATGATGATTAATGATGAATGTTTATGCAAGTGAGATCTTTTGATGGCTTGATTACATCCTATCTTTGTGGATTCAGTTCGATGGATTAAATGTTGATGTTATGAGGTGGACGTGTTAAACTCCCTATTTAACATACTTGAAATTTGTCTTGCTCCTGATCGCTCCAACTAGCTCCTGATGGATGTTTCCGAATTGACTTCTTTAGTCAGTTTGAAGACTTCCTATTTAGCTATTATCATGTGGCGGATTTCTTTATAACACTTTAGTTCTATTTAAGATTTAGTGGTTATCGTTTTGCATCTTGGAAAGCTGCACTAGTTTTTGTATTCAAATAAGTGGATATTCTTATAAATATCCATCCTTAGTCTTTAGTTTGAGTTAGTTAATATTTTCACTTTAGATTGTAATGTGGATTATCTACACTTTTGTACTACTCGCCTGTTTTGGCCAATTGGAATGAAAATAAGGAGTTGATCTGAATCTCAGTGTTTAAAGTCCCACCAGACGAAGAGCAGGGCCCACTCAACCAAAGGAGGTGACTTGTGTTATTTCCATTGATTCAATTAAATATTTGCATTGTTCATCTTAGTTGGAAAATAGGAATTTAGATCTCTATTAATCATTGCTAGTAAATGTGATTGTTTATGTTCTTAGATTAAATTCATTAAATCCTTAGAATAATTCATTATGCATACTATAGATTTATATTCAATCATTTGTTATAGATTTAATTGCTATTCATAGATTTAGATTCACGTTAAATTAGATTTAATAGAAAGAACTATGATGACTTATGGAAAGATGAAACTAAAGCTTGTTTGGAATGAGTTCATGGAAGTTAGTGTTAATCCTTTCTAGGTTAATGTTTATTTCTCTGCAAATATAATTAGATCCTTTCCTGCAAACATAATTAGATTTATTTTCTACAAACGTAAATAGATTTACTTTCCAAGTCCATTTCAATCCCAAATTTTAGCTTAAAAATAGATTTAGTTTTTAGCCTAATACTTCCATGGATAAATTGCCAATAAGTCAAGTCTAAACTGAGTTATTAGGGTTTGGTTAATTGTTAGTTAAGATATAAATTAGGATTAAGTCCTTAGAATTGCTTAGGAACTTGTTGTTAAGATCGGCTACTAAGATCTCCTAAGAGCTCCTGAAAGCTCCTGATAGCTCCTGACGGAGCTAAACCGTGACCAAAAGTCACTGTTTTATAGTGTAAAACCACCAATTTATGGAAACACCCTTATCGTACATAGATCTAAGACACACCTTGTCTAAGAATTGATAAATTAAATGATGCAAGAAGTGGTATCAATGACCTTGCCCATCATTTTTGGCGTCGTTGCTAGGGAATTAAAAGATCTGGCTAATTAAGTGAGAAGCCTTGATGTTGATAAGGGAGGTAGTTTAGATTGTGGATGAGAAGATCTAGAGATCATCTAGGGAGATTCCTTCCACAAAATATTAATTTTGAACAAGAACAAGAAGTTCAGCAATATCAAATTGAAAATCCACAAGTGAATCAAGAACAACATCAAGAAGAAATGGGTGATCAACCGAGTAATGATCTTCCACCAAACAATAGGACCTTTTCTTATCCTATCAATTTGAATGTATAGAATGATGAGCCTCCTATGACAAACATTTCACCTTCTGTGTTACCTACCTTTAGAGGAAAAAAATTTGAGGATCCTGATCAGTTTCTCTTTGAGTTCAAGGTTTTATGTCAAACCTATGACTATACAGCTGATAATTAGAAGTTAAAACTATTTCCCTCTACTTTAAAAGAATTAGCTTTATGTTGGTTCATGGGTTTAGGTGTGGGAACAATCTCAACTTGTGAGGAAATGGAGATTGAATTTTTGGACAAATATCAAGATTACTATTGAGTAAGAGATAGGAAAGAGGAATTGTTTTGAATGAGACAATTAGAGGATGAAAGCCTGGAGGATTATGTTGATATATTTCAGTTTGTGCATAACAAATGTGGTAATGGTTTAGATAATGAGATCAGTAAAACAATTTTTCTAAAGGGAATTGATGATGAATCAAGAGAATCTTTGAATCTTATAGGAAAAGGGGACATCAATAATTATTGATAAATGTAGAAACTACTCTAGAACTAGAGTAGGGACTAGAAATGCCCGAAGAAACAAAGTGCTTACTCCCGATGTATCTCAAGTCATGGAAGAACTTGCAAATTTGAAAACTGATTTACTCCTTCATTTTAACATGCAAGGAGATAAAAAGACTACCGAGCCTTTGTCTATTTATTGTTCCAAATGTAGAGGTAAACATCTTTTGAGAGAGTGTCCATTAAATCAAGTTGATCTTTGTGAAATTTGTGAAAAAAATCATACAACAAGTTCTTGTAACCTTCTACTTGGAATTAAGAATCATTTAAAAAGACGACCTGAAGTAGAAGAAGAACTTAACTATGTTGGACAAAGACCCCAAAATCAGGATATAATGTGAATCAAGGGCAATATGGTCCTATAGCCAATTGGAATCAAAATCCTTGGCCAAATTCAAACCAAATGGACTCATTACCAAGCTCAACCACCACCTACATTTTGGGGTCAACCTGAGTGGATGAATCCTCAATGGAATCAACCACAATGGCAACCAAATCAATGGTAGCCAAACCAATCTCAGTGGCAAAAAAATCAAATGCAATTTCAACCATGGAAAAATCCAGGACCAAGACATCCTTAGGGACAATCAACTCCATTAGTCACTAGTCCTAATGCTCCAAATGAACAAGTAAACTAACCTTAGTTACCAGCACAACCTATTTCAGACCCAAAAAATAACCATAATGATGCCAATCCACCTACTCTAAATGTGATAGATGTAAATGATATTCAGCTGAGAACTCAAAATGTTCCATTCATACCAAACGTTAGAGAACAAGAAAGTGAAAAAGAAAAAGAGGATTCAAAGGAAAATCAAACCTCTGATGATTAACAAAAGGTTAAGCAAGCACCTTATCCTAAACGTTTAAAAATAGAACAACTCCTAACAATTCTCAACCGAACTATATGAATGTGGTAGATTCTCAACTTCTTTGTGAGCTAAAAAAGATCAACATTGAAATACCATTGTTACAGGCCATTAAGGATATACCAAAAATAAACTAGTTGGTTAAATCCCTTTGTATGAAAACACCAAGTAAGAAGAAGAAATTGGTTCCTACAATCAAGTAGGGACTAAACTTACTAATGTTTTATCAGGAAGATTACTACCTCAAAAATATAATGATCCTAGTGTCCTGTGATAACCTTAAGTATTGGAGGAGTTGAGATAACCAATGTACTAATTGATCTAGGAGCAACTATCAATGTTATTACATCAGACACTATTGAATTATTGGGTATGACAACTGTTCAACCCACAACAACTGTTTTACAATTGGCTAATCAATCTACTACTAAACTTGAAGGTGTCATTGAAGATATTATGGTTACTATTGACACATGGGATTATCCAGTTGACTTCTTAGTTCTTAAAGCTAGAAAGAAAAAATATGGTTATCCAATCATCTTGGGTAGACCATGGTTAGCCACTATAGCAACATTGATAGAATATAGATCAGGTAGTATGAACATTTCCAATGGTAAAAAATAGGAGTTATCACTTTTTCCTCCTGCTCAACCATCATTTCAGCCAAACACACAACTTTGGTTTGATGAGGATATGGATTCAGAGGGAGATGGTGTTGTTGAATTAGCCATGGTTACTTTGGTGGAACATATTGAAGAATATGAGAAACAAGATCTTAATTCTGAAGAGATTTGTTAAGAAAAAGAGGAAAAATGTCAAGTACATTAACAAAACTCAAATGTTTGTCCCTTAAATACACTTTTTGGAGATCCATCTGATGCTAAAAACAAGACCAAGGAAATAACAGTAGCAGGGGATAAGCCTCTCTTCATCAATTCATCCTTGTCTTCTTCCCAAGAAAAAGAATTGAAACATACTTTAGAAAACCATTATGAAGCATTTGCTTGGGAATATAAATACATGAGAGGAATTCACCCTTCTATTTGTACTCATCATATTTACATTGAGGATGTAAAACTAGTAAGACAAGGCCAAAGAAGGATCAATCCTGCTCTACAGGATATTATGAAACAAGAGATAGAAAAACTGCTAAAAGTAGGATTTATTTATCTAATATCTGATAGTCAATGGGTTTCTCCATTAGTTATTATTCCTAAGAAAAATGGTAAATGGCATGTATGTGTGGACTATAGGGAATTAAACAAAGCCGCTAAAAAGGATCATTTTCCTTTGCCATTTATTGATCAAGTATTGGATAACCTAATTGGCAGTAGTTTTTTCTCTTTCTTAGATGGCTTTAGTGGATATAATCAGATTCAAGTATCTCCTGAGGACCAGGATAAGACTACCTTTACATGTCCTTGGGGAACATATGCTTATACAGTACTACCATTTGGACTATGCAATGCACCAACAACTTTTCAAAGAGTTGTCTTAGCAATTTTTGTAGATTTGACTACCTCATGTGTAGAAGTTTATATGGATGATTTCACAGTTCATGCACAAAAATTTGAAGAGGCACTTGAGAGCTTGAATAAAGTGTTGCAAAGATGTAGGGATCTTATATTATCCTTAAATCATGAAAAAAGTTCCCTTATGATGACAGAAGGTATTGTGCTGGGACATCACATCTCAAAAGAGGGGATAAAAGTTGACCCCAAGAAAATTGAAATTATTAAAAAAATTGAAATCCCTACAACTTAGACTAAAGTTCGTAGTTTTCTTGGGCATGCTGGTTATTATAGAAGATTTATTGAAGGATTTAGTAAGATTGTTGAACGTTTGTTTACATTGCTCAAGAAAGATGTGGAGATTCTTTGGACAGATGATTGTCAAAAATTGTTTGATGTAATTAAACATGCCTTAACTATTGCTCCAATTATCAAGGGACCTATTTGGGGAGTTCCACTTCACATTCATGCTGATGCATCTAACTTTGCTATTGGTGCAGTATTAGGACAAAAAGATGAAAATGAAGCAATGCATGCAATTTACTATATCAAGTAAAAATTTGAATCCCGCTGAGAGGAACTATATGACAACTGAGAAAGAGTTCTTGGCAATAATTTATGCAATCAATAAATTTAGGCATTACATTACTAGTTACAAGGTATTTATTCATATAGATCATGTTGCAATTAAATATTTGATGAATAAAAAGCTATTGTAGGAGGATGAATCATAAGATGGTTATTGTTGTTGCAGGAATTTGATATAACAAGTGTTGACAAGCCTGGTAAAGACAACGTTGTTGTTGATTTCCTCTCTAGAATTGTTTTGCAGGGTAATCAAGAACCAGTGGATGATGCATTTCCAGATGAACACTTATTTGCAATATCAATTCATCCACCATGGTTTGTTGATCTTGAAAATTACTTGGTAACAGGGAAGTGCCCGAATTATTTCAATCCTAAACAAAAAGAAAGGTTAATTCATGAAAGCTCTAGATTTCATTGGATAAATGGTTTATTATTTAAAATGTGTCATGACCATGTTCTTTGCAGATGTGTTGCTGAATTAGACGTTTATGATGTCATACTTGCTTGCCATCATGAGCCAAAAGGAGGACACTACTCAGTAGTTAGAACTGTTCATAAAATCTTGGGAGCTGGTTATTTTTGGCCATCTATGTCAAAAGATGTTTCATTCTTTTTGAAGCATTATGATGAATGTCAATGCATGGGAAGACCTACATCAACAATGTAGATGCCATTACAACCCCAAATAGCCTTGGAACCGTTTGAGAAGTGGGGAATTGATTTTGTGGGACCTATTGATCCACCTTCCAAAGGACAACAATATATTTTAGTATGCACAAATTATGTTACGAAATGGGCTAAAGTGAAAGCTTTGCCATTAGCAAGAGAAGATAGAGTATCTAATTTCCTGTACAAGCATATTTTGTAGAGATTTGGTGCACCAAGAGAAATAGTTTCAGATCAAGGGACGCAATTTGTGTCTAATATGATGGAAGCATCTATGCAAAGGTACCAAATGACACATAGAAAATCAACGCCATATCATCTTCAAGCAAATGGACAAGTGGAGATCACTAACCAAGAATTGGAAAGTATCTTAACAAAAACTGTTTCATTGAGGAAGACAGATTGGGTAGAAAGGTTGGATGAGGCAATGTGGGCATATAATACAACCTGGAAAACAACTACTATATTTTCTCCATATGAACCAGTATTTGGAAAAACTCCAGTAATGCCTATTGAATTTGAATTGTAGACATTGAAGACAACATTGGAGATTGGTATTAACTTTCCTGAAGCAGAAAGGAGTAGAATTCTACAGTTGAATCGACTTGATGAGATGAGAATGGAAGCTCTTCAACATACAAAAATAATTCAGATACAGAGAAAGGAGTGGCATGATAAAAATATTGTGATAAGACAATTTAAGAAAGGAGATTGGGCATTGTTATTTGACTCTAGATTTCAAGATTTCAGAGGAAATTTTTATACAAGATGGCTGGGACCTTATGAGATTGATGAAGTTTTTCAGAATGGAGTAGTTTAATTGATAACAATAGATGGAGAAAGAAGGGTCATTCTAGTTAACGATCATCGTTTGAAAATGTATCACAAACCACAAACCTTCATCAAAAGAAGAATTTGTAGCAGAGTTGTAGAATAGGATCAAACATTTTCTGATGGAAGATATTTCTTCCATAGGAGAATGTACTTTCGGGTAAATATTTTGAAGTTATGAATAAAGGAAGTAAATTAAAAACTAGAAATGATGGTTTAATTTCTAAATAAAGGAGATAAATTGAAAACCATAAATGGCAGTTTATCTCTTAGAAAAAAAAGAAAAAAGAAAAGAAAAGAAAGGGTGGCTGAAAACCAAAAATGGCAGTCTCCTAATGACTCCTGATGACTCCTGATAACTCTTGACAGCTCCTGGCGACTCCTGATGGCTCCTGATGCTTCCAAAGGTTCTCTGTAATAAATGCTTTAGTTAATTTTGAGCTATTTTTGATTAACTCATTGGAATCATTTCCAGTTGAGTTAATTCATGCTCTAATTCACTGTTGCATTTAATGAAAAGGTACACATTTATTGTGAATGTCATTTTTGAAATATTACTTTTGATTTAGTTAATGTGATGTGACATTAAATAAATATTCTAAGCATAGATATCTCTGTCGTAGTTATTAATCTTATAATAAATGAATTTTAATCATTTCAAATATGGTGGAGATATAAGGGTTTAATATTGAAATGATGACTGCAATAAATGTGAGGATTAAGAAAGATTTCATGTCAGTTTTGAATGAATGTGCTTATGTCATTATTACCACCAAATATGCCAACCAATTCAAGTCATAATTCAAAAAGTGATGGCTGGTACATGCGAAATGTTCACAAGGAACGAGATTGAGTAAATGCATAACGTTTTGACACAATGTGCATTTTTGGTTTTTGAAAAATGTGACGTCTATGAAAAGAGACGTTCATTCACACTTGACTCAAAGAGTTGCATCCACCATTGTTGCTGGTAAAAATTGCAAAAGAAAGGAAAATGGGGCAGAAACAAAACTCTGAACCAAAAAACTTCATTCTTGATCCCAAAATGGAAAGATTGTTTTTGATAAGATAAGCAACATTTACAGGGTGTTGTGCTCTTCACACTGAAATCCCATAGGGCCAAAAACAAACTAGTTCAAACTAGAACATGAACTAGGAGAAGAGCAAACAAGATCCACTAGGGCCTAGCGAAACAACTGACAGACAGCTGCAGAATAACAAACAAGGACTAGACAACCCCATAACCAGAGGGGACTAATCTGACGACCTGAACCCTAGGTCACGAAGAAGCGACAGATTTGGGGAGTCCCTTCTTCTTCCTTAGTACAATAGACCAAGAAGACTTAGAATCGAAAGCCATCAAGCAAGGCGAGAGGAGTGGATCCTCACCAACCACCTCGAACAAGGAGCCACCATGCAGCAAGGGAGTTGGAAGCGTCGAAGAGGAAACATGAGCAATTAAAGGACCAATAGAGTTGTTCAATGAGGGACAGGTAGGTTCTGCCTGAACAACGCCAACAAATTGAGGCAACAAAGGTTCCATAGAAGGGATAGTCGGAAGAGGAGCTAGGCAAGACTGAGACACCACGGGAACCAAAGGAGGGTCGCCCTCCTCGAGGGAACCATTCAAAGAGGGAGAACCAACCATGAGATGGTCTAAGAGAGCATTCTTCCACCAAGTAGTAGCGCCCTTGTGGCGGGAGAGAGGGAAACTAGAGGCCAAATGACCAGTGGAGAAACGTCTCCTACACCAAAAGGGGAGGCCCTCATAATTCAGTATTTGCCTCCAAGGTCTATTCCCCACCATCAAGACCACATCACCATGGAGAGGTTTGGAGATGTCCAAATCACCTAAAATACGAGCCACCGTAGTGTGCCCTAGATCCTGAGTCGTAGAGTCCACCTTCAAAAAGTGTCCAATGGTGTTGCCAATATCTTCATAACATGAATCCTCCCAAAACTGGAGAGGGAGAGTCGACAGACGGACCCAAACTAATATGGTATTTAGCGGCTCAGAAAGAGGATTGCAAGTGCGAGACCAAGGTCTGATGGATAGCGAATGAATACCCCATATCCATCCCCTGTCCTACTCTGTCGAGGAGGAAAAGGTAGACATGAAGAACCCCCTAGCATAGGGATAAAGCTCAATCTGCCCAGAGACTAAAGGCTTCCAAGAACCAGAAACCTAGTCATGGAGATCAGGAAAGGAGGGCCGCAAGCCATTAAACCTGTAAACCACACCTTGATTCAAATTGTATTCCTCATTTTCAACCACTTCAGGTCCACATACCACAACAGGGGAAGCCCGAGCATAGGGAAAAGGACTAACCCTAGTCGTAGCAGGCACATATCAAGCACTATCCTTTGAAACAACCTCAATAAAGGACCTTTGATGATCACCAGAAGGGAGACCACTAGAAATAGGAGCAGAAGGTTGCACCAAAGAAGGTACATAGTCTCCATTCACCCGAAGAGCAGCATCACCCGCCCGCACATAAGCAACATTCACCCACAAAACAACATCTTTCATTCACAAAGAAACAAGGGGAGCCCCAGTCACTAGGGGAGAAGAGACCCCGTAGGCAACCCGACCCACCCCAGAAGACTGTAACACCACCCTGCCATCACCTAGCGTAGCCTCATTCAAAATCAAATCCACCCATTGGACATCAGATGACCCGTCCAACACTGCACCTCCAACAATCGTGTCCACATAAGACTCTACACGAACATGAATCTTCCTATCCATAGAGAGCCGTTGCACAACGACCTTCAACCAGCATGGAGCCCGCTCAACAATTTCAAAGATCTTCTTCCTGCTCAGCATCAACATCGTGGCAACATAAGTTGTCACATAAAAATAAAAGATTAAGAATATGAAATGGAAAGATTGTTGAGGGAAGCGGGATGGATTGAATTCATATAGATGTATGAGGGATTTGAGCTCGATTTGATTGAGGAATTTGTGATGAACTTCCATGTAAATGTCACTAGGGTAAGGGGAGAGGTAATTGAAGTTACCCCTACTATAATTAGTGAGCTCTCCAGAATTCCAACTAATGGTGAACCAGTGAACAAAGGAAATATGGGATTTGAAGAATTGGCAGCTGCATTCCATGAGGAACCAGAAAGGAAACCAAAAATCTAGTGGCACAAAGGAAGCCAAAAGGGAATTGCTTGTAGTAGGTTAGATGAACCGTGGAGAACAATCATGACCTGGTTAATGAAAATTTTCACTTGCGAAGGCCAGTATGGCACAATTCTTGGGCTAGGAATGTGGATGCTTACACATTTAACAAGGCCTTCTACAAGAATCAATCTTCTCGCCTTTCTATTTACACAAATCTCCTCCATGGTAGCTAGGGTAAAGTCTAGAGGAGTTTCTTCCATTAGATACCATAGCCTAATTCATTTGATTATCAAACATCATTTTATGAAGAAGGAATTTGGGAAAGAGGGTTGGTTGGAATTTTTATCAACCCTCATTGCCAAAAGTGGGAAGAAATCTAAGAGGGGACCCACTGTGAAAAAGTTAAAAATTAAAAAAGGAGAAGTCTCCAAAAAAGTGCAAGAAAAAGGAAAAAGAAAGTTACAAGAAATTAAAAGAGAAACCTGAAGTACTATGAAGAGAAAAAGGCATGCGTCGCCACAAGAAAGCCCTGATATTGTTGATGTTGACACCAATGTTCTGACTCCCCTTGAAAAATTAATTGAAACCCCTATGTCCACTCATGATACCTTGAAAAATAGTGAGGAAACCCGCGAGCCTATTCATTCTCCTGAACCACCCCAAAGTCCTCCTGAATCCTTAATTCCATCTCCACACAAATCCCCTGTTTAATTGTCTCATGGCTCTCCATGTAAGAAACAATCCCCTGACAGAAGAAGATAACCCTGTTAAAGGGTTTGATGAATCTTCTTCACCACTGATTCTAGTTTTTAGAAGGAGACAAGGAAAAGAACCAGTAGTTGAACAACAAAATCTTCTCAATTTCAGGAAGAGGAGGTTGAAGAAGAAGAGGGGGACATGGTTAGAGCTATGGCAGTTTCCAGAATGCAAGAAAAATTGGATGAGGCAATAAAAAGAATGCAATTTTTGGAGGAAAATTTGAGGATAAAGGAAGAGGAATTACAAAAATCTATGTCTAAAACTGAAAAGTTAGACAAAGGGATGACAGAAAAATAAAATGATTTGAAAACGCAATTGAGTCAAATGGAAGAGGCCTTACAACAAGCTAGTGCATAGGAAATAGCTCGAACAAAGGAAGTAGCAAGGCTTGGTGCTACAGAGATTGAAAGATTAAAAACTGAGTTGCAATAGAAAGAAGAGGAGTTAGAACAATAGGCAAGTAGATTGCATCATCTTGAAGCATCTACTTCATCAACTCCAAGGAGATACCTCTCCCTTTCAACACTTAAAATTAAACATGTGAACAACCAATTGAAGAAACAAAATCAACAACTAGAGAAAGAAAGAGATGAAGTGAATGAAAGACTACAACAAGCGGTGGATCTCTCCTCTGCAATGCTATCAATGAGGAAACCTTCAGAATTGTATGCATTATTCTAGAGGGAAATATTTCTACAATGGAAAATTAATCAATTGGTTTTGAAAAGAAAGACTGATTATAATGATGACCAAGAATTTATGGAGGATTTCTACAACAACCATCCTATAGTTCAAAACCAAATGTGCGATTACTTCCAACATGGCTTCATTTTCGGTAATTATCCACAATATTTTCTAAATATTTATGTTGGTGAGTTGCAAATTTGGTCTTTTGTCTTTTTGTTACAAAATCAAGTTGAATGGGATAATAGAATGGACCAGTATAAAGAGGCAGAGTTAAGATTGTGCATTCCAATGAGGAATGAAATACCTTGGTCTATGTCCTTCAGAGCTGCCTTTGTATACTTTGCAAAAGAGGATAATGTGAAACCTATTTACAAAAGGAATTTGCATGAAAGCATTAGAATTTTTAGAAGTGTTCAAGAACACCTTCCACATAGGGCCTTAACTACAGCTAGGGAAAGATATAGCAGCATTCCAACATCACTCAGAAGGAGGGAACCAATCTCTCCAAGAAACTGTTGGACTCAGGGAACATTGAGAGGGGGGGTGAATTAGTGTTCAACAAATTTAAACTTTAAATACAGACCTTAAACCATTTGCAACACATGAACATAAATAAAGATGCAAGAACATGAACAAGAATTCAAAGCACCATAACACCAATATTTTTTATGTGGAAACCCTGTTAAGGGAAAAACCATGGTGGAGGTTAATCCATAATTTATACTCTGTTAAAAATATGAATAAAAGGGAATGCACATGCATTCAGGCACATTGCCTAGAGCTCACTACTCAAAATAAGGAAAGTTCATTGCCTTACAAAATGTTTGTGATTACAGCAAAATGTTGAACTGAGAAGATAGCATCTCCAAATGCCTGGATTCAATTCCAATGAAGCTCAGTTAGACGATCTTCAACCCTTCTAATTGATTCTATATTTCTGCTCTGCTTTGCTCTGCTCTTCTTTGTTTTTCTGCCCTTCTGAAACTGTGCATAGATCGCTCAATCACCCTTCTAATAATCACACACACATCTATCCTGCTCTACACACACTTTCACACTTTCTTCTTACACACAAAATGAATTACCAATCTCATATACATATATATCCGCTAACAAAAAATGCATTGCTTCAAGTCGGCTTTAACAAAACATGAAATATCCTTCAATGGTCGGCTCAAATCACAAATTAAATTTAATGCGCACCCACACAAGCCGGCTAAGACATAGCTAGGACCCAAAAAAAAAAACCAACACAAGAAATAATTAAACAATTACTCCTTATACATCCACGACATGCGACATTCACTAGGTTGGCCACAGTGAGCAAATAAACAGAAAAACAACCTACCAAAGCATCCAACCGGATCTCCTAACACATACATTGATCAATGCAACATCATAAAACTTAACAAAAATATAGTATAGATGCTTAACAAACTCTCTCAGAGATCCACAACTCAAAATGATGATCCGGTGAGGCGTACAAATCGATATACTGACTAGATACCCTATTCTTCATACTCTCTGCCGGTAAAATAATGATCTTAACTTATCTTGCCGATATGGATAAATCTTGGTCTACGGACCGAAGGGATGACTTAGGTTTCCATAAATGACAACACTAGAAGCCACATGCCATCAAACAAGCCATATTCCAACAAACTCCCCCTTTGGCATTGATGACAACACTTAGTGAAAAATGACTAAGTGTAAGAATTCAAAATTTCAAAACTCAAACTCCCCCTTTGAATGATAAATCATTTTTCACTGCTCTCCTCCCCCTTTGACATCAATGACAAATATATTCTTCACTAAGCTCTCTCCCCCTTTCAAAAATTCAAAATTTGAAGTACAACTGCTACTTAAGTTAAAAAATTAACTTGTACTTATCTTTCATACTCGGAAGAAATTTCTTCCATGCTTCTACAAAAATCCCAATGATTAAGATCATGCTATTATTCTCAAATGTCTTGTTAATAATTTGAATAAGGGATTCTGAGATTGTAATTGCTTCTTCTAGTTTTTCTCCTTTCCTCAAGACCTCAAATAACTGCTCCAACCTGCATTCAGTCAGATCGTTGACTTTCCAAAAGGTGTCCACGAGAGTGTTTATGGTAAAGTGGACTTTTGCATGCTCAAACTACAATTCCTAAATCTTTTTCTTGATTGCTCCATCCTAGTCCTGAAGCATACTGTAATCTTGACCAATTTTGATCAACTCAACTTCAATCTACTCCAGCTTTTCCTTATACCTCCCAACAACATGAGGCCATTGAAGACAATAGTTGTAAATGCTATTAGCTAAATTAATGCATTTCCTCAACTCATTCATTTTCTTTTTCAGTTTGGACAACCTAAACTGCTCCTTTAGATGCAAAATTACTTCTTCCTCTTTCCTATCCTAAGGCTCGGAGGCCATAGCCTCCTTGATACATTCAATCATTTCTTCTGGAAGTACATTCTTCAAACTTTCCAAACCAATGTTATTATGCACAAAGTAAGAACTCAATGTGTTCTCAATTAGGTCCTGCTCATATGAGGGTCCATCTAACCATATGTCAGCAATCTTCTGCATTCCATCTTCCTCCCGAACAATCTGAAGTATCCTTGCTTTGAGTAAACCACCTTCTTCATCGCTTCCTTTTGCTATTGTTACATCCGGTTCAACTGATTCTGGTTCATCCCTAGGAGTATACTCATCAGAGTCTTCATCCAGTATATCCACAATTATCTATCCTTTTCCTTTTTCTTCAATTCTTGGAAACTTATGTGCTAGAGGGGTGTCATCTACAAACTCTAGAGCCCTTTTCTGCTTACTTTCTATTTTACCGGAAGATGATCCAACTTCAAGCATCTTTACTGGAAGGGGAATGTTAACTTATCCAAACTTTCCTAGCAATTCCTTAAAGAAATTTTCATATACTTGCTCACAATTTCCCAAAGCATTAGAATGTTCAAAAAATTTCTTACAAACTGGTTCACTTTCCTTCCATACCACATTATCATTCTGAGGCAAGTAATTCAAAAAATACGTCATGATACATATGATCAAAGTACCAAACCTGAAGGGGTAATCAACTTCTTTCGTCAATTGCACATTTTCCATCAATTGATCCTTCAACATTCCACATAGATCAAAGTCTCCATCTTCCATTATCATTTTGTGAGTGATATAAACTGCGCCTGCCGAATTTGCTTTACACCTTTTGAAATTTCACTGCAAAGGCTCTCCTTTTGTTCTTCTTCAATGCAAGGTGACAAATGAGGGTTCCAAATACCCTTTTATAACTTCACGCACGTAACCTTTTTGCTGCATTAAATATTTTTCCCTAGAAGTTTCGGGTACTTTGTTTTCTTAGACAATAAAGGAAAAATTTGTTAGCGGACCTTCTACTTCTCATGTTTTTGCATAAGCGATCACTGATGCATTTACAAACTTTTATCACAACTACTGAAAATTTCCTGCATTACGGTGCCAGCTACCGATAGGGAAACAAAGGATTTTTCTTGAAAGACTCCCCCTAGGCCAATGGCTTGAGATCAATTTTTGGAGGAATTACCAGAAGAAGATTCTAGTGCAAACTTATTCCCTTCATCAGAGTCACTCTTCCTTACCCATGTTTTCTTCATCTGATCTCTAATCTCTTCCACAATCACTTTCCCTTTTCCTTTTTCATCTTTTTGTGAGATTTTTCCTTGGTATATCAGACCTCTTCTATCCATATTTATGTTTCTACACAATCTTGCTTGTGACCAAGTCTGTTGCAATTGTAACACACCGGATTTCTTTGTCTAGACCATTCATTCCATTGATTTCCCTTTGATCTGCACCGATTAGTGATATGCCCAAATTTTCCACAGGTGTAGCATTTGACATTCCTTACACTAACAGACATACTTCTACATTTAATTGACTTATGAACAAACTTATTACAACTAAAACACTGACTGGGAAATGATGGACTGCTTGAATTTATTTTACTTCTACACTGAGAAGCCATATGACCAAATTGATTGCAAGCAAAGCAGTAACCATTAAACTTTTGAAAATTGGGTTGTCTTATCAGATACCTTTTGCCTTTGTTCATCAAATTTCTTTGTCTAGAATCCTTATGTCTAGATCCGGATCTTTGTTCCTTCTCATATCCAAGATCTCACTTATCATTTGCATCCTTCTGTCCTTTAGTTAGCTCATCAAGCTTAGCAGAACTAGTTCTAAACTTCTCCTTGTACTCATTTGAAGTAGTGAGTTCATCTCTGAGAATAACTATCTGTCTTTAAAGCTCTTGTTCATTATTTCTGGATTGTTGCAGTTCCATCTCCATCTGAATCCAGTATTTACTTTGTTGCATTCTTTGGATTTTTATTTTAAAGACTGTGCCAGATTCTCCTCATTCTTCTTCCTTTCTTCAATATCCTTGGTTAGCTTCATTGCCACAAATTCCATTTCAAGCTTTAGAGTAGCATTGTTCCTAACAAGCTTTTCACATTCTTCAGTTATCTCTTTTAGGGTATGATTCAGGTGAACATCTTCCAAGCTTTTATTTTCTTTCTACTTCAGCTGATCACAAAGTTCCTTCCTCTTTTCTCTTGACTCATTGATTTTATCCTTCAATGATTGAATGAATTTCTTAGCATCCACAAGATTTTCTTTTAATTCCATGACTTTTGCTTTAGACTGATCAAGATCATCAAGTGCCACCATAAGCTATTGTTGAAGACCACTAGAGTCCATTGCAATTCAAGATCCACCTCAAGCTATTAAACTTTATGCAGAGGAATCTTGCTATGATACCAATTGTTGGACTCAGGGAACACTGAGAGGGGGGGTGAATTAGTGTTCAACAAATTTAAACTTTAAATCCAGACCTTAAACCATCTGTAGCACATGAACAAAAATAAAGATGCAAGCACATGAACAGGATAATCAAAGCACCATAACACCAATATTTTTTATGTGGAAACCTTGTTAGGGGAAAAACCACAGTGAAGGTTAATCCACAATTTATACTCTATTAAAAGTATGAATAAAAGGGAATGCACATGCATTCAGGCACATTGCCTTGAGGTCACTGCTCAAAATAAGGAAGGCTCACTGCCTTACAAAATGTTTGTGATTACAACAAAAATTTGAACTGAGAAGATAACATCTCAAAATGCCTGGATTCAATTCCAATGAAGCTTAGTTAGACAATCTTCAACCCTTCTGACTGATTCTGTATTTCTGCTCTGCTCTTCTCTATCTTTTTGCCCTTCTAGAATTGTGCATAGATTACTCAATCACCCTTCTAATACTTGCACACACATCTGTCCTAATCTACACACACATTCACACACTTTCACACTTTCTTCTTACACACAAAATGAATTACCGATCTCATATATATATCCGCTAACAAAAATTTCATTGCTTCAAGTTGGCTTTAACAAAATATGAAATATCCTTCAATGGTTAGCTCAAATCAGAAATGAAATTTAATGCGCACCCACACAAGTTGGCTAAGACATAGTTGGGACCCAAAAAAAAAGAACCAACAGAAGAAATAATTAAACAATTACTCTTTATACATTCGTGACATGCGACATTCACTAGGTTAGCCATAATGAGCAAATAAATAGAAAAATAACCTGCCAAAGCATCCAATCGGATCTCCTAACACATACATTGATCAATGCAACATCATAAAACTTAACAACAAGATAGTATAGGTGCTTAACAAACTCTCTTGGAGATCCACAACTCAAAATGATGATCCGGTGAGGCGTATAGATCGATATACTGATCGAATACCCTGTTCTTCATACTCTCTGCCGGTAAAATACTGATCTTAACTTATCTTGCCGGTATGGATAAATCTTGGTCTGCAGATCAGATGGATGACTTAGGTTGCCATCAATGACAACACTAGAAGCCACATGCCATCAAACAAGCCATATGCCAACATAAACATCACTTGGAGCCTCACAAGAATAAGATCCTTGATTTAGGTCATTGAGGAGCAAAATACAAATTGGGTAGGAATGAGGTTCAGACCTCCATTGCTCATAGCACCACCACCTACATTAAATGCTCCACCACAGTTTGTTGGAGAAAGTTTTAGAGATTGGTTAAGGACAATTAAAGAACAAAGCAAATATGCTCAATGGAGGACATACATGCAATATATAGCTTATTGCAGTGATCTTGTTACCTGGTTGGAAGGAAGAAACAAGGATTTACCAGATCCTCAACCATGAGGACATGGTTGACAGTAGAAGGGGTAGGAATGATGAGTGAATAAAATGACACTAATTAAACCTTTTTATGTTTTAAAAGACTTTATTATATGTTAATTAATTATATTGGCGGTAGACTTTATGCTTGAATATTTGGTTAATGATGCATTATATTTAACTAATTAGAGTATATATGAGAAATGGTATTTAGCATTAAATGTCTTACTTTTGAATAATGATTAATGATGAATGTTTATGCAAGTGAGATCTTTTGATGTCTTGATCACATCCTATCTTTGTGGATTCTGTTCGATGGATTAAATGCTGATGTTATGAGGTGGATGTGTTAAACTCCCTATTGGGGAGAAATGATGAGTGCATAAAATGACACTCTAATTAAACCTTTTTATGTTTTAAAAGACTTTATTATATGTTAATTAACTATGCTGGCGGTAAACTTTATGCTTGAATATTTGGTTAATGATGCATTATATTTAACTATTTAGAGTATATATGAGAAATGGTATTTAGCATTAAATGTCTTACTTTTGAATGATGATTAATGATGAATGTTTATGCAAGTGAGATATTTTGATGTCTTGATTACATCCTATCTTTGTGGATTCTGTTCGATGGATTAAATGCTGATGTTATGAGTTGGACGTGTTAAACTCCTTGTTTAACATACTTGAAATCTATCTTGCTCCTGATCACTTCAACTGGCTCCTAATGGATGTTTTTGAATTGACTTCTTCAGCTAGTTTGAAGACTTCCTATTCAACTATTATCATGTGGTGGATTTCTTTATGACACTTTAATTCTATTTAAGATTTATTGGTTACTGTTTTACATCTTGGTGGTCTACGTCAGTTTTGTATTCAAATAAGCGGATATTCTTATAAATATCTAGCCTTAGTCTTTAGTTTGAGTTAGTTAATATTTTCGCTTTAGATTGTAATGTGGATTATCTACACTTTTGTACTACTAACCTGTTTTGGCCAATTGGAATGAAAATAAGGAGTTGATTTGAATCTCAGTGTTTAAAGTCCCACTAGAGAAAGAGTAGGGCCCACTCAACCGAAAGAGGTGACTTGTGTTATTTCCGTTGATTCAATTAAATCTTTGTGTTGTTCATCTCAGTTGGAAAATAGGAATTTAGATCTCTGTTAATCATTGCTGGTAAATGTGATTGTTTATGTTCTTAGATTAAATTCATTAAATCCTTAGAATAATTCATTATGCATTACTGTAGATTTATATTCAATCATTTGTTATAAATTTAATTGTTGTTCATAGATTTAGATTCACTTTAAATTAGCTTTAATGGAAAGAACTATGATGACTTATGGAAAGATGAAACTAAAGCTTGTTTGGAATGAGTTCATGGAAGTTAGTGTAATGCTCTCTAGGTTAATGTTTATTTCTTTGCAAATATAATTAGATCCTTTCCTGCAAATGTAATTAGATTTACTTTCTACAAACATAAATAGATTTACTTTCCACGTCCATTTCAATCCCAAGTTTTAGCTTAAAAATAGATTTAGTTTTTAGCCTAATACTTCCATGGATAAATTGCCAATAAGTCAAGTCTGAACTAAGTTATTAGGGTTTGGTTAATCGCTAGTTAAGATATAAATTAGGATTAATTCCTTAGAATTGCTTAGGAACTTGTTGTTAAGATCGGCTACTGAGAGCTCTAAGAGCTCCTGAAAGCTCTTGACAGCTCCTAAAAGCTCCTGACAGCTCCTGAAAGCTCCTGACAGCTCCTGACGAAGCTAAACTGTGACCAAAAGTAACTGTTTTACAATGCAAAATCCCCAATTTATGGAAACGCCCTTATCACATATAACTCTAAGACACACCCAGTTCGATAATTGATAAATTAAATGATGCAAGAAGTGATATCAACGACCTTGCCCATTAGAAGGGATAAACTCTGGTGGATGTAACCCATCGTACTGACAAGAATGTACCTAATAACCAGATGGTGGGGCTCCATGACCACATGTCCATTGTGCTCATGGCTTCTATACCTTCACCTTTGAGGCTAGTGGGATACAAACTTCACCCTTAACAACCTGGGTAGCCACCCTCACTACTAGCCTAATATTTTGTAGTGGTTGGGCCTTTGTGGTATCAGAGCAAGGTCTTGAGGTCGAGCCCTACAAAGTGTGGTGGGCTATAATGTCCCATGTGTGAAGGGCTAAACCTTGATGGATGTAACCTATCGTGTAGACAAGTGTGTACCTAATAACTAGATGGTTGCGCTCCACAACCATGTGTTTTTTGTGCTCGTGGCTTCTATTCCTTCACCTCTGAAGCTAGTGGGACACAAACCTCACCCTTAACACCCTAGGTAGCCTCCCTCACTATTAGGTCAATCTTTTGGTGTAGTGGTTGGGCCTTTGTGGTATCAGAGCTATGCATCATGCTAACCTGAGGGTTATCATTGAAAGGAAAATTTCAGTTTGCTTGCTGAGTGACCAACACTCATTCATTCAATCTCAATAGGTTGTTGGGTTGGAAAAAAAAATGAAGACAGATCAAGAACTCATGGAAAAATTGATGCAAGTCTTTTAGGACTATGATAGAAATTTGACAAAGCTTCTACAATATCCTGAAATGTTAGATCTTCCTTTTGCAAAGGAAAAGAAATATAATAGTAATACAAAGGAAAAAAGGAATGAGGAGGACTTACAAAAAGAGAGTAGCAAAAAATATCTTCAGAGAAAGAAACTTTGCTTTGAATGCAAAGAAGATTGGGAACCCAACCATAGGTGTCAAGATTAAGGACAAGAGCTTTATCTAATAATTGGGAAGGATGGTGAAGGATCAAATCTACAGTTGTTAGTAATGAGGATGTTATTCCTCATGATGGTTGTTTGAAAGAATCCCAAGATGATTCTTTAGATTTGACTGAATCTATATTGGTAGAGGATGTGTGCAATGAGGTTGTTAGAACAAAAGCCTTTAGGTCACCATTACAACTATCCTATGTGGTAGATGACATCAATTCTTTCGATGGGCATGTTGATAGCTCACCTGATGATGTTTTCTGATTAATTGGTGATTCTGATTCAACATCTTATCATAATGTTGATTACAAATCAAAAACTTGGTATGAGGATGACAGGACTCAGGGGTCCCAACATTTGGTAGGTCAATTGAAAGTAAATGATGACATGATCAATGCAACCTTACAACATTTTGATGTTGCTCAACAGTTGATGGAAAACTATTATTGGAGGACTCCAAGAACTCATGAGAAATTTGATGGTGAACTCTCCCTTGCATAGTTTTAGGCACTCAAAGATGCATTGGGGATAATGAAAACTAATTACATACAATTACTATTAGACATAGATAATCTTCTCATGCTTGATGGGATTTATTATGATGCACCCAAAGGGAAAGAGGAGGAGGTTGATGAGCTCACTCGTGAGCTTGAGGTCACCATGGACTCTCTGAAGAGAACTCAAATTTCCCTTCAAGAGTCAAAGGCTCACATTGATGAGCTTATTGTGGAGTTGAGAGCTTGGCATAGTCTACATAACCCATAGTTGAAATTCAGCTATCTATGGCAACCATTGGTGATGAGCATACATCCACAGACTATGGGAGTGTGCATATTGAAGATGTGGAAACATCCACTTCATTTATAGGTGTAGAAGAAACCAATGGAGTGAGTGTATTGGATGAGTATAACAAGAAATAGTTGTAACGCCCCACCATGTAAACCCCAAAGGACAACTACAACTAACAAATTACCGCACTTTTTTTTTTTGAAAGTGAAAAAAGATAACACCTATGTAATAACTGTTAACTAAGTAACCTTACAATATTACATAACGAAACCTAACTAGTCCCATGGGGTTACATGGTTGCATTACAGGTAACGTTCCCAACCAATAACATCGTTAAAGATAATGCCAAGTAGATAACAATAGAAGCATACATTCACAAGATAACATAATGATAACATACAACCATCCATGATCAATAGAGATGAAAATGATACATACATCATTCTATTACATTTCAATTCATAGTTCAAAATTACAATGGTGGAGCATATTTCCACAGATACAACACATCAAGGACACAATAATACATTATAGCCATTTCAGGAGTACATTACATCACTTCAGGAGTACATATGCATCCTATCATGTAGAGGAAAAGATACATCAAAGGAGAATAAGGTACACAGTGAAGAGTAGTCTACAACCAAGTGAAGCTCTAGAAACTCTGTATCCGCTTCCACATCACGAACACAACCTGGGAACCCAATGAGGTGCATAGCACGTTCCACTCGACCACATGGACCTGAAAGACCACCCCCCGTGCTAGGAGTTGACAAGAAAGATCCCCATTCCTCAACCAAAATAGGTGAACGAACCAAAAGAAAACCAAACTCCACAACAAGGATAACAACAATATAAGATAACAACCCATAACATTGCCATCGCATAGCCACAACAAAATAATGAAAATTCCAGCAAAACCAAATGTCAATATTATAGATCAACACTAAATAACCATCAGAGGTGCCAACAACAATAGGATCCAAAACCTTCAAATGAAATCGCAATGTCAACCAACAATAAATGTCAAGGGCACTTTTTATTAACATCAATCAAGTTGCCATGAGGCAAGTGTGCAACACTGAAAGATAGAACTTGGAGGCTTCAACAACAAACACCAAGAACCAATTGCCTCAACAACATCATTAATTCAAGCAACACTCCTAGAGGCAACCAAACAAGGGAAAATAAATAGGGTACTGTAGGAGAGTGTCATCGCATGGCCTTACATGGATTAGCCAGGCAACCTATCACAAGGTACCACCTCCATCTATGGTTATCCAGGCTGCATATCTAAGGCGACCGCTCCATAGGGTGACTCATGTGGGACCACTTACCTTTCGTGAGGACAAGGCAATGATCTTACCAACCAGGTCTTCTCATCCCATCCTTAGCCTATGAAAGCACTAACGGTATGGGTGAGGCTCATAATTAATCTTGTTTAGTGTTTATCTACCCAAAGCTACTAGTTCATTAATTATATTATCACTTGTTTAGGAAACTCTTTCATGGGTTACCCTAACAACCCCTTTGTGTGCCAGACCCCCATGAAGAGCCACTCCCTATGGGTACCCAAACCAAAAACATGCAAGGGGTGTACCTCATCTCCCATAAAAAAATCAAGGTGTACATAACACACAACATGCGAGGCAAGAACCACCTCGCAAACCCATTCCATATCACTGAAACAAGAACAAAGGAGGCACCACCCACCACATGAACTACATAAATCAACTGATGCACTAAAACAATAGAGTATCCAAACAAACAAGTTTTCCACTAGCCTCTGGAAGTTACTAAAATCCATCTAACCAAAAACTCCTAACTGAGGGTATCTCAAAACATTTCGGGTTCCAACAAAACACCAACACAAACTTAACACATAAAAAATCCCTTCAATTCAAAACTATTCCAAGAGAAAGATAAAACATCATGGAACCAATGAGAATCAATCCTTAAGATCAAAGTCTTCTCAATCTACTCATTCCACACCTCAAACTTAGACAAGCAACAAATAAACATTTCAATCATGTATTCAACTTCCACAATAACACCCACTTTCTAACAATTATCAAAAGTCTCCCCAATTTCCAATAAATGACATGGAATTCAATTGAAGCAATCATTACATCACAACCATGAATAATCCAAGGATAAAACAATACTTCCATTTGAACAATAGCCAATTAATCCGGTCTACGTTAGTTTCATGGACGCTTCACAAGATAGTGGTGATGCAAAACTAAGCATATTATTATTAGTGTAGTTATGCAAATTAGCATGAAAACTTAAAAACAATATCAACATTTAATAACTAATATTATTAGCATTTAATTTTCAAATTAATATTGTCAGAAGTATATTTTACTAATTGTAAATGTTGGGAGAACACCATAATAATATTAATATTAATGTATATTTCTTTATATTATTTTTGTGTATATACATAATTGTCAATTGTGCCATTAATCTCAATGTAATATTGTCCATCAATATTAATGTTAACTCTCATTGATACTCACATTTTATTATCTAGACGGGTAATATTATAGTTAACGGTACTCATATTAATGCAATGTTTATTTCACAAATTGGGATGCCTCTTTTTTTAGCAGAAACAAAAAACAAAATAAACTATTGTCTTTTCTGCCAGCACGGGAAGAACAAGAGTTGGAAGATTATGTGCATCTGTGAGGAACTTAGGCACCACAAAGAATCCAAAAAAGTCAACATAAAAATTGAAAAGAAAGACCATTCAATCGAACCTGAATTAGAATACAGACTCTGCCAATTTCAAATTTGGAAAAGTGTGTGGCTGAGAGGGTGAGAAAGGCATTGGAAGTTGAAAGGAAATTGGCATCAATCCATTATTGTGGTTGAAAGTTTTGGCTGTGAGAGAAAGAAAAAAAAAATAGTTGAATGAAAAGTGTGGAAGGAAGAATTGACTCATATGCTAGCTGGAAATTACTGCAGTTAAAATCAGTTGGAGGCATGATTATTGAGGATTACTGGAGGAATTAAGAGGTGCTAAAGTCACATAAGAATAGGGGAAATAAATCAGAGCATGCAAATTTTGTTGTTTGTATATTTGGATATGTAAATTTGAACATGAACAATAATTAAATTGAGACTTTAAACATATGAAGATTGTTGTTTTAAGTTTTTTTTTTTTTTTTGGTTGAAATCTTTGAAGTTTAAATAATTTGCTGCATTTGTTTCTCATGTCTAAATAAATTTATATTACACTCCTTAAAGGATAATACCACTCTTAAGACTATGATAACTATGGGAATTACACATTTCGTATTGTCATTCCATAACTTAGTAATTTACTAATTTACTAGAAACGCTATTGCATTGTCCTGCATACCACCATCCTTGGTCTTGTGGTAGGATCACTAAATTTCTAATGAGATTTTGTTAGATAAATAAGAATTAAGTTTAAGAACAAAGGGCACTAACTCCTCAAGCTCTAGAAAAATAACTGAAAGACATATTTGATGAAAATATTTGAGAGAACAAACTGCTAGAACCTCTTACCTCATAGAATGTTGAGTTTTATTCTTGATAATTTAAGCACGGGTAAATAAGTTTCCATCCAAATGATTGTTGCTTATCAATGAGTTGTCTTACACCAGCTTGATCTTCAAAATTACTAATGAAATTTAATCTATCTAATGATGGGTTAATGATGAGATAATTTTATAAAGAAAAATTCATTGCCTTGGCCAAAAGTTTTCAATTCTTTCTATAGGAAAACACATACTAAATAACTAAGGTATCTTGATTCAGTTTTTTTTTTTTTAAAGAGTTTGCACTAGACAAACACATATTAACTACAAGTGAATGGTACATAAAAGGGAGATTTGGATACCATTAACAATTGATGTATCCCACATACAAAAAATTTAAAAAATAAACCAAACCAAACTAGTATTTCTAGACAGATTCACCCCACACCCATCGTTTTAATCTCAAAACACATCATGAAAAAAGTTAAAAACTAAAGCAAGCAACTAGAACATTCTGGCTATGACAACAGTTTTTCTAAATTTCCTTGTATTGAAAACTAGTTTTAGTTTAATTAGGTTAATATTTATGTTTAAAGATCACATTAATAATATCAATCGGACTAGGTCTCTGTGTATAAACTTACAACACCATATAGGAACACAAATAATTAGAACATCAATGGACACCAGATTGAATTGGGTCAAATTGTGATATTTTTCTTAAAGAATTGCTCTACTATACGTGTTGATCATGGCAAGATTTGTAAGTATAAATCACACCAGCATACATGCACAAACATAATCTAGCATATTTCCTCGCATTCTTGAAACTGAGGATTACCATAACCCACAAGGGTTAAATTTTGGAGGAAAGAAAAATACATCACACAATCTAACATTCACATTAACATATTGCATTTTAATCATACAAAATTCATTTCTTTAATCTCAAACCTTTGAAAGTAGCTAAGGCATATACTACATACCGTGTCCCAGATTTGAAGTTTGATTGGTCTATTGCCAATGGTAATCATACGAGCACCAAACTCCACACCAATTGTCAGGTCATGAACAGGCTGGAATCACTTATCAGTAAACTGGAGAGAAGATGTGATTTACCCACCCCTATATCACCAATGATAATGTACTTGCAAATATACGCATAAGACATCTTCAAGATCTGTTAAAAGTGTTGGAACAGACACTGTTGCAGATCTGTTAACTGTAATATATAACCCGAATTTCTAACACTCAAGATTCTACTCAGATTTCCTTGTTGTCCACACATGCCTAGTGAAAATGGCAGCGTTTGCAGAAACCCTAGAGCCCTCATAGATATGTATGCAAATGTGGTCGCACAGGAAAGGCACACAAACTGTTAGACAAAATGCTTCGAACCTATGCCAAAATGGGAGCTTTGAACAAGTTATGGACATACAACATAACATTTATATTATGTATTAATTATGTTGATATATACTTAACTACGTAGGTAAAAGATTCTGTAATGCTAAAAACCTAAACGTGCTCATTATTTGGATCTAGACAGTATTTAAAAAAAAAGAAAAACATACTCTAAAACCTTCTTTTCTTTGCAGCTTGCTAAATTGGAGAAATGAAAGGTCAATACCAGGGGGAAGAGTTTGGGAGAGTGAAACCATAACAGGAGTTCTGCCTGCGCCAAATAGTGAATGCCTCCCAGGTAATAGAAACGCGTTCTCCAGAATTACAACATTGCAGGGTAGGCATAAAATGAATTTAGAAAATTTTGAGCAAATGCTATTGGTAGGTGTAAGACCCGACTCCATAACCTTTTACCAGCGTTCTTCTCTGCCTATCTCAAAAAAAGAGAGCTTTTGAAATAGGGTATCCCCCCCCTCTCCACACATGTGCAACTTCCCTTTCAATGAAATGCTTGCATAAAGTGGGTGTAAGGACAAGACACGTGACTGTTTACAGAATACCTCCAAGAAATGTGATCTCATGGAATCCCCCTTGTCAGATGATAACTGAACCAATCTGATGGAGATGCTTAAGAAATTTTCCAGCAAATGCAATAGACATGTGTCTCCAAAATTCCTTCCCCTCTCTTTTTACTCCACACTTGGCAAGCATGCAATTAAATAAACAATGAGAAGGAACGTGGGCTGTCTCCCACAACAAAATGTGAAAGCCTAGACAAGGCACGTGAACAGTTTGACAATATATTTCTAAGAGAAGAAGAAAGTCATCCCCGGGAATACCAAGATCACCCCATTAATGCCTGCACGCGTTGGGTTTGATATAGATGAATGATTACCATAAAACTCTACTCAAGGGTTGTCAAAAACATTATGCTTGGTGGTTGGAGGATTAATTAGGACTTTTTTTTTTAAATCTAGTTGCTGCTATAAAAATGGTTGGCAAGTATACTAATAAACATGATACTAAATACATAACATATACTAATAAGTTACGTTGATTCCAAGTTCTCCATGAAATTACAATACATGTTAATAAATTTATTTATTTATTTATTTATTTAATCCTTAATGCTACTTTTATCAGTATGATTGTTGTATATTCAAATATTATAAAATAAATTTCTTCAAATGCTATTGTAATAAGCTTAAAATCTATGTGGAAATAAATAGATTCCATAGCTACATAGATATCATAGTAAATTTAATTTGACATTTAATTTGGGGTTTTAGTAAATCTCTAGCAAATACACAAAATCAAGTATGCCCCATGACAAAGTTAGCCTATTTATTCATCTTGGATAATGAATTAAAAATGGGTTTCCCTCAAAGAAATAAAAACTCTATAATTATTTAGTAATGTTATATTATTTCCATTTATATTGATGATAATATTAGACTTTCAAGCCTACAAACATAGCATCAACCATGAAACATAGTTTACGAGCATGATAGATGTGTAAGAAAGACAAGCCTAGTATCATGCGGTTCAGATGCATATGATGGTTTAAATGCTGGGGCAAGTTGGTGTGAATATCTTTATGGCTAATAAATACATCAACCTCAACATCGCCAATAGTTATAGCTATAATAATATTATCGTTCTTATAGCATCCCTCTACTAATATTACTTTTTCCACATGTATTCCCGCATAAGTACTTTCATCAGACAACGTGTAGGTTGAGTATTAATGATGAGATTTGATTAAAATCAAAACACAGAGCTATATATATAATTGCATAGATTATTAACCAAGTAAACATAACAAGTTATAGTGTGAAATACAAATATATATATATATATATATATATTTGTATATATATTTATATATTTATATATAAGTAAACTATATCATCAATTAAAAGATAATGTATGAGGAATACTAATATAAGATTTACATATCCTTTCTGTCATTCAATATTAAAAAAACCCATACAAAGCTTATCAAGTCTTATCTCTAATTCGCCCTATTCCCGTTTTGATCAACTAGGTACTCGCTTTCTTTCTACTGGGTAATCAAGGCGAATGTTTCAATTTATGTAAGTCAGCAATAAAAATCGAAAGCAGCTGCAACCAATCCTCAAATTGAGATCACAAAACAATGAAGGGAAACAATCAAATACAAGACATAAATAAACCACTTATTGACACAACGCGAAGAACCAAAAGCGAAGGGGTAGTACATCCTCCCCCCCTTAGCATCGACTTACTGCTGGAAGTCGCAAGATGGAACAAAATGCATGTTGTCATAAGCACATCAACACCCTGAACTAACAGCTATATCAAATAAATAAAGTAACGCCAATTAAAAAATTAAAATTTAAATGACTCAAAATGGAACGTTACCAACATGGGTACAGGGTCAGAAATGGACGACCTCATCTAATCACAATGACGGGGTATCGGACTAGGACGGGGAAAATTTCTTGTCAATTCCATTTTCAACTTCATACCCATTGGGATCTATGAGGCTCGCCCTATCCTGACAGTGCAGGTGGAATCGAGGCTTGGGTGCCTACAATCCTACATAAAAGTAAACATCGAGCAACACACACACATATATATATATATAACCAATAACAACACACTGTGAGGGGAAATCACAACATAGTAGGGCGCTCGTGAATGAGTGATGTTACACCGTTCCCCTCACCAAGACCTCAAAAAGTAATGACAACATTGAGTACAATGATTACATCATAAAATAATTACTAAACAATTGCATAACTACATAGTACATTAGAAAAATCCGAACATAGTAACATAGTCATCCAAGCACACTAAACTGTTAACCAAACCTGTCAGATTGGTGAAATAGTCACTATCATATTCTTAAAGTTCACAACATAACATGAAAATATATTAGAATAGTGACAACACACGAGAGGTATTACATTCATTCACAGGTTCTAATTATCATCTACACTATCCTCTAATCATGATCTTAAAGGAAAAGATGGTGATCTACAATTAACATTATTGTTAAGAATTTACTAGCTATTTGATGCAGAGTCAAGGTGGAGAAGACTCAAACAAATCATATTTCAGTAAAACAACAACCTTTGATATCACACTCAACCATCTTGGATCAATTATCAACAAGGTTAAAAAGGCTTCAAAACTCAACAATTTGGCATATCTTTTAGAGAAGGCCTCTCAAGGACCATCTCATCATCAATATAGCATCTACTCAGAGCCCCAACACCATTCCTGAGCCAAACATACCAGGGTTCTTTGCAACTTCTTGGAGAACCATTAAACTGCCCTACAAAAAGGCTACAAAATTAGCCCTGTTTTACAAAGTAAGTGCTCTTTAAACTTCTCCTAATCCCAAAAAATCATGGAAAGTCATAAAACATGTCACAAAACTCCTAATTCCATAGGTTTTAGACAAGTACTCAACCTCTAAGCCTCCATTCTTCAAAACCCTCAATTTCCTTCCAAATACTTAGGGTTTTTAGGTTTTCAGCCTTCTAAGGCCTTCCAAGCCCAATCAAGATATCAAATCACTTGTTTAGGGTCTGAATAGGTGTTTCACACCATTTTATAGTCAATTCCAATAACCAAATGATCAAAACACATTACTGTCCTAACCATTCTTGTATGAACATGGCTTTATTTCTCACTGTGGTGGAATCCTACAGGTTGTAACCCGCTTTATTTCCATTCCAAAACACAAAGAAACTTATCCTAATCTATCCCCATTCCTCCCCACTAAGCAACATGCCAGAACAATAAGTGGGGAAGGCCTAGAACATACTGACACTTCAAACGGTGCTTCACTGTTCTGCACAGGTAGATCACAAAATAACAACAAAGAACTATACAAATTTATGATTTAGACTTCAGTATAGATTCATAAGCCTGATAGTTCCATCTCCTACAGGAATCAAAAAGTTTTTAAATCATCAATCTGCTTGTATGGCCTGTACAATGTTGGAAACACAAAACTCAAGGAAAATAAAAGAAAACAGTAAGTAAAACAAAGAATAGTTACTTTATTTGAAAGAGATATCCATCAAAATTGAATCATCAACACTTTCTCATGCCTTTCAAAGGCCTTTAAACATTTTGAACCCATGACAATCTTCCCCAACGCCTACAACCACCTTGTAACTACCTTAACCCTCTTTTGGCTTAAAAACACTATTATTGACAAGTAATTGCTAAATGGCACTATTATGCAAGATTGTTTTCTAAGACACGAAGAACCACTTTGAAACCTTTATTTTACCCTTAATATGACTTCTAAACTCTTATGTTGCACTCCCATTTACAAATTCAAGAACTTGCCTTCAAGAGGCTACAAGGACTCTTAGGTGCAAGATTACACATTTTCAACCCAAATGACTCAAGATGTTTCCAATTACATTGTGATTGGTCTTTTTAGACATTATTAAGCCTAAATAAGCACAAAACACTCTTGAATCAACCTAAACACCTATCATTAGCTTTGTATGACCTTCAAGCATGGAGATGTGTAATTAGATAGTTAGGTGCTCCTGCACCACTATCATATGAAGGATTCTACAAACGTATTTATTTTGAATATACTTCTTAAATATTTAACAACTAAGGTAAAACATTATGAATCAAAACAATATCCCAAAGGTTATTGAGGTTATAAGTCTATCAATAAGGCTATCGAGTAATTCAAAGATGAACTAGTTAACAAAATATTAACCACTACTACTTATAATGATATTAATATGATTAAAGGATAATTCTTCTACAATGCTAATAGTTTTTTCACAATGATGATCGAGACAATCCTACTATGATAACCATGTCAAAGAAAATAGTTTGATAAATTTACAACAATAATCTAGGAATTTTCAGTTCTTGAAAAGGCTAACTAAAACTTGTCTAAATTGCATCTTAAAGTTTTACCCAAAATTCAGTACTTCACATAGTAATCACATTTTAAGCATCATCATAAAGTCATCACAAATCAATACATCACAAGCATAGAACAAGTTCATATGAAAAACATAACCAATTTAATCCAATCACAACTTCAATCTCCACTCAACAATATAACATACGCATAATTAATGAGTGTCAAGGTCCTTAAATTAGATAATGTGTCATCCAACCCAAATCAAAATGATAGGACAATCACCGAAGGGGTCACAACGATCAAGTGAGGGTGACAAAAGACAACAATGCAAGCTCAAGAGTCGAACCATACGACAAATTTTACATCCTTTCATAACAAAAAGCACAATTTAACACATCATAAACACAAATTTCTAGGTTAAAACACTCATTTTTGCACATATACACACAAATCTATTCACTTCATTCACTATTCAACATAAATTTTCATAATAGTTTTAGCAAAAAGGCCAAAATTTTACACTTCAGTTTTTTCTAGAAAACACAACTCAAGAAAGAAAAGGGTCACAAGGTTGACACAAGGTGATAGAAGGAAAAACAACACAAAATACCATCTTTATCATGAACTCATCATATTCACACACACATACTCACATCACTAGAAAACATGGCATACGATAACACAAAGGTCCATAATGCATCCACGGTAGGAAGAATATCGGCGCATTGCGCACTACACCGAGGGTCCTATCCTTTCCTCTAGTTTTTGGATCATTGAACCAACACCACCTAGTGACCAACTTCGAATTGGTAAGTGAGGACGACAGGAGGGTGAAAATCTAACCTCAAGAGTCTAAACGCAAGGTTAACATAATGGGCACAATTAACCTAGAGTTCCTAGTGTTTGATAACCTTGGCTTTGATACCAAAGATGTAATGCCCCGCCGCGTAAACCCCAAAGGACAACTACAACTAACAAATTACTGCACAATTTTTTTTTTTGAAAGTGAAAAAAGATAACAACTATGTAATAACTGTTAACTAAGTAACCTTACAATATTACATAACGAAACCTAACTAGTCCCATGGGGTTACATGGTTGCATTACACATAACGTTCCCAACCAATAACATTGTTGAAGATAATGCCAAGTAGATAACAATAGAAGCATACATTCACAAGATAACATAATGATAACATACAACCATCCATGATCAATAGAGATGAAAATGATACATACATCATTCTATTACATTTCAATTCATAGTTCAAAATTACAATGGTGGAGCATATTTCCACAGATAAAACACATCAAGGACACAATAATACATTACAACCATTTCAAGAGTACATTACATCACTTCAGGAGTACATATGCATCCTATCATGTAGAGGAAAAGATACATCAAATACAAAAATGATACATCAAAGGAGAATAAGGTACAAGGTGAAGAGTAGTCTTCAACCAAGTGAAGCTCTGGAAACTCTATATCCGCTTCTACATCACAAACACGACCTGGGAACCCAATGGGGTGCATAGCACATTCCACCCAACCACGTGGACCTCAAAGACCACCCCCCATTCTAGGAGTTGACAAGAAAGATCCCCATTCCTCAACCAAAATAGTCGAACGAACCAAAAGCAAACTAGACTCCACAACAAGGACAACAACAATATAAGATAACAACCCATAACATTGCCATCACATAGCCACAACAAAATAATGAAAATTCCAACAAAACCAGATGTCAATATTATAGATCAACACTAAATAACCATTAGAGGTGCCAAAAACAATAGGATCCAAAACCTTCAAATGAAATCGCAATGTCAACCAAAAATAAATGTCAAGGGCACCTTTTATTAAAATCAATCAAGTTGCCATGAGGCATGTGTGCAACACTAAAAGATAGAACTTGGAGGCTTCAACAACAAACACCAAGAACCAATTGCCTCAACAACATCATTAATTCAAGCAACACTCCTAGAGGCAACCAAACAAGGGAAAAAAAATGGGTACTGTAGGAGAGTGTCATCGCATGGCCTTACATAGATTAGCCAGACAACCTATCACAAGGTACCACCTCCATCTATGGTTATCTTGGCTACCTATCTCAAGGCGACTGCTCCATAGGGTGACTCATGTGGGACCACTTACCTTTCATGAGGACAAGGCAGTGATCTTACCAACCAGGTCTTCTCATCCCATCCTTAGCCTGTGAAAGCACTAACGATATGGGTGAGGCTCATAATTAATCTTGTTTAGTGTTTATCTACCCAAAGCTACTAGTCCATTAATTATATTATCACTTGTTTAGAAAACTCTTCCATGGGTTACCCTAACAACCCCTTTGTGCACCAGACCCCATGAAGAGCCACTCCCTATGGGTACCCAAACCAAAAACATGCAAGGGGTGTACTTCATCTCGCATAAAAAAATCAAGGTGTACATAACACACAACATGCGAGGCAAGAACCACCTTGCACCCATTCCATATCACTGAAACAAGAACAAAGGAGGTACCACCCACCACATGAACTACATAAATCAACTGTCTCTTGTCTCTCCTTCTTCTTATGCCAATATTTCCCTCAGATTTGTTGTTGAAGTTGTGCAAATACCTGAAAATAGTAAGCAAGAAAGTTGGAGATAATGGCTGTTAAGTTGAAAATGGGAGAGGAAGGTTGCTTTTATAGACAACCATTCGAATGGACGGTCCAGATTAATCTTCTAGAAAGATTCTAAGATCAATGGCGGAGGATTGATGCACCAAGAATATGCTATTCATGGAAGGGTTATGATAGCTATGACGCCAACGACTATGACGCCAACGGCCATGATAGAGATTAATGAGTAAGGAATCTTTGACCAAAAGGGAGGCATAAATAATTTATTCAAATTATTTATTCGAAAAAGGGAAAATGGACAAGTGGAGGATAAATAATTCATTCGAATTATTTATTTGAAGAAAATGAAAAAAAAGCATTCTATTAAATCAATTTATAGAATTAATTTAATTAAATGGGGAGAGGTGGAAATTAGATACTAAATAATTAATTTGAATTAATTATTTAATGGGGAGAGGAATGACACATAATTAAATAATCTTGACAATTATTTAATTATAGAAGAATGAAAAGATAAATAATTAAATAAATAATGATTTATTTAATTAATGAAGAAAGTAGTGTTAGCGACACAATTAATTTATTTTTATTGATCAAGATAGAAAAACGTTAATAAATGAATTAATTAAATAATTAAAAATTATTTAATTAATATAGGAATGTGGTCAGGAATAAAATTATTTAATTATCGGAAGACGAAGACCAAGAAAAATGACGCTCGCAGACTTAGGACATTTTTCAGTGTCTACATTTTGCCCCTTTTTGACATAATGCAGTTCATCGCGTTGTGTCAAAGAAATTTAGTCAAGAGATGCCCTAGGATGCCCTAGTGAAGGGAATGAGGAAGGATGACCAGGAGGGTTGTGGTATGCCCCCTTGAGAGGACAGGTGGGTTCAAAGAACACAAATCTGCTCTTGAAATGGATGATAAGACAAGAGGATGAAGG
Source organism: Sequoia sempervirens (assembly GCA_007258455.2). Taxonomy (NCBI): domain Eukaryota; kingdom Viridiplantae; phylum Streptophyta; class Pinopsida; order Cupressales; family Cupressaceae; genus Sequoia; species Sequoia sempervirens. The sequence continues at coordinate 6,215,621 of VDFB02000011.1, forward strand.
ATAGAAGAAATGTTGGCATGAAGGAGATGGATGTTGGCGTGGAAAAGACAAAGGAGATGGAATGTTAGGCGGGAAATGACAAGGAACCAACTTTCATGCTTTTATATTTATCATCACTGGGCGTGAAAAATGTCGCAAATGGAACACAAACACCATGGTATGACATAGGCCAAGGTGTGCAAGATGACCATTTGTGAGAGACAAGCAGTCAAAAGATAAAGCCAAAAGACAAGGAATGCCCCAACTCATACTAAGGATCCAATTATCCCAATCTTTTTGCCAAGACAAACGACAAACAACAAACAAAGAAAAGAGGCCATGATCCATCATTGCCCCTCTAAATCCTTTAATAGGACATCCTTGAGGTAACTAGTAACATGACCCAAAACTAATCAAAAGAATAAGACAAATCGAGACCAACAAAGTGTTTGCCAGAGAGATAGTGTTCGCCAATAGTTTTGATAAGATTGTTTGATGTGATTGATTAGGTTGACGAAGATGATTGAATTTTATGGATAAGTTGACAAGGATTGATTGCTAAGTTGAGAAAGGTTGAAAATTTGATTTGATTGACCACACCTAGCTTCAGGAAGGACACATCTTGAATAAGGCAAGATTGATTGACCAAGATGACAAGATTGATTGATTTGATAAAGATTGATTGATAAAGTTGATTGATATTGATAACACCTGGTTTCAGGAAGGACACATCCTAATTAAGGAAAGATTGATTGACAAAGTTGACAAGATTGAGTATGACAAAGATTGATCATTTGTTTGAAAAAGATTGATGAATATGACAAAGTGATGTGACGATACCAGCTTCAGGAAGGAAACATCTCGTTTAGTGTAAAGGACACATTTGATAAAGCTGACCAAGTGATAAGTGTTGACAAGGCACTTGACTTCAAGAAAGACACATCCTGCTTAAGGTGAATGACCAAACAAAAAAAGTCTAATCTCAAGAAGGACACATCTTGAGGAAAGACAAGAGATAGGACCGAATCAGACAAATGATATAATGCCCCATTTCGCTAAGATTTGATGATTCAATTGACTGGTTGATGATAAAATGATTGATTGATTGAAGGATTTTGTTGGTTATGTTTTTTTTTGATTCGTGACTTGGTGTTTGAAGTTCAAATGATGATGCGTCTAAGTTGATACTATCTGATTTATTTTGACTGACTTGAAAAACCCTAAAAGATTGACCTAGGGGGCCTCGGGGGCTCTTCGACAGATGGCCTTGCCTATGTATTAATACATAGAGACCTCATAGTTCGACACAACTTGACTTTACCTTATTCGGCAAAAGACTGAGTGATGATTTTATTTGGAAAACCTAAAAGGACTGACCTAATGTCTCAAGGGATCATTTAAGATGAGCCTTTCCTATGTAGCAAATGTGCAGAGACAATGTAGTTCGACCACTGTAATAAAGATTGAATTAGACTTAGACTCAAACTCAGACCCTATTTTTGGAAGTTTTGGCATTTTTTTTTTTTTTTTGGATTTCGATGTCATTGTAACCCTCTCTAATACTAGGGTTGACCTTATTGACATATGCACATCGTGATAAAGTTCCATGTGAGTCCTTATGATAAAGAGTTGCTGCCAAGATGTGACAAATTTGTGATGTGGGATTTTTAGACTTTAGGTGAGATGTAGGATTATGATGGATGATGGTAGGTGTGGATGAATTATTTGGTTTTTTGGATGTAGCAATTTTTATTTTCCAAACTTGGGATGGTGGATGATGGAGTTTGGAATTTTGATTGGGATAGTTTTTGGATCCAACACTTTTATATGCCTTGCTTGATGACCATTTTGAAGGAGGTGGAAATTTATTATATGTGAGAGACCTCTTTTCTTGTGGCTCCACATTTTGATTGGACATTGGTATTGAACTCTTTTCTTTATTTGATCTATTTTTCTTTGGGATCCATTTTAATTTTATTTGTCCACTTGAATTTTTTTTTGATTCAATGGTCTTTGACATTTGATTTTGAACTTTGGATTTGTAATGATTTTCTTTTTGTTGGTTTCAAAGGGAAGGTTTATTCATGTTGGAATGACAGTTTATGGGGTGGATGAAAGGAGTGTTGGCAACAACCTTATGACAAGGACTACTCATGGACCTCATTTCAATGTTTGTATTGGATAAAGTTATCCCCAATATCATTGAGGTATCACTAACATCATTTGATTTTATGATTGGGATATAACCAAGACCTTGATGTCTAGTATTTTCATGAAATTGTATTGGTTCTAGAATGCCTTGCTTATGTAGGCCTAGTCCTCTTCCTTGATATTGCATGCTCTGAAATATTCTTTTTGTGATGGGGTATTTTTTACTTTGAAAGCAAGATTTGAACCCATTATTAATTAGCTGGAAACCATTACTCAAAATTTTCTCATCTGCAAGAAAGCCTGCTTTGAAAAAGGTGGATGATCCTATTTGATAGGATATTTTAGTGTTATCATTCGTCATGCTTGTTTCTTATTGATCATTTGGGATGTTGATTTGATCCATGGTAGATTTTTTATCTTCTTCTTTGACTTGATACATGGTAGCTTCTCTATATTATTCTTGATCCATAGTAGCCTTTTTATGTTCTTGCTTGGCTTGATCCATATTATTTGTTTGATTATCTATGTGTCCAAAGGAGGCAAGTGTCTCATCTTGGGAAATGGATGTGTTTGGCACTTGGATAGGATCAACTTCAAATGTTTGATCATGAATGGCATAAAGGTTGATGAGGAGATCATTTTGGACTTCATGTTCAAGGGCAGGATCTTGGTCAAAAATAGGTTTGTCTTGGATGACATGATTAGGAATGGGATCTTGATCAAGGATAGGTAAATTTTGGATGCAATGATTATCTAGGACTTCTTGGATGGAATTAAGAATGGGGTCATGGGATGGACTACTTTGATCTTGACATGAAGGTGGAGCTATGATGTCATGCTTTGGACTTTTCTTTTGACGTGTATCCCAAGGTGTAGGCAATGTGATGTGATTTTGGAGACCCTAACCAAGTGTATTTTCATGACTGAATGTAGCTTGGGATGGAATGAATAGGAATGGATTAGTGGATGATGGACTAGGATAGGATGTGGAGACTTGGAATGGGTTGAGGGATGATGGACTAGGATATGATGTAGAGGCTTGGAATGGACTAGTGGAAGGTTGGTTTCCCTTGTCAAGGTTAGGATAACCTGGGTGATTAATGGATGTTTGTTGTGATTAATGTTGTGGATTGTGCTAAGGGACTCTTTATAGTGAGGGTAGATGGATGGAGGACTAGAGTTTATGGGTTGTTGGTAAGAGGGATAGATGGATGGCTTACTATGGGTTGTGGGTGCTTGGTATTTGGATTCAAGGTATTGTCTTTTGAAGTCTATGGATTGTTGGGCTTGAGCAATGCAGAGTAATTGGTATTCAACTTGACTAGAAAGCATGTCAAGGTGAATGGAAGACATGGTGGTGGATGGTACGAAGCCTAGGAGATGCCGATGCAATGGAAGGCTTTTTGGATATAAAGATGCACCTAAGACCAAGATTAAGGAATGGTAGAATGATAATGACCCTATGACAAAATAATATAATATAAAAGGATGATGATGACCAAGGATATGAAACTAAGCTATGTTTTTGTGATTTTTTGGATATAAGGGTGCAAGATGATCATGCAAAGATGATAATGACCAAAGGATGAGACTAAATGAGACTAATGGATGCAAAGGATACCAAGGGTAGACCAATTGATGATAATGATAAGGAGACTAAATGATGCCAAGTAATGATCAAAGGTAGTGATGCAACTAATGCTAAGATGAAATTAAGATACTTTTTTGTATTTTTGGGATATAAAGATGCAAAATGAAAGTGCAATTTAAGTTGAAGACTAAGGATTGATAGAATGATAATGAAGCTATGGTCAAAGGGTATTGTATGAATCTAAATGACACTAGAAAGATGACACTAAGGATATGAACCTAAAATTTAAGACAAAGGATGGTAACCAAACTAATGTAGGTCCAAGATAACAAACCCAAATGTCATTGACCTTTGTGATAATCAAGATGATAGTTTTGACAAGGTGAGTCTAAACTAGGACACAAGTTTGAGACCCAAAATTTTGACCAAGATGATAAAGACAAAGGTTGTTAAATTAAAAGATGAAGGTCAATGACAAGTCAGATAAGTAACCAAGGACTGTCCAAAGGCTTGATAATTTTCCTATGTTTGAAATCTAGAAGTTATGTGCAACCTAAGACCTAAGATTAATTATGCAAGGAAAAGGTGACCTAAGGTGCAATCTAAAATGTAATGCAAACCTAAATGAGGATGATGGAATGGACTGGGAAAGCTTTGCAAGTATTTGGTTTGAAAGTCAAGATCACTACTATGATGAATTGGTTCAGTTTTGGACAAAGATTTTGTGAAATTGTGGTAATTAGGTAGATGTGGCTCTATTTTAAGTAGTGTGGTTTTCCAAAATGTTGTTTTGACAATTTAGATGTTTTTGAAATGATTTTGATCCAGATTTTTATTGTTTTTGATGAAATATGATTGGAAAACACAAAATATGGTATCAAACACTTGTTTTTTATCTAGTTTGATGTGAAAATGTTTGATTTAAAACAACAAGCACAAATCCTAAGGTTGGCAAGGACAATATTCGCTGGGTTCCCACTTGGATTTCTCCAGCCGCGCCTATTCAAAGCGGATAGCCTAGGAACTTGGTAGCACTGGCTCCCCTCCATGACACTCACTTCTATGGGCATACCAAGTTCCGAATTCCCTAAGACCACAAGGATTTCAAGAATTTTTTTCTCTATAGTGAACCATGAAAATGTGGGACGACTTCAAAGGTCCACCTCTTGCGCCAACAAATAGAAGGATTTTGGCTTCTAAAACAAGAGGTGTCTAGTAAGGGCATCTGGTTCAGGGGGTACTATGATAAAATCCCTCAAGAGGCCTCCAAACCCTTAGAAAAATGGCTTTTTGCATCATAAAGATACTGGGGGAGGGCTATCACGTACCACTTCCTGTTGATTGAAAACTTTCCTTGCAATCACAAATTTATATAGCGGTTTAGAAGGACTTGGATTTAGCCTATTACCACTTGGGTCATTCCCTTGGGGTGAACTACTTTTTCCCACCAAGGCAGACCCTCTAATGGGTAAACACAAAAATAGATGGGTCTGGCTTTCTGATCACCAAGTTTGCACAAGGTGAGAGCATAATACCTACCATCTTTCAAACACTAAAACAGTGGTTCATTGCCCCCTAATTAAATCAATGTGATGAAATTTTTTTTTTCTTTTTAAGCACCAATTGAAGTGTTTGCTATACTAAAAGACAGTCAGTTGATTTTAAACCTTGATTATTGTTTGAAAATACTTTGTAAATTTTAAACCAATGACATGAAATGGAAGTTTATTTTAACACCCATGAGTGAAAAATGCAGATTGTTGTTCTTTTAAGCCTTATGAATGTGGAAGATGCAATTTGTTGTTCATTTTAAATTCATGAATGGAGAATGCGATTTGTTGTTCATTTTAAGCCCATTAATGGAATATGCAATTTGTTGTAAATTTTAAGACCAAATGAGTGACATGCAAATTGTGGTTCATTTTATCCTCATGAGTGTAAATGCAATTTGTTGTAAATTTTAAAACTAATGAATGAAATGCAATTTTATCTCTTCAAAAAGTGTGTTGAAAAACACAAAATATTTTTTATCCAAAACAAGCCAAAAATCTTGCAAAACCACAAGTTAGATCTTCTTGATGAAAGCCACACGCTGAAAACAAAACATCAGTAAACCAAAAAAAACTTGAATGAAAACATCACACTAAAATAGTGATAACTTTATCAAAACTTAACAAAATTTTAAATCGTTTGAATTTATGGAAAGCTGAAACTCAAACCTTCAAAACCCAGAAAGTGTTTTTTCAAGATTCTACATGAAAAAATGTTATAGGCAAAAGAAAACACAGGTTTTAACAACTAAATTTAAAAAACAACAAATACTAAAATGACCATAACTTTCTCAAATCTTAACAAAATTTTAAACCGTTTGAAGTTCCACAAAGCTAAGAGAGAGGCCTACAAAACCCATATAATATTTTAAAAATATTTTATTCTCCTATTTTTCTGTGCTAAAAATAAGATGACGAGATTTTGTGCAAATTCTTGGTTGTAACCTGTAAAACAACAAAATAAATAAGAAAACAAATGGATTTCTCTACAAAATTGTAAGATTCACGTCGGGTTCACCAATGTAAGATGGGGTTAGAGAATTCCTAGCCTAGAATAAGTGACAACCAACACTTCTTGGCTATAAAACCACATCAAATAAGAGAAAACAAATAATGAGCAATAGAAATGAAACACATTCAAAAGTAAATACTCCCCATTGTAGTTGCTTCACTTCTCTTGTCTCTCCTTCTTCTTATGCCAATATTGCCCTCAGATTTGTTGTTAAAGTTGTGCAAATACCTGCAAATAGTAAGCAAGAAAGTTGGAGATAATGGCTGTTAAGTTGAAAATGGGAGAGGAAGGTTGCTTTTAGACAACCATTTGAATGGACGATCCAGATTAATCTTCTAAAAATATTCCAAGATCAATGGTGGAGGATTGATGCACCAAGAATATGGTATTCATGGAAGGGTTATGACAGTTATGACACCGACGACTATGATGCCCAATGACTATGATAGAAATGAAGGCTATGATAGAGATTAATGAGTAAGGCATCTTTGACCAAAAGGGAGGCATAAATAATTTATTCAAATAATTTATTCGAAAAAGGGAAAATGGAGGAAATGGACAAGTGGAGGATAAATAATTCATCCAAATTATTTATTTGAGGAAAATGAAAAAAGAGCATTCAATTAAATCAATTTATAAAATCAATTTAATTAAATGGGGAGAGGTGGAAATTAGATACTAAATAATTAATTTGAATTAATTATTTAATAGGGAGAGGAATGACACATAATTGAATAATCTTGACAATTATTTAATTATAGAAGAATGAAAGGTCGATGCATATACAAATAATAATAATTTTTATTATTTGACTATAGGCAAATGATAAAAAGATAAATAATTAAATAAATAATGATTTATTTAATTAATGAAGAAAGAAGTGTTAGCGACACAATTAATTTATTTTAATTGATCAAAATAGAAAAAGGTTAATAAATGAATTAATTAAATAATTAAAATTATTTAATTAATAGAGGAATGTGGTGAGGAATAATTAAATAATGAAAATTATTTAATTATTGGAAGACGAAGACCACGAAAAATGATGCTCGTAGACTTGGGACATTTATCAGTGTCTACAATACCCAAGGTATACAAAATTGCTTTCCCCTGCATGAACAATATCTTAGAGTATGAAGCTCTAATCACAGGGCTAAAGATGGCTATTGAATGGAGGATAAAAGAACTACAGGTCTTCAAAGATTCTCAACTGGTGATCAAATAAGTGAATGATGAGTACCAAACAAAAGACGACAAGTTGATATCGTATAAAAGAATGGTGGATAGATTCAAGGAATTTTTTTGTCACAACAACCTTTGAATAGATTCCTTAGATCAATAAAAAAGCAGCTGATGCCATGGAAACAATAGGCTCACTTCTTGATATTCCACAAAATATTACCAAGTATGAGTTCCTTGTGGAGCAACTCCTCGTAACAACATTCAACATCCCAGAATCAATATTAGTATGTGTTGTTGTTAGTCCTAATTTCCCATGGTACTGAGACACATTTGATTACATCTAGCATGGTATCATACCACTTGACCTAACAAACACCCAAAAGAAGACCTTTACCTATAGAACTTACCAATTTATGATCCTAGGAGATACCCTATATTGTCGTAGTCTAGATAGTATGTTACTTCGATGTCTTAACACTATAAGATGGGGAAAATCAAGCTAGCCTAGATAATAGTGATAACCACAACACTACTAAGCTAATAACCCAATCTAAACAAGAGAAAATAATCAAATGGAGAAAGCAAAATGAAAGCAAGGAAATAAAGCACTCCCCATTGAAGTTGAATCACTTCTATTGTCTCTCCTTTTGCAAATATGCCCTCAAATTTGTAGTCTAACTTGTGCAAATACTTGCAAATTGTAAGCAAAAAATTTGGGGATAAGTGGTTATTAAGGCAAAACTGGAAGAAAAAGACTTCTTTTATAGACAACTATTTGAACGAACAGATGAGATCAATCTTCTAAAAAGATTCCAAGATCAATGGATGAGGGGACATGCAACACATAGAAGGGGAGGTTACAAAAGATTAGAAAGAGCCCAGAGATGATTGACAGTTGAGATTTGCAAAATGATATAGTGGAGGGATAATGGTCAAATTAAAAATTGGAAACCAATTAATTCATGAGGAAGGAATCTCTAGACAAGTGGAGGCACAAATATATATTTTTTTAAATTATTTATTTTGAGAGAAAAAAAGGCAAGTGGGACGAAATGGACATTTAATTAAAATGACTTATAGAATCAATTTTAATTAAATGGGAAAATAGACATGATACATAAATAATTAATTTAAGTTAATTATTTAATGGAGGAAAGGAATGTCATGAGATAATTAAATAATTTTGACAATTATTTAATTATGGAGGAATGGGAAAGGTTAAGAAAAATAATATCGATTAATATTATTTGACTATAGGCAAATGATAAAAGAAAAATAATTAAATAAATAATGATTTATTTAATTAAGAAAAATAATTAAATAAATAATGATTTATATAATTATTGAAGAAAAAGGGGTGTTTTTGATATAAAAAGCAGTGAAACAAGGGTGCTGTCCCATTAATACAAGGCAACAAAGGCTATCCACAATAGACTAACACTAACAACACAGTAACAACATGTCTAAAAACCAAACCATCACCCTAAGCAGATCATATAAAAAACAACTCAAAAAACAACAACCAAATTAAAGCTACTAGTAAAGTCTATCATGATCACATGATTTAAAACCACCATAGATATAGACCACCGAGGGTCATACCAGTCATAGAGGAAAATAAACATAAAAACAATGTCTTTAACAAAACAAAACACAATCGAAGGCTAATTCAGCCATCCCCAGCCAAAAAACTAAAACCCACCAAAGACTAATCTTACTTCCCACTGTATGGCTTGACTAAAGTTATATTAGCCCAATCCTCAGACAAGAACTTAAGCAGTTCCTTACTGGCAGGATCTTCCTCCACATCATTCGCAACCATGTCCTTTTGTAACAGACATAACGTAGTGGCGGACCTATGCATAATCTTCAAGGCAAATCAAGTTACATCCTGCAGTCTTTTCTCCAAGCTCTTGATTTTGTTTTTCAAATTGTCAATCTCCTCCCACACAACATCTTGTTTACTGCGAGCTTCCTCCATGGGAACCTTACCCTCCACAATGTTGGAGGCTTGAGGCTTGACTTCCTTGGTTTTAATGTTGGCAAGACCCCTTTTAAGACTTTCAGAAACATGGGAGGAGTTGCTAGCAGAACCTGAGAAAGCCTCCTCCCCCACATCCTTTTCCTACTTAATCTGATTCTCACTCCCGTCCCCATTGTTAGAATCCAAACCCTCCTTAAAACTCTTCCCTTTTTCTTACTTGACAACCAGCCTATTAGACTAGCGAGGGGTATTAGTCTCCTCAGTGATCTCAATGTCAAAGTCAATATGATGGAGCCAAAATTTTATCTTCTTTGAGGCTTTGGCCTTGCTTCTCGGGGTGGGGGCTGTGCATTGTTTCTCTTTGCTTTCCACCATTGGCCCCAGGGAGGGGGCGGTGTCTTGCGGAGAAGCTTTCAAGGCAGGGTTTTTAATACATTTCTTCTTGCTCGGGCCAGGGGTGTCCATAATGCTAGCCGACGGGGGGGTAGAAGAAACCGAAGCCTCTTCACCAGAGGTAGGACGAGAAACATCAACAACAGTAATGGGATGAGGAGGGAAAAGGGCCAAGTGAAAATGGAAAAGCCTAGAAATGAGCCCTTGGTGGAGGATAGTGAAATTTTTATTTGCATTCATGGATTCAACCACATCAAGCACAGTACTCTCAAGGGAATGCATGAGAAAAACTAGGAAGAGAATATTATGGTGATTCCTAAGGTGATTGAGGAAATTGAAATGGTAGTAGTAATACACACTGTACCTTCCTTCAAGGGTGAATTATTTCATCACCACCATGCAAACTCTGTCCCATGGCTCAGGAAGCGCTTCCCGATCATACCCACTGTGGAACTTGATAGGTTTCTCGTCACCCCAGAAGAAAAGGTTAAGACTGGTATAGTCAGCCACTTTGGTGGTTTTCTTCCAAGTATGTCCATCCAAAGCGAGACCCATAGCTATAGCGATGACCTCTTCATCGATATCAAAGGAGATCCTACCAATTGTGACCCTTCTGTTCTTCCAAGAGGTCATGAATTGCCTGGAAAGACCTTCATCATGGCCAGTCATAAATTCCATATACTGGGCAATACCACCTTCCTTACATATATGCCAGATAGTGTCATCCACCTTCCAGTCATTGCACTTATCAGGTTCCACCCGCACCTGGTCCCCACCCATAGCACCAACACACTCATTGCGAAAAACCAGAATAGTTCCAGAAGGAAAAATAGCCGGCCGAAAATAGAGAAAACCAAGAGTAGAAAAAAACTACATAGAAATGGCCAAAAAAAGGTAACTTGTAAAGCCAAACAAGATGGTAATAAATGATCCTTCCCATTACTAGCATAGTCCTAGCAGTATCCTTGTGCGAGAAGTCCACGACATGAAGAGAAATGATATCGAAGAAAGATCTGGACAACTCAAAAAATCAAACAAAATCCACTAGCTTGAAAAGCCCATCACGAACTTTGAGGGGGTTCAAAAAATAATGATCCCATTGGTCATTGGGATCAAAATGGCTAGTCCTAGTGGCAAACCAAAAAAATCCATACGTGACATGTGGTGAATCCACCCCTCTCTTCTCACACAATGACTAGTTATTTGAAAAACTCGCGCCATCATTACTAACGATAGTTAGTAATAGCCACACCAAGTTAGGGAAGAAATTATTAAGAATCATGGAAAATTTCATTAGAATCCTTTCTTAGAAGAACCACAGTGGGAGGAGGTAAAGACTCTTCTTTCCTCTAGCACTGTAATCCTTCCTGATCAAGCCAAACAATAGCCAGCCTATCAACAACCACATTTCCTTCTCTATAGACATGCTGAATGGTGAACTCCTGAAGTCTGATAAGAAGGGAGTGAATGTCTTCAATAACCCCTTTAATGGCCCAACCAACAACCATCAAACCCTTCGTGGCTTCCACAATCAACAGTGAGTCACCCTCAATTTCTATGGACTTAACGCCAATTGACAACGCAACTTTGAGGCCCCAGAGGAGGGCCATACCTTCAGCTTGATTGCAAGTGTGATCTTTCAGGTTCCCTGAGTATGATACAAATAAACAACCATTATGATCATGAATGATGCCCCCTCCCGCAACCTTCCCATCTCTGGCTACCCCATCAAAATTCAGTTTAAACCAAGGTGGTTTTGGAGTTTTCCACTTCATGTTGCTCCTAAAAATCCTATTGGAGTTATGAAACTTCTGGAAGTCACTAGGAAACTTCCAAATTTTAGCTATGTTTTTATCCTAGTCCGTAGGAGGGCAACTGGGGGTTTTCCACTGGCACACTGATACATTATTAATGAGGAGTTTATTAATGATTATTAGCAGACAATCCACACTGTTCTCCTTTTCTCTGAAAATCTTGTTGTTTCTTTCTTTCCACAGACACCAACAAACGTGGGGAGGAATAAGATGCCATAGTTTCCTGATTAAAGGGTGTTTAGAGGGGCATCTCCAATTAAGGACAAATTGATGGATATTCTTATCAAAAATCCAAAGGATATTGAGCTTTTGTAAGACATTCTGCCAAACTTGGGAGGCATATTGATAGTGGATAAAGAGGTGGGAAATTGTCTCCTCCTTTGATCTACAGAGGGTGCACTAGTTGGGAAATTGAAATCCTCTTTTGACCAGGTTATCAACAGTCAAAATTTTACCATGAATGGAGGCCCACCAAAAGAAGTTGATTTTGGGAATGAGCTAATGGTTCCACACCTTCTTCTAGCAGCACTCATCACCATCGAACTTAAGTAGCAGATGATAAGCAGACTTGACAGAGAAAACCCCAGACTGATTCTTAGACCAAAAAAAGCTATCCTCCTTAGGAAAGAGAGGAAGTATCATCTTGTTTAAAAGAACCTGAAGCTCAAGAACCATATGAAGGAGGTCCAGTCTATCCAAGAAACTCAATTCCAAAATTTTCCAATTGGCTCTAGGTAGAGTATAGTCTGTAATAAAAGTACCAATATGCTCCTTAACATGTTCCCTCAAGATGTTGAAATTGCTATCAGCAAGGGGTCTGCCCCCAAGCCAACTATCCTTCTAGAATCGAATTGATCTCCCATTCCCAATATGCCATCTAATGCCTTCCTTCAAAAGAGATCTGCATTTTAGGATGATGTTCCAAATTTTAGACCTCGATGGGAGACCCATCAGATCCAAGGCCTTGGAGAAGTGTTCTTGGTTCAAATATTTAGCCTTCATTATAGTGCACCATTTAGCCTTTCCCAGCAGAAGATTCCAACCCACTTTAGTGATGAGGGCTTTGTTCAAATTGGTGATCTTTCTAATGCCAAAAACTCCTTGAATTTTAGGATGGCAGACGGTGTCCTAGTTCACAAGAGCAAGCCTTTTTCTCTTTTCAACACTAGTCCAAAGCAAGGATCTTTGAATTCTTTCCAACTTTTTAGCCATAGAGCCCAAAATCTTAAAGAGGGATAGGAAATAGATTGGGATTCCTTGTAGGGAAGCCTTGAGAAGTTGTAGTTACCAACATTACTAAGGAGAGTACCTTTCCATCTCATGAGCTTCTTTTGCATTCTTTCTAAAATATTATTCCAAAAACTGTAAGTAACCTCTTTAACAGTGAGAGTTAGACCAAGGTAAATCCCCAGGAGAGAAGCACTCTGACAACCCAGTATAGCTAATATCTTAGCTTGGAGATCAACTTTGGTATTGAAAAAATAGATATAGCTCTTATTATAATTTATACATTGCACAGAGGCATTGTCATAATCCTAGAGAAGGCACTTCCATTCTCTAGCTTCAACCATCCAAGATTTTCCAAAAAGGAAGGTATCATCCACAAATTGCTAAAGAATAGAGTGGGGGAGGGTGGAGGCAACCCGGATTCCCTAAATTTTCCCAGAGTGAAGCAAGGATAAAAAATTCATACCAAGGAGTTCAACAATCATAATAAACAAGTAAGGTGATAAAGGGTCACCTTGTCTAATGCCTTTTCTAGTCTTAAAGAACCCCCAAGGGGTCCCATTGACCATGACAGAATACTGGACAGTCTCCACACATTCTTTAACCAGACCAATAACCTTCTCATTGAAACCAAATTTAGCAAGAAATGAATAAAGAAATTTCCATCTAACTCTATCATAGGCCTTAGAGATGTCTAATTTGAATGCCATACCTTGATTTTTTATTTTCTCAATGGGGTGGATTATTTCATGAGTCGTGATAGCAGCATCAAGAATTTGTCTTCCAGGGACAAAACCATTTTGGCATTTGTTGATAATTTTATCCAATAGTGGCTTGAGCCAATTAACAAGGACCTTAGAAAAGATCTTGTAAACAGTGTTGCAAAGAATAATAGGCTTGAAATCAGCCATATACTTTGGCTCCTACATTTTAGGAACTAAGACAATGAAGGCATTGTAATCAATGGAAAAATCAGATTTGTTAGATTGTTAGATCAATAACACTAAAATCCATTGAAAATAACGAAGCACAAAGGAAAAATGATGAAAACAAAAGGAACGATATTACCATAAGTCTTCCTCTTCCATGCTTCACCTTCGTTACACCTCCTAGCTTGCAGTAAAATGTTGCCCTCAGATTCGTGTATGAGCAACTATGACAAGTGACAAGACTAAAGCAAGTTTTGAAGGATTTACTCAAAATCTAAATGCCTATGTCTAAAAGCCTATGATTGACAATGTCTATGCCTAAAACAAATGCCAAAAGTGATTAAATGACTATAATAATAAATAATGAAATTGCATATGACAAACTAAGTGTGAGAGTAAATGACTATAATAACTATGCAAAATGTCAGCATGTGCGTGTCCGAAAAATGAGAAGAAGATGGCATTTTATAGAAAATGCCATTTCGAATGGACGGACGAGATAAATCAATGAAATGAACATTCTAGATTACACCTGAGAATCCCTAATTAGGGTTAGGGCAAAATCTTTAATCGAACGGTCAGAATAAAATCGGATCGACGGTGGAGAATAAATGAGACAAATTAATTAGAAAATAAAGATTTTCGAAAAATCAAGAAGATAAGATTGCCTGATTTGCCCGATTCAAAAAATCAAAGAGATAAGATTCAGACTGAAGATAAGATTTGGAAAATCAAGAATCTGCCCGATTACTTGATTTTTGGAAGATTAATTACTAATTTGAATTAAAATAATTCAAATTATGGATTTTGAGAGATAATAAATAATCTTTTCAGATTATTTATCAAAAGGACCAGTTAAGATTGACATGACATTTTAAATAATTTAATTTATTTAAAATTAGAAGAATATGAAATTGGCAATTAAATAATTAAATTTAAATTATTTAATTTAGGAGATGAGATTAATTAATTAAATAAATTAATCAATTTATTTAATTAAGACAGTTAGTGGACGATTAAATAAATAAATTTATTTATTTATTTAATAATCAAGAAGAATTAAATGCGAGAATTTAAATAAATTAAAGAAATTTATTTAATTAAGGAAAGACTTAGACAATTAATGACATATTTAATAAATAAATAAAATTTATTTATTTAATAATCATGAAGAATCAAAGGACATGAATTAATTAAGTAATTATGAATTATTTAATTAATAGCTGAATGTGGACCAAGGACATAATTAAATGTCACAATTATGCTAGGACGAAAGTGGTAAAAATGAAGCTTGCAGACCTAGGTCATTTTTAGGTGTCTACAGGTATTGTTCAATTTTTTTAGCAGTTTACCAATTCTGAAAAAATCTTTGACAGCCATGACCAAATCATGGCTGACAATGTCCCAGTATTCTTGAAAGAAAGTAGGGGGAAAACCATCAGGCCCTGCGGCTTTATAGGAACCCATAGCAAAGACAACCATCTTGACTTCCTCTGAAATAGGGGCACAAAGCTGTAAATTATTCACTTCATTGATACTAGAAGGGAGGTGCCTTAGGAGTCTGTCCTGCACATCAACAGAAGGGGTGAAACCAGCGTCTAAGTAAATCTATCTGAAGTAGCTCTCCACTATCTCTCTAATTTTATCAGCCTCCGTGACCTCTTGATTTCCTTCATTAATCAAGCACTTGATGGTGTTTCTTTTTTTATGCCTACAAGCCATCCTGTGGAAAAAGGCAGAGTTCCTATCAGCCTCTTTAAGCCACTGAACTCTAGATCTCTGCTTCTAAAAAAATTCTTCTTTACTTAATAAATATTTCCACTTCCTCCTCCAAGTTTCCTCCTCCTCATGTAGAGTTTGAAGGAGAGAGCCCCTAGCCATAAGATTTTGCAGCCCCTCCAGCTTATCCTTGATCATCTTTTTAGTTTTAAAAAAGTTCCCAAAAGTAACAGAAAAAAGGGGTGTTAGCGATGCAATTAAATTTATTTAATCTATCAAGAAAGAATAAAGGTTAGGATGTCAATTAATTAAATAATTAAAAATTATTTAATTAATAGAAGAATGTGATCAAGAATAATTAAATAATTAAAATTGTTTAATTATGTGGAGACAAAGACCGAGAAAAATGACACTTGCAAAGTAAGACATTTTTAGTGTCTATATTTTTCCCCTCTTTGGAATTATGTAGTTCATCGCATTGTGTTAAAGAAATTCAGTCAAAAGATGCCCCAGTGAAAGCAGGGTATAGGTATGCCCCCTCGAGAATTTTTTACAAAATTTCAAAATATTTCAATTTTTTTGGAAAATTGTCCCAATAAGATAATTTGATCGCCAGGAATTCAATGGTGAAGATGGAATTGATTTTTGAGGTCGGAAAGGGGGTCAAATTCAAGTTCGAAGTCATATGAAAGTGTGGCCAATAGGCAAGGCAGGTGGAAACCCTAATTTTCAACCTATAAATAGCAATTGGATTGAGCAAAAGGGTCATTTGTGCATTCTATTTTTAGAAAACTTTGGAGGTTTGAGTGATTGTGCTATGAAGATGTCATCTGTTCTAGATGCCTCCCACCATGCATATTGTGTCCGTATCTACCGCCAACCTAAGGGAGCACCTTCCCCGGTGAGTACTATAAACTCGCCTTCTAATTTTTTCAATTTTCACGCAGTTAGGTAGGAAATTAATTTAGCAAGTAATTATGTTGCATAAATTTTTGATGCAATTGCATGCACGAGTGATGCAGATGAGAAGCGGTTCGCCACAATCATCTCATAGTGACACAATTGACTTATGGCTAGGGTAGGGGTAGTTGCATTGTGATGCATAAAATGGTGTGACACAATTGACTTTTTGAGTCGCATATGTAGCCGAGAATGATGCAATCGAAAGGCTATGATGCAAGTGTTGTTCAACATGATGCATTTGAAAGGAAAGAAACACAATTGTAGTTGTGAGTCAGTGGAAAATATGTGTGAAAAATTTGACAAAACAACACTGCAATTGCCTAGTTAAAAATTTGCCCTAGTTTAGGATATTTTGACTTGGTCAACTTAGGTCGAATAGGTTAACTAAAGGTATTGGATTGACATGATAGTTTGCTTGATGATTTCAGGAGCGTCTACCTCCTATCTACATGTGGGAGTCACGACCAGATGTGTTTCGATTGTGGGACTAGTTAGGTGATGAGGAGAGATAGGCATTTTTGGATCTTGGTTTGTTTTATGTTACCTATATTCCCATTATTAGGGAAAATAGGGGCATGTTGATAGTGTTGGCAGAGAAATGGCACTTTGAGATTAGCAACTTTCATTTGCCAATGGGGGAGGCGATAGTCACCCTCGAGGATGTGTACAGGATATTGCGGCTACTGATTCAGGGCGAGCGGGTGTGATATGACCCCACTAGAGGATTGCATGCATTATATGAGCATTATGACTGTGAGGATGATGTAGAGCTCGAGATACGAGATCAGATGGGAGACCCTAGCAGAGAGGTATGACCAATATGACTACGTTTTATGCACATTGATAGTAGGGGTGATGATTCCTGATCGTAGAGGTCATAGTTTCCCAATAGGTTGGGGAGAGATGCTTGAGATGATGGTTTAAGAGGGTACAGTGTATGCATGGGGACCATGCCTATTGGGTATGCATTATTTCTAGCTACACAATATTGCTTACAAGGGAGGACAAAGTTTGAGTTGCAGGGTCACATTGCTTACAGTATGGGCCTGGGAGCATATAGCAATGTTTCGACATTCGGTGGAATGACAACTGGGAGATGACACTCCATATTCATACATGTATCATTGTTCCCTTACACAAACACATGTGGGGGATGTTGGCTATTGGAGGAATGGGTTGGATACATTGGTTAGTTTCATTTGGAGACCCTACAAGACCTATGATTTATGGGTTGGAGAGGATGATCACTTGCCATGGTGCCGAAAACCTAGGTACCTTATTGAGTGGACAGTGTAGAGCCAACAAATTATAGAGATGTATCTTCTTGAGCGGGTGAGATGGAAGTTTAGGGAGAGACAAGGTATTCTCATGGGCATAACAGAGTTTGCACAGTCCTCCCGAGAGGTTCATCCATGGGGGCCTTAGATTGTTGTCACCATAGTTGAATAGGAGATTGATACCCTACAACCATTAGATTGGGAATGGAGAGGAGGCGATGATGATGCAGAGACTACACCTAAGTATGATGCCTGGTGGCTGATTCACAGGCAAGTACCACTTATAGATCCACAACAACTAGCACTTGTAGAGCGTCAAGGTAGGGTCCCAAGAGGCTGGAGGGGAGATAGGGGACAAAGGGGTGGAGGTAGAGGAGATGGTGGATGGGGGGATGGAGGAGGATAGGGAGATGATGGAGGAGATGAGAAAGGAGGTCAGGGAGGAGACCGACATAGGAGGAGGGATGGAGGACGACGGGCGGTGAAATAACTACCACTGATCTGAGAGGAGGAGGAGATGGAGGAGGACAACCTTGCGGTGAGGGTAGTTGTAGAGGTGGTTAAGGGACCTAGAGAGGGGGGATAGGAGGATCATGGAGAGGAGGTAGAGATGGATGAGGCTGCGAGAGTCCTCTGGGAGCGAATCATTATGGGGATGGATGAGGAGCCAGAGGAGGTGGGGGTTGGAGGAGATGATGGGTCAATAGAGTAGAGGATAGCCACCTTTTAGGCTTGGGTATAGGCCTTAGAGGAAGAGCTGAGGACTATAACAACAAAGAGGGATGACCTTAAGGCCGAGAGGGATACCATGCAGACTAAGAGGGACTTAACTGTCATCAACCGACAACACACAGATTAGAGGATGATTGATTTTACTGCCACATGTGGTGGATCTATCATGGATGCTGCTCGCAAGTATGTTAGGGCTAGCAAAGCCATGTAGTACTATAGGGATCTCTATGAGAGGGTGGTACCACCGGAGAGGAGGGAGCCCACAATTTTTGAGATTGATAGTGGTTCATGGGGTAGGACCCGTAGTAGGACATAGAGCTGGCGTACTCAAAGCAAGTTAGAGGGTGAGTCATCTGATGCTAGACGAGCTACTCTATATGACATGCCATCCACCTAAAAGCATAGGGCTAGAGTCACCACACTGGGAGGATAGGGATGCCCTAGGGACAGGAGATTGGGGCAACTCAGGCTAGGGCCTCTTTTGACTTTATATGTTATATAGACACTTACATTTTTTTGATTATTGAGCCTGCAAGCTCTATTTTTATTGGACATGATACATCATGACATTGTACCTATGACACATTTTTGAGCGATATATATGATATGATTATGGTGGCAATCTATGATATGTAGTGTTATGTGATTATGTTTTATGTTTATGATGATGGTATGCTATGGATGTTCATGATTTTATGATGTCTATTGATGCATTCTATATGATGATGTGATGGTTTAATGTGCTTTATGGGTATTCATTTATGATTATGTTATGAATGTTTATGCTTTTATGATGTCTATTGATGCATTTTATATGATGATGTGATGCATATATTATTATGGATGTTTATGTAATTATGATATGTATGAATGATGAATGTGATAGAAATGCAATTAATATTATTGTAATGGGATTCCTATATGATAATTAATGTTAAAACATTAAGATTCCAAGTGAGATGAAGACCAAAAAAAAAAACTCTTGCAGACTAAGAATAATTTAATAATTAAAATTATTTAATTATGTGGAGATGAAGACCAAGAAAAATTATGCTCGTAGACTAAGAATAATTTTAATTATTTAATTATTAAAATAATAATTAAATAAGTTTAATTATTTAATTATTTAATTATTATTTGGTATTTGTTGAATTAGTTCTCTTGCCTCTCCTTCTTCTTTTGCAAATATGCCCTAATATTTGTAGTCTAACTTGTGCAAATACCTACAAATTGTAAGCAAGAAAGTTGGAGATAAGTGGTTGTTAAGGAAAAAATGGAGGAGAAAGGCTTCTTTTATAGAAATCCATTCAAATGGACGGATGAGATCAATCTTCTAGAAAGATTCCAAGATCAATGGATGAGAGGACATGCAACACAGAGAAGGGGAGGTTACAAAACAAATGGTCAAGATTAGAAAGAGCCCAAAGATGATCGATGATTGAGATTCACAAAATGAGATAGTGGAGGGATAATGGTCAAATTAAAAATTGGAAATCAATTAATTCATGAGAAGAAATTTTTGGACAAGTGGAGGCACAAATAATTTTCTTCAAATTATTTATTTTGAGAAAAAAATGCAAGTGGGAGGAAATGGAAATTTAATTAAAATGATTTATAGAATCAATTTTACTTAAATTGGAAAATGGACATGAGACATAAATAATTAATTTAAGTTAATTATTTAATGGAGGAAAGGAATGTCATGAGATAATTAAATAATTTCAATAATTGTTTAATTATGGAGGAATGAGAAAGGCCAATGAATAGACAAATAATAACGATTAATATTATTTGACTATAGGTCAATGATAAAAGACAAATAATTAAATTAATAATGATTTATCTAATTATTGAAGAAAAATACAATAAAGGTTAGGAAGTGAATAATTAAATAATTAAAAATTATTTAATTAATAGAAGAATGTGATCAAGAATAATTAAATAATTAAAATTATTTACGTATGTAGAGATGAAGACCAAGAAAAATGATGCTCACATACTAAGACACTTTTTAGAGTCTACATTTTGCCCCTCTTTGACATAATACTAGTTCATCACGTTGTGTCAAAAAAATTTAGTCAAAAGATGCCCTGGTGAAAGCAGGGCATAGGTATTGGCAAAATTTTACAAATTTTCAAAAAAATTCACAAATTTTCAAAAAATTTAACAAATTTTCAAAAAAATTAACAAATTTTCAAAAATTAACAAATTTTCAAATTTTCAAAATTTTAACAAATTTTCAAAATTTTAACAAATTTTAAAATTTTTAACAAATTTTAAAATTTTAACAAATTTTCAAAAATTTAACAAATTTTCAAAAAATTTCACAAATTTTCAAAATTTTTAACAAATTTTCAAAAAAATTCAATTTTTTTGGAAATTTGTACTGATAAGATAATTTGATCGCCAAGAATTCAACGGTGAAGACGAAATTGATTTTCGAGATCTGCAAGGGGGTCAAATTCAAGTTTGAAGTCATCAGAAAGTGCAACATTCTTAGTCTGCGAGCATCATTTTTCTTGGTCTTCATCTTCGCATAATTAAATAATTTTAATTATTTAATTATTCTTGATCAACATTTATTGCAAGGGAGGTGGCTATCCTTTGCTTTGCTGACCCATCATCTCCTTCGGCCCCCACCTCCTTTGTCCCCTCATCCATCCCCATAATGATCCGCTCCTGGAGGACTCTCTCAGCCTCGTCCACCTCTGCCTCCTCTCCATGCTCCTCCTGTCTCTCTAGGTCCCTCAACATCCATCGCCTCCACCTCTGGGTGTGCTATCTCTAGAGTGGGCATCTTAGCATACTACTCTCCCTCATTTACTGCCACCTCTGCCGCTACCCTCACCACAGGCTGGTCCTCCTCCATCTCCTCCTCCTATCGGTGGTAGTTGTCTCACCACCCATCGTCCTCCATCCATCCATCCTCCTCCCGTGTCGATCTCCTCCCTGACCTCCTCGCCCATCTCCCCCATCATCTCCATGTCCTCCTCCACCCCCCATCCACCATCTCCTCTCCCTCCACCCCTCCATCCCCTATCTCCCTTCGGCCTCTTGAGCCCTTGCCTTGACACTCTACATGCACTAGCTGTTGTGGATCTGTAAGTGGTACTGACCTATGAATCAACCACCAGGCATCATACTTGGGTGTGGTCCCTATATCAGCACCTCCTCCTCTCCACTCCTAATTTAATGGTTGCAAGGCATCAATCTCCTACTCAGTTGTGGTGACAAAAATATGAGGCTCCCATGGATGAACCTCTTAGGAGGACCGTGCGAACTCTGCTATGCCCACGAGAATACCCTGTCTCTCTCTGAACTTTCATCTCACCCACTCAGGAAGAAACATCTCTATAATGTGTTGGATCTGAACTGTTTGCCCGATAAGGTACCCGGGCTGTCAGCACAATGACAAGTGATCATCCTCTCCGACCCATAAATCACAAGTTCTATATGGTCTCCAGATGAAACTAACCAATCTGTCCAACCCATGCCTCCAATAGCCAACATCCCCCACATGTGTCTATGTAGGGGAACCCTGATACATGTATGAATATGGAGTGTCGACTCCCAGCTGTCGTACCACTGGAGGTTCGAGCACTGCTATATGCTCCTAGGCCCATACTATAAGCAATGTGACCCCGTAGCTCAGACTCTATCCTCCCTTGTAAGCAATATCGTGCAACTAGAAATAAAGAATACCCAATAGACATGGTCCCCATGCATACACAGTACCCTTCTAAACCATCAACTCGAGCATCTCTCCCCAACCTACTGGGAAACTGTGACCTCTATGATCAAGAATCATCACCCCTGCTATCAATGTACACAAAATGTAGTCATATCGGTCATACCTTTTTGCTAAGGTCTCCCATTTGATCTCGTATCCCTAGATCCTGAGCTCTGCATCATCGTCACAGTCATAATACTCATTTAGCACCTACAATCCTTGAGCACGGTCATATCCCACTCACTCGCCCAGAATCAGTAGCTGCAATATCCTATACACATCCTCGAGGGTGACTGTTGCCTCCCCCATCGGTAAATGAAAGTTGCTAGTCTCGGAGTGCCACCGGTCTGCCAATGCTTTCAACATGCCCCAATTTTCCCTAATAATGGGCATATTTGTAACATAAAACAAACCAAGATCCAATAATGCCCATCTCTTCTCGTCACCCAACTGGTCCCGCAACAAAACACATCTGGTTGCGACTCCCACATATAGATAGGAGGTAGACACTCCTAAAATCATCAAGAAAACTATCATGTCAATATAAGACCTTCAGTTAACCTATTCAACCTAAGTTGACCAAGTTAAAATATCCTAAACTGGGGCAAGTTTTTAACTAGGCAATTGCATCGCTGTTTTTTCAAATGCGTTACACACATTTTCCACAGGCTTGCAACAACAATTGTGTCATTTTCTTTCAAATATGTCATATCGTACAATGCTTGCATCATAACCTTTCGATTGCATCATTCTTGGCATCATTCCTGGCCACATATGCGACTTGAAAAGTTAGTTGCGTTGCACAATTTGATGCATTGCGATGCAACCGCCCCTGCCCTAGACCTAAGTCAATTGCATCACGATGAGATGATTGCGATGAATCGCTTCTCATCTGTGTCGCTTGCGCATGCAATTGAATCACAAAATTCTATGATGTAATTGCCTGCTAAATTAATTTCCTACTTAATGCATGAAAATCAAAAAATTAAAAGGGGGGTTTGTAGTACTCACCAGGGTAGGTGCTCCCTCAGGTCGACAGTACCTATGGATGTGATATGCATGGTGGGTGGCATCTGGAGTAGGTGACATCTTCACAACACAATCACTCAGAGCTCCAAAGTTTTCTAAAAATGAAATGCACAAATGACCCTTTTGCTCAATCCAATTGCTATTTATAGGTTGAAAATTAGGGTTTTAACCTACCTTTCCTATTGGCCACACTTTCTAGTGACTTTGAACTTGAATTTGACCCCCTTGCCGACCTCGAAAATCAATTCTTGTCTTCACCGTTGAATTTCTAGTGATCAAATTATCTTATTGGGACAATTTTCCAATTTTTTTTTTTGTTTTGAAAATTTGTAAAATTTTCCCGAGAGGGCATACCTATACCCTGCTTTCACTGGGGCATCTTTTGACTGAATTTATTTGAGGCAACACGATGAACTACATTATGTCAAAGAGGGGAAAAATGTAGGCACTAAAAAAATTCTTAGTCTGCGAGTGTCATTTTCTTGGTCTTCATCTCCGCATAATTAAATAATTTTAATTATTTAATTATTCTTGATCACATTACTCTATTAATTAAATATTTTTTAATTATTTAATTAATTCACTTCCTAACCTTTATTTTATCTTGATCTATTAAATAAATTTAATTGCGTTGCTAGCAACCTTTTTTCTTCAATAATTAGATAAATTATTATTTATTTAATTATTTATCTTTTATCATTCACCTATAGTCAAATAATATTAATCGTTATTATTTGTCTATTCATTGACCTTTCCCATTCCTCCATAATTAAATAATTGTCAAAATTATTTAATTATCTCATATAACATTCCTTTCCTCCATTAAATAATTAACTTAAATTAATTATTTATGTCTCATGTCCATTTTTCCCATTTAATTAAAATTGATTCTATAAATCATTTTAACTAAATTTCCATTTCCTCCCACTTGCCTTTTTTTTTTCTCTCAAAATAAATAATTTGAAATTTTTTTATTTGTGCCTCCACTTGTCCAGAGATTACTTCCTCATGAATTAATTGATTTCCAATTTTTAATTTTACCATTATCCCTCCACTATCTCATTTTGCAAATCTCAATCGTCGATCATCTCTAGGTTCTTTCTAATCTTGACCGTTTGTTTTGTAACCTCCCCCTTCTCTATGTTGCATGTCCTCTCATCCGTTGATCTTGGGATATTTATAGAAGATTGATCTCATTCGTCCATTCAAATGGATGTCTATAAAAGAAGCCTTTCTCCATTTTTGCCTTAACAACCACTTATCTCCAACTTTCTTGCTTATAATTTGCAAGTATTTGCACAAGTTAGACTACAAATTTGAGGGAATATTTGCAAAAGAAGAAGAGGGAGAGACAAGAGAAGTGATTTAACTTCAATGGGGAGTGTTTTATTTCCTTGCTTTCATTTTTTTTCTCCATTTGATTGTTTTCTCTTGTTTAGATTGGGTTATTAGCTTAGTAGTGCCGCGGTTGTCACTATTATCTAGGCTAGCTTGTTTTTACCCATCTTACATTGGTGAACCCAACATGAAGACAAGATAATAGTGAAAACCATAGCACTACTAAGCTAATAGGACCTCTCAGGCATAAAGTATTAGTCTAAGGTATTAGTTAAGATCCTATTAAGACAAACAAGTTTAGATAAGGTAATAGTCTAAGCCTAGTAATAGTAAACAAGTTAAGCTAAGGTATTAGTCTAAGGTAATAGTATAAGCCTATTAAGAAAAACAAGTTAAGCTAGCTTGTTTTTCCCCATTTAATTATTTGTGGTTGGATGGATGCTCACAAAATAAGACATTTTTTCCTCCATTTTTGCCTTAACAACCACTTATCTCCAACTTTCTTGCCTACAATTTGCAGGTATTTGCACAAGTTAGACTACAAATCTAAGGGCATATTTGCAAAATAAGAAGGAGAGACAAGAGAAGTGATTCAACTTCAATGGGGTGTGCTTTATTTCTTTACTTTAATTTTTATTTCTCCATTTGATTGTTTTCTCTTGTTTAGATTGGGTTATTAGCTTAGTAGTGTTGTGGTTGTCACTATTATCTAGGTTAGCTTATTTTTTCCCATCTTACATTGGTGCCCATCGTGGATGTTTATGCCATTATGAGGAGATGGTGGATGGGGGGATGGAGGAGGATGGGGAGATGATGGGGGAGATGGGCGAGGAGGTGAGGGAGGAGAATGACAGAAGAGGAGGAGGGATGGAGGATGACAGACAGTGAGACAACTACCACTGATCCGAAAGGAGGAGATGGAGGAGGACCAGCCTGTAGTGAGGGTAGTGGAAGAGGTGGTGGTATAGGAGGGAGAGAAGCATGTTGAGATGCCCGCTCTAGAGATAGCACACCCAAAGGTGGAGGTGATGGAGGTTGAGGGACCTGGAGAGGGGGGACATGAGGAGCATGGAGAGGAGGTAGAGATGGATGAGGCTGAGAGAATCCTCTGGTAGTGGATCATTATGGGGATGGATGAGGAGCCAGAGGAGGTGGGGGATGGAGGAGATGATGGGTCAGCAGAGCAGAGGATAGCCACCTTGTAGGCTTGGGTACAGGCCTTAAAGGCAGAGCTGAGGACTATGATAGTAGAGAGGGATGGCCTTAAGGCCAAGAGGGATACCATGCAGACTAAGAGGGACTTAGCTATCATTAGCTGATAGTAGACGGTTCAGAGGATTATTGATTTTACCGCCACATGTAGTGGATCTGTCATGGATGTCACTCGCGAGTATGCGAGGGCCAACAGAGCCATGTAGTACCATAGGGATCTCTATGAGAGGGTGGTACCACCAGAGAGGAGGGAGCCCACATTTTTGAGATTGACAATGGTTCACAGGGCATGACCTATAGTGGGACACAAAGCAGACACACTCAAAGAAGGTTAAAGGGTGAGTCATCTGATGCTAGACAGGCTACTCCATATGACAAGCCATCCACCTCAGAGCACAGGGCCAAAGAGTCACCATGCCGAGAGGATAGGGATGCCCCAGGGATAGGAGATCATGGCAGCTCAGGCTAGGGCCTCTTTTGACATTATATGTTATATGGACACTTACATTTTTTTGATTATCGAGCCTACGAGCTCCATTTTTATTGGACACGATACATCATGACATTGTACCTATGAGACATTTTTGAGTAATATATATGATATGATTTTGGCGGTGTTCTATGATATGCAGTGTTATGTGATTATGTTTTATGTTTATGATGATGGTATGCTATGGATGTTTATGATTTTATGATGTCTATTGATACATTCTATATGATGATGTGATGGTTTAATATGCTTTATGGGTATTCATTTATGATTATGTTATGAATGTTTATGCTTTTATGATGTCTATTGATGCATTTTATATGATGATGTGATGCATATATAATTATGGATGTTAATGCCATTATGATATGCATGAATGATGAATGCGATAGAAATGAACTAATGTTGCGAATGTGATGTAATATATAAATGCAATTAATGTTATTGTAATGGGATGCCTATATGATAATGCAAAATGTGATGATTGAGAATGCTTAATATAAATGCAAAACGTGATGCGTAGCATGATATACCATGTTATAATGTATAATGTGATGTGTAAGAGAGGGGGACCAACCACGTCAAGGCCCTAGGTCACAGAGAGCCAAGAGTGGGAGGCTGCCCTAACTTACCTCACTCTAAAGGATTGTTTCAAAATGAGGGACAAGAATGATGAGGACTATAAGGCCCTTTAATCACTCTTTAGACCTGAAATCAGGATTGAGGCTAGGCGAGCCATTTTTTGGATTTGGTACTGTACTTCAGGTAGCTCTCTACCCAAGGACGAAAGTGCAGTTCTTGGATGACAACATGGTGCACTAGAGTCTCACAGGTGTGTTGGTGTCCATATGACAAGAGGACAGGAAATACTGTACGAACAGTCAAAAAACAAGCTGATGGCCTACCTAGTAACAAAAAAACAAAATGACAAAGTAGGAAAGGTACAAACGGATATGATAAAGTAAATATATGAGAGCTAAGTTAACAAAGAGGATCTCACCAAGATGCGAGTTCACCAACTATCTCCAAAAAGCACGTTCTCCTACACACAAGAAAGAGGGGAAAATTGTTGGGGTTGTATAGGGGCCTGCCTCAGTTAGATCCCCGTTTTGGTGTTTCCACCTCCATGGATAGTCAAATAGCAGCAAGAGAGAAATGTATGATAAATAAGTAAAGAAAGTATGCAAATAACACTATAAAATAGTATATAGTTACTCAACCAAATCATAAAGGAGAGGAGCGAAACATTACCACCTCCACCAAGAGCCCACTATTCAATGAAGGAGAAAGAAGGCTTGACCAATCACCACAACCTCAAATGGGATGAAGGGAGGTGTTGCAAAACCTCAAGCCCACCCTACAATGGCTTGCTTCACACTTGCTTTACAGAGTTGACAGAGTGTTGTTGCTGCAATGGAGTGTTGAAAATCGGAAGTGCTTGAGAATGTGAAAGAAGGATGAAGTGAATGCTTCAAGATTGCAAAAAGAGATGGAAAAGAGATGAGTTGAATGAAGAATGAATGAATTTGAAGGAGAAGAGGGAAGAATATTCCATTTTTGGGGTTAGTTGGTCGAAGAGGGATGTTACCAATCGAGCCCAATCGAAAGTGTAGTGCCTCTACCAACTTCAGACATAGGAATCCGTTAGGGACATAAGTGCACCGCGCGAACGACTACATGCCGCACGCACGTCCTCAAGAAATATTCTTCTACCAACAAAAAAAACATATTCCAAGTGGAAGTAAGGCGACATGCTGATGTGGAATTTCAACTTTGGATTCAATTTTTTAAGGTAAAGGTATGTAAAAGGGGAATTTGCGTAAGGGGTGCAAATTTGCTCCTATACATTTTTCCCCCACTTTAGTGAGCATGAATACTAATGAGTGCTTTGTTAAAGCAGATTGGAGAGGTAGTAAGGTGAGAAATGTGTACCTGAACCATTGAGGAAGTAGAGCACAATTAGAAATAGGACCCCGTAGCCCCATAGAACTATGAAGTTGCACAAGGTACACCGAAGGCCCTTGAACCAAAAATGGACAAATCTTGTAGGATGAAAGCATCTCATAGGCCCACAGACCTGCAAGGAGGAAACCCCCAAGATCTCTCACATGAAGGAAGCCCCATGAAGTATGCGGCTTATAGGCCTGTAGAACTGCAAGAAGGTATCCCCCAAGATCTCTCACATGGAGGAAACCTAAGGAAAGAGAACCCTACAGGCCCACAGACCTACAAGGATGGTATCCTCCAAGATCTCTTGCATGAAGGAAACCTATAGAAAAATTTCCTTAAAGGCTTGTAGACTTGCAAGGAGGCAACCCCTAAGATCTCTCACATGGAGGAAACTTGTAGAAAAAAATGCCTTATAGGTCCACAAACCTACAAGGGAGTGATCCCCAAGATCTCTCACATGGAGGAAGCTTAGAAAAAAGTGCCTTACAGGCCCATAGACCTGCAAGGAGGCATCCCAAAAGATCTTTCACATGGAGGAAACCTAGATGAAGGAGACTCTGCAAAGTTGTATCAGAAAGCAACTTTACAGGCGCTCCTGCAAAGTGACATGTTTACCCGTAGATAAAGCATGTCTGAAAACAAAGTGGCCACATAGGTAGTCAAGCGGATAGTTATGCATACCATCACCAAATTGTAAAGATTTTAGAGGGGTCCCTTGGGAACCTAGTGTGCAAGAGGGGGGTCCACTTAAGGGGCGCACTATTTGAAAGTGCAAGAAAGGTGTTTTTTCTCAAATCGATTCATCATCAAGGAATCCTTTTGAAAGATGTTCAATTCATCAAGGAATTAAAAAGGAAGAAGAATTCCCCCACACGCGGGGAAGGTAAAGGATGATTCCACCTCGGAGGAAAGTTCTTTCTTTACAAACCCATGATGAAGGAAACACGTTCCATTGGGGGTCTTAGTTGTGAATGCGGTTTTGAAAAATAAATATTTGTGAGTATTTTTGAGAAAAGATTCGTTGGAAATGAATACATTTTCTAAAAATAAAAATGTTATAGGAAGGGAATTGTCACACAAGAGAGGGACAACTCAAGCAAAGAAGAGAGAAAGATAAGAAAAGAGCGAAACATAAATAAATAAAGGACATAAGGGGGATCTAGTTTAGCGGGGTCAGATCTGCTCATGCTTATATAAATAATAGGTAACCGCAGTGCAAGGCGAAAGATCATCAATCCCCATAAGATCAGGAAGAATGCATGGAAAATAAAGTAAAAATAAAAAATTGGGTCAACATGGAAGGGAAGCCTAAATGTCTCCAACACTTTGCATCGTCCCCAATTTTTTGAAAATCAAGCACAAACATGGAAGAATGATGATACAAATAGAAGGTTTATGACACAAAAACCACGCCTGTACCCAAGAACCAACAGGGGTGACAAGGGTCATCCAGGCACACGTAGCGTGATCACGAGGGAAACACATCAAAATACACACACATCTAATCTAAAGATAAAGAAGAGGCCTCCCCCTAACACTCATCAACCAAGAGGTCATCCGCTTCCCACTCTAGATCATTGTAGGGGGAAGGAGGATGAGCCTGCAATAGTGGAATATTAAGGGGAGGAGATTTCGACCCTCCTAAAACAAGGGCTAAGGAAGAAGGCCCCACAAGGTCTCCTCCACTCGGCTCTTGTGGACCTATGGTCAGCAATTTTGTGAAGATCATTGACAAGGCCGAAACTTCATCTAGAGAGTTAAACATGCACTTTACTGGAGTGCCATGTCATAATTTAATGGATAGAGAGGATTGTGCTTGAGATTCACTACTAGGCTCACTGAGTGATTTAGGAGTGGTGATGAACTCAGGGGAATCTAGGGCTAGTTCCGTCACTAGGACAGAACATGCCAACACAGGACCACCCTTCAGAGAAGGTGGGCTCCTCTTACGTCCTCCATTACTAGAGGGACTACTCCCCACCTTCTTCTCCATCGGGGGATGTGATCTCCCCATAGATGAGGTAAGAGGTGCAGAGGAAGAGGAGGAGAAAACCAGAGTAGATACCATCGAAGTTTTCGACATCCATGGGTTTCAGGAAAGGTGGGATGTCTGGAAGGGACATCAACAAGGACAACTCTACTGAAGGAGCGATGAACACCTGCACCTTTTTATAGTCAGGTGCACTCACAATAGGAGCCAAAAATGATGTAGAGCTTGGTTGAACAAAAGCAGAGGGGAGGAGAGAGGAGGATGCAACAGGAGGCCTTGAAACAGGGGCAGTCATCTCCTCTTCCTTTCTTTGCAAGGCAGCCTGCTCAGCTATGAGAGCCTTTCATTGGCACTTATGCTCATGCGCAAGGTGGTTTCTACGACTCTTTGAGCTAGAGATTAGAGGTTGCGAAGGAGCAGAAGACTCTTGCTCAACCATGGGACTGTCTACCACAAATTTTTCTGGTGGAGGGACAGGCTCCTGAATGGGATCAGGAGGAGTGGGTTGAGGAACAACGAGGGGAGTTGGCTCTAGTGCCTCGGCAACAAGCCTCTTCCCATTTACTACTTTAGGAGAAGAAGCGGTGGGAGGTCATGAAGGCTGAGACATAAAGGATTCCCCTCAAGGACCTTTCTTCCTACCATATAGTTAGTACCAAGGCCCAAGTGGTTTAGTAGGAAGATTCAATATCTTGATCTTGGGTCTACGCCAAGTAGGTGCCATCAGATTTGGTGGATAAAGGCTAGGAATGCTCATCCAAAAATATTCTTTGGAAAGAGGAGGAGAGTCATCCCGGGGATGGGGTAACTTCTCTTTTCATTTTTGAAAAGAGAGGGTTGTTGGTTGTTGTATTATGGGAAGGGTCGAATTCGGATTTCCCTTGCCCCCAGTCTTATACTTCACATAGGTTTTGTAAAGTAGGTCCGATCTTGGAGGAAGAAGACTGATTGGGGGTAGGCCAAAAGTGATCCAATAGATATCCCCCATGGGATACTAGAGGTTGATATCTAGTATCATGCTTCACATGCACAACACCTTCATGGGAGAACTTTAAACATTTGTGGATAACGAAGGCGATTCTGTTCATGGAAGCTAGCCAGGGTATGCCTAACTTCACTTTGAACAAATCTGGCTTTGGAATAACATCCAAAACTGTGTCTAAAACCCTAGGTTCAACTAGGACAGACAAAGTTATCAAACCATAAGGTTTTAGAGCAAGACCATCCTGCGTGCAGATGATGGACTTCGTTTCTTCGTACTCCTCCCTATACAATGAATTAAGCCACAACATCTCCTCCATGATGACATTCACTTAGCTTGTGGGGTCAACTAAGACTCCTATCACAATGTTACCATTGAGGTGAGCGAGAATGTAAAGGGGAGAGGGCTTACTATTCAAGGGCATATCCTATGAAATGAATGTCATTTCCGAGGAGCCGGTCATAGGCTGCACAAAGGGAGTAATAGTAACCATGTTAACATATGCTTCAGGCTGAGTGATAGAATAAGAGGGATTGATAATCATGTTGGAAAAATGTGACGAAAACGGGTTCATGTATATTTGCAACTCACTTTTCGCTTTCACCACTGATTTGTTTGTATTTTGTTTACTTGCATCAAGATGAATAGTATTGTCCTCAATGCGATCCTGTATCTCATGATGTAGGCGCATACAACATTCGGTATCATGTTTGTTAACTTAATGGTATTGATAGTAGGTATTTGCATCATACCAGCTAGGGTAAGGTTCCTTAAGAGGCTTAGGGTTCTCCAAGGTTATGATCTTATCCTTCAACAACTTCTTTAAGATGGAAGAATAAGATTTGACTAACTTTGTGAACTTTTGGTTGCATCTAAGGCTGTTATTAGCCGCAACAGCTACTACATTCACAACACCCTTACGTTTTCTAGAGATTGATACAATGGACTTCCCTTCTAAACGAGAGCGCAAGGAGGATCCCCCGAACTAGACTACCGTCTATTGGTATTCTTGTAATGCTACACATAAATGCGCAAAAGAAGGGTATTTCATAAGGGAAATTTTTTCCTACCAAGGTCTTTGCAAATTCCCTATGAATACCTTCTGTACGTCATAATCAGGAAACGGGTATGAGATTTGTGAGAAGAGCGCTTGATATCGCGCTATGAAATCAGTAATCTTTTCATTATCTCCTTGTTTGCATCAGACAATATCTGGAAAGGTCATCTTCAGTCTGATGTTAGCTTGGAACTATCATAGAAATTGGTTTATGAGTTGATCAAATGAGAAAATAGAGTTATCGGGCAAGGAACAGTACTGCTAGAGTGTTGTATCCTTGAGAGATCGATTGAACAACTTTTCCATCAATGCATCATGATGGAAGAAATCTGTACATAAGGAATTAAAGGCAGACACATGCGTTTGTGGATCCCTTTTTCTAGCATATTTTTTGAATTTAGGAATCTCCATTCCCTATGGGAAAGGAGTACTCAAGATTGCTACCAACAGTGGGTTGTGTTGGAAGAAGGGATGAAAGATAGGCTAGGTAGAGGCTTGGGAGAGACTCGCCAGCTAGCTCTGCATCTTACCCATATTTGTAAGAAGGGTATTTAGAATGGGGTCATTAGAAGACATAGGTCCAGTGGAACCTCCCCCAGAACCACCACCGGAGCCACGTCCAGAACCACCAGCCTAGCCACCACCGGAACTGCTGCCACTAGCAGGGCCTCCATTGAAGTCATTGCCACAACTTTCGAGGCCACATCCATGACCTCCATTGGAGCCACCACCACTACCAAATCCTCCACCGCTCATTTCACCAAAACCTCCACTGCTAGAGGTTAAATCCTAAGGGTGTTTTGTTCACTTTGATAGTTTCAGACCTCTCGAAGGCAGTAGGGACACTGATCAAAGGGACCATGTCAACCATATAAACAGATGTGGGGGGCATTGATACTCCTAACTATCTCTCATGTTATTCGAAAGTGGCCCCCTGTACAATGTTAACATTGTTATAAATGGCATAAGCTTCAGTCAGACTAGAGAGACTAGCTAAGAGCTCTATGCCTGTTTAGTCTTTTGCTACCATATACTTTATCTTGCTGATAACCTAAGTAGCTCTAGCCAACTTTGGGTTTCTCTCCAAGTGATTCTCCAAGTCACCTAACCCTTTGTTGAGGGTAGAGACATACTCCAAAGGGATATGGATAGCTTCATGTTTGTTTATGCTACCTCTCCCCTCAACATCTTCTCCTAAGTAGAAAGACCAATTGTCGGTTTGGAAAAGAGACCTATAGAGAAACTAGAGGTGACCTTCATCTTCTCCATCAGAAGGTGTCATACACTTCTCCTAACAATATACCTGGAGGTCATGGACTAGGTTGTGATGCTCATAAACCTTCACAACACTTAGGGGCACGATGATCACAAGGCACAAGGGAGAAGCCTCAACACTAATGAATGAACAAACGTTGGTCCACGTTGGGTTCACCAGAAATGTAAGAGAGGGGGGACCAACCACGTCAAGGCCCCAGGTCATAGAGAGTCAATAGTGGGAGGTTGCCCTAACTTACCTCACTCTAAAGGCTTTTTTCAAAATGAGGGATGAGAATGATGAGGACTATAAGGCTCTTTAATCACTCTTCAAACCCAAAATCAGGATTGAGGCTAGGCAAGCCAGTTTTCAGATTTGATACTGTACTCCAGGTAGCTCTTTTCCTGATGATAAAAGTGTAGTTCTGGGATGACAACACAACATGCTAGCATCTCATAGGTGCACTGGAATTCGTATGACTAGAGGACTAAAAATACCGTATGAACTGTCAGAAAGCAAGTTGACGTCCTAGCTAGTAACTTCTAAAGGAATGAAAAAACAAAATGACAAAGTAGGAAAGGTACAAACGGATATGATAAAGTAAATATATGAAAGCTAAGATAACGAAGAGGATCTCACCAAGATGCCAGTTCACCAGCTAGCTCCAAAAAAGCACATTCTCCTATACACAAGTGTGATATAAGAGGGATTTGCTACACACGGGTCTCTTTACTCTTAAGAGATCACCAGGGAATGAATTTCCCTTATACACTTCAACATAAGCAAGTCAATGAAAATGTAGAAAAGTATACTCCAAGCTATGTTTCAGAGAAAGTTGTTTTAGATCCTGAGAGAGTGAAACCTTGAGATTTTTGACTCAGATGGGTGAGCTCTTGTCCAAAAGACAGTAGCGCATTTTCAGGATGCTAGCACGGTGCATTGTCATCTAAAAGGCACGTTGGCATCCTAAGCACCAAAGGGCTCAAGAGCTCAAGCAAACAGAACTAGGTTCCAATTCTAAGCTCAAGTTTGGAATGTACTAAGCGAAATAAATGAATAGAAAGCCAAAAGCTTGTAAATAACACAAGGGGATTAGACGTTCAACCCTTCAATCCAAGCTCCACTTTGCACCTACACACAAAAGAACAAGGGGGAAAAGGTTGGGGCTGTATAGAAACCTGCCTTAGTCAAACCCCCGTTTTAGTGTTCCCACCTCCACGGACAACCAAGTTGGAAAGGAGTGTAAATGAAATACAGAAAGCATGTGGTGAAAGAAAAACCCACTCAGGAGTAGAACCCACACTACGAGATAGTAAATGAACAAGGAAGGAAAGTGAAAGAGAGAGAGTATTACCCACGTGTCTAGACCCTATCTGGAGCACACAGACACACCATTGAGTGCTTACTTGAGAGTTGTTGCTGCTGGAGGGACCTCAGTCCAGCATGGCTTTGCTTGTGAGAGTGCTACTATCAAAGGTGAAGAGAACTTAAAACTGGAGCAAAAAACAATAAATCTTGAATGAATGACTTCGAACCCCAAATGGGAGCAAGAAAGGGACTTTTAATGCATGCAAGGGCGGCAAAGATCCATTACATCCAAAACCCAACTGCTAGGACACATGCTAAAAGAGTTAGGATTTCAGATTCCCTATTTCAAACTCAGAAAACCTCCAAGATGCTAGCATGCCACGTAGACTCCCACACACCATGTAGGCGTCTAGAGCCTATATTTTCGAGAAATGTGTCATCAAGATTTTATTGCTCTGCCACAAGTCTGCATAGATTTAGAATTGCAAAATTATGACTCATGGGATTTTTGTCATTAATGCTCTAAGGTGTCATAAATGATAGGTAAGAATGCAAAAATGTGGAATTTCCCCTAGGTGCAATTCTGTAACATTACAACAAAGATGGGAAAATTGTTGGGGCTATATAGGGGCCTGCCTTAGTCAGACCCCCATTTTGGTGTTTCCACCTCCACAGACAACCAAATAGCAACAAGAGAAATGTATGATAGAGAAGTAAAGAAAGTATGCAAATAATAGTACAAACAATTAAATAGCTACTCAACCAAATCATAAAGGAGAGGAGCGAAATGTTACCACCTCCACCAAGATCTCACTAGCGAATGAGGAGAAAGAAGGCTTGAAAAATCCCCACAAACTTGACTACGATGAAGGGAGGTGTTGTAAAACCTCAAGCCCACGTTGCAATGGCCTTCTTCATACTTTCTTTATAGAGTTGACAGAGTGTTGTTGCTACAATGGAGTGTTGAAAATGCTGGAAGTGCTTGAGAATGTGAAAGAAAGATGAAGTGAATGCTTCAAGATTGCAAAAAGAGATGGAAAAGAGATGAGTTGAATGAATCATGGATGAATTTGAAGGAGAAAAGGGAAGAATCTTCCCTTTTTGGGGTCAGTTGGTCGAAGAGGGACATTACCAATCGAGCCCAATCCAAAGTGTAATGTCTCTGCCAGCTTCAAACACAGGGATCCGTAAGGGATGCAAGCGCACTGTGTAGACTGCGTACCATGTGCACATCCTTGAAAAATATTCTTCTATTGACACAAAAGACAGATGCCAAGTGGAAGGAAGGCAACATGCTGGTGTGGAATTTCGCCTTCAGATTTGGTTTTCTAAGTTAAGGGTATGCAAGAGGGGAATTTACGTAAGGGGTGCTAATTCACTCCTATACATGATGTTATTGATGTGATGCAATGCATATGACATGTAATGCAATGTGATGTGATGGATCATGATGTAAAATGCCATGTGATAGATCCAACTGAATTATAATCATAATGCAAAATGTAATGCAATGAAGTGTTAATGTTATATGGATGATATCTATGTTTTGTATTTTCTTATGCAAATATATGTAGCTTTGATGAGTAAGGTCGTTGATGTCACAACTTGCATCATTTATTCATTTAATTATTGAAACAGGTGTGTCTTAGAGCTATATACGATAAGGATGTTTTTATAGATTTTGGGGGGTTTCTGCACTATAAACAGTGACTTCTGGTTTCGGTTTAACTCCTTTAGGAGCTTTTAGGAGCTTTTAGGAGCTCTCAGTAGCCGATCTTAACAACAAGCTCCTAAGAAAATCTAAGGGCTTAATTCTAGTTTATATCTTAACTAACGATTAACCAAACTCTAATAACTCAGTCTAGACTTGACTTATTGGCAATTTATCCATGGAAGTATTAGGCTAAAAACCAAATCCATTTTTAAGCTAAAATGTGGAATTGAAATGTGCTTGTAAAGTAAATCTATTTACGTTTGCAGAAAAGGATCTAATTATGGTTGTAGGAAAGGATCTAATTATATTTGCAAAGAAATAAACATTAACCTAGAAAGCATTAACACTAACTTCCATGAACTCATTCTAAACAAGCTTTAGTTTCATATTTCCGTAAGTCATCACAGTTCTTTCCATTAAAGCTAATTTAAAGCAAATCTAAATCTATGAACAACAATTAAATCTATAACAAATGATTGAATATAAACCTACAGTAATGCACAATGAATTACTGTAAGGATTCAATGAATTTAATCTAAGAACATAAACAATCACATTTACTAGCAATGATTAACAAAGATCTAAATTCCTATTTTCCAACTAAGATGAACAATGCGAGGATTTCATTGAACCAACAAAAATAACACAAGTCACCTCCTTTGGTTGGGTGGGCCTTGCTCTTCCTTTGGTGGGACTTTAAACGTTGAGATTTAGATCAACTCCTTATTTTCATTCCAATTGGCTAAAATAGATGAGTAGTACAAAAGTGCAGATAATCCACATTACAATCTAAAGCAAAAATATTAACTAACTCGTAACTAAAGACCTAGGCAAGATATTTATAAGAATATCCACTTATTTGAATACAAAAACTAGCGCAACCCACCAAGATACAAAATGGTAACCAGTAAATCTAAACATAATTGAAAATAGATAGAGGGAAAATGCCAGATCACTATTGGGACAAGAAGTTCCCAAATCGACTAAGAGGAGCCGATTTGAAATTTAGTGATTCATCATCTAGCTAGAGTGCTTAGGGGCGTGATTTTCTTCATGTGGTTAAACAAGGAGTTTAACTTTTACGTTTGAACTAAGTCATCAATCATCAGTCTTAAATACCTTGAATAAGATCCTCAAAGATAGGATACTAATTATAATAGTAAAAGATCCAAACTGCATAATTAATTCATCATTATCACCACAAAAGCAACACATTCAATGCAAAGCATTACCTCTAATATATTTACTAATTTAGCCAAACATAAAGTAAAACAAATAAATATATCAGCATATAGTCTACCGCCAGTCATGTTAATTAATAATACAATCAAGTCTTTTAAACCATAAAATGACTATTTAAAAGTATTTCTAAGGCACTCATCAAGCTTAATATGGTGTTGTTGCCTATGATGAAAATGCTTTCTATGATGTTTTTGAACATGATCATGTATGCAAGATGTTTTTGTGTGTCACAAGAGTCTATCAAGATGCAGACAAAAGAATTTTTAGCGCGGAAGAGACAAATGTTAGCATGGAGAAGGGAAAAGGAGATGGGATGTTAGACGGGAAATGAGAAGGGACCAACTTTCATGCTTTTATATTTATCATCATCGGGCATCAAAATTGTTGCAAATGGAACACAAACACCATGGTATGACATAGACCAAGGTGTGCAAGGTGACCATTTGTGAGAGACAAGCAATCAAAAAGACAAAGCCAAAAGACAAGGAATGCCCCGAATCATACTAAGGACCCACTTATCCCAATCTTTTGGCCAAGACAAACCATAGACAACAAGAAAAGAAAAGAGGTCATGATCCATCATCGTCCCTCTAAATCCCTTAATAGGATGTCCTCAAGGTAACTAGTAACATGACCTAGAACCAATCAAAAATATAAGACAAACCTAGACCGACAAAGTGTTTTCCAAAAGATAGTGTTTTCCAATTATACTGATAAGATTGTTTGCTATGATTGATTAGGTTGACCAAGATGACCGAATTTGACTGATAAGTTGACAAAGATTGATTGATAAGTTGGCAAAGGCTAAGTAGTTGATTTGATTGATTGTGCTTGATTTCAGGAAGGTCACATTCTAATTAAGGCAAGATTAATTGACAAGGTTGACAAGATTGATTGATTTTGATAAAGTGTGATTGATGATCGATCGATGTGACGATGCCTAATTTTTAGGAAAGACATCTCCTGTTGGAGGAAAGTAACACATCTGATAAAGTTGACAAGTATTGACACAACACCTAATTACAAGAAAGACATATCCTGCTTAAGGTGAATGACTAGATTGACCAAAGACAAAGTCTAATATCATGAAGGATGCATCCTCCTAAAAGACAAGAGATAAGACCAAATGAGACAAATGACTTAATGCCCCATTCTGATACAAGACCAATGACTTGTTCAATTGATTGACAATAAGATGATTGATTGATTGAAGATGAAAGATTTGTTGGTTATGTTTGTTTGTTGATTCATGATTTGGTTTGAATGATGATTGGTTGTGGGAGAAGAACATGACCAGACTCGACAAATCCTAGAGGGCTGACCTAGGTGGCGTCAGGGGCTCATCGATTGATGACCCTGCCTACATTATACATGTAGAGACCTCGTAGTTCAACATGACTTGACTTTATTTTATATGACAAAAGACCGAGTCATGATTTTATTAGGAAAAACCTAAAAGGATCGACCTAATGTCTTAGGGGCCCATTTAAGATGAGCCTTGTCTACATAGCAAATGCACAAAGACAATGTAGTTCGACCACTCTAATACAAACTAACTCAGACTCAAACAATGACTCTATTTTGGAAGTTTTGAAGTTTTCTGATGTTTTTTTTTGGATTTTGATGTTTTATGATTTTTTTGGATTTTGACATTTTATGAGGCTGATACCATGTGTTATTTCCCATAAAGACGTAAGTCAAGGAATTTCCCGCAGTTAGGTGTAGGGCTAACTTATTATGTGCGAGGGGAATCAACGAACATATGCAAAGGATGGTCATGAAAGTGAAGGATGCTAAATGTTGATGGTTCTTAGGCCATGAGAAGGATGAAAAAGATTTATTATGGACGAGTGATATGTGTGAATGGATGAATGAAGAAAAAAAGACCAGATGGAGTGATAGTAGATGGAGGAGCATAGACTGACTACACATGGCACATGTTTGCCAGGTTTTCACCACAATACTTATCCAAAGTGCAATAGATGTGGTTTACACTTTTGGAAAAATTATTTCTCTTTACTATTTTTTTGATTTTTTGATTTTTTTTGTTGTCACCAAGATGCCTGTTTGCTGGGTTTTCATCAGGGTGACTATTTTTTTAATTTTTTTTTTGCATTTTTTGACTTTTAAAGGGGATACTCTGAGAATTAAGTATAGTACTTTCAAAGATGCATGCTGTTGATAGGTTCAATCAATGGTTCTCCTTTAGGAGTAGAATGATGATAAGCACCAGATCCATATGTTGATATGATGATATAAGGGCCCAATCAATTAGGTTCAAAATTTCCAGGCTTTTCTTGATATGCTTGATTCTTCAAATTTTCTTTCAGGACTAAGTCACCAATGTCAAAAATTCTAGGTCAGACCTTCTTATTGTAGCTGCGTAAAATGCGATTTTGATATGCTTGCACATGTGTCAAAACATTCTATCTCTTTTCATCCAATAACTCTAGCTCATGTAGACAAGATACACAATATTCTTCTTGATCAATCAACCCTTGCATAAAGACTCGTAGGGATGGTAACTCAACCTCAATAGGAATTATGGATTTAGATCCAAAGATGAGGGAGTATGGAGTGGCTCCTGTAGGGCTATGAACACTGGTGCGGTAGGCCCATAAAGAAGGATTGAGTTGGAGGTGCCAGTCACAACCAACATCATTAATAGTCTTCATAAAGATTTTTAGGATAGTCTTATTAGACGCCTCAGCTTGATCATTACCCTGGGGGTAGTACAAGGTAACAAAATGATGTTGGATATGAATTTTTTCACAAAGTTCATAGATATATTGATTCTTAAAAAGGTGACCATTGTTTGTAATGATGGACTACAGAATACCATAGCGACATATAATGTAATTTAGGATGAACTTGGCTATTTTCTTTCTAGTAATGTAAGTTAGCAAGACGACTTCGATCCATTTTGTGAAGTATTTAGTAGCAACAAGGATAAAATTATGTCCATTAGCAGAGGTGGGATGGATCTTTCCTACGAGGTTGAGTCCCCATTGAGAAAATGGCCATGGTGACTTAAGCAATTGTAGTTCCTAAGCTGGCGCATGTATAAGATCTCCATAAATTTGACACTGATGACATTTCTTCACAAAGTGATAGGTATTGCATTCCATTGTAGGAAAATAATATCCCATCCTCATGAGCTTTTTGGCTAAGGTTAGACCAGTAGAGTGAGCTCCATATATACCATGATAGTCCTCTTGTAAGGTTGTTTGTGCTTCATTTGAGTTGAGACATTGAAGGAGGGTGCTATCTAAAGTGTGATAGTAAAGGGTATCTCTGATGGTGGCATATTTAGATGCTTGTCAAATAAAGTTATTGCATTGGTTGAGGTACAAGTCAAGAGGGATGGTTTGGTCATGTAAGTAATTGTAAATTGCTTTGTACCAAGGAGATTCAAGACCAACAAGTTCACACACAAGTTCAGTTTTGGGGACATCGAATGCAGGGATCAACAGTGTTCTACCAAGAATTCATATTGTGATGCATTTTTGGGAATGTCCAAGAGATATCCAATTGTAGCCATTGTGTCAGTTGCTTTGTTCTAGATTCTTGGTATCTGGTCAAAGGTAATGGTATCAAAGTATAATTTGAAACTATCAACCATGTGCTTGTAGGGCATCAACTTTTCATCCCTGGTGTCATAATCATCATTAACTTGGTTAATCACTAAATGGGAATCACCATAGACTTGAAGATACTTGATTTTCCATTTTATTGTCATTCAGAGTCCTGCCAATAATGATTCGTACTCAACTATGTTGTTAGTGCACGAGAATGCTATTCAAAATGATTTGGGAATGGAATCTCCTTGAGGTGTGATGAACATAATACCAACTCCTGAACCGTGACTTGTATAGGATCCATCAAAGTACAGTTTCCATGTTGGTGTTTCTATGACAAAGATTGATTCATCTGGGAAATTGGATATTAAAGGATGATCTACCTTTATTGGTGCATCTACAAGTTGATCAACTATCACTTGGCCTTTTATTTCTTTCTGGTTAATATACTCAATGTCATACTCACTTAAGATCATAACCCACTTACAAGTCTCCCTGTTAGAGCTACTTTGCTGAGAAGGTATTTCAAAGGATCAATTTTTTCTATCAGTTTTGTCTTGTGATTTAACATGTAATGTCTCAACTTCTGTGCTGCAAATACCACTGCTAGACATGCTTGTTCAATAGGGCTATAGTTCAACTCATATCGGATTAAGGTGTGACTGATATAGTAAATTAATTTTTCTTTGCCATCATTGTCATTTTATGCTAATAATGCCCCTAGTGTTGA
Organism: Sequoia sempervirens; assembly: GCA_007258455.2. Taxonomy (NCBI): domain Eukaryota; kingdom Viridiplantae; phylum Streptophyta; class Pinopsida; order Cupressales; family Cupressaceae; genus Sequoia; species Sequoia sempervirens. The sequence goes on from VDFB02000011.1 coordinate 6,257,729, forward strand.
TGTAGTTGTTGTTACATACAATATCAAAAGTATTCCATCAATAGGAGGCATAAGAGTTGTTCGAGTCAATAGATAATTCTTGATATGATCAAATTCTTCTTGGCATTTCTCTATCCAATTGAAGGGAATTCCTTTCCTTAACAAATGTTGAAATGGATGGATCTTGTCTTCTACTTGAGCAATGAACCTACATATTGATTGTAATCTTCCTTGTAATGTACTTAACTAACTGATGTTGGTTGGAGGTGGCATTTCTAAGATAGCTTTTACTTTGGCAGGATCAAATTCTATTCCTCTATGAGAGACAATATATCCTAGGAGTTTTCCTAATTAGACCCCAAAAACACATTTCTTTGGATTTAACCTGAGTTGGTACTTTTCAAGTCATGTGAAAATCTTGTCTAAGATTGTTACTTCATTCTAGAGATTTTGAGAGAAGGTCATCAACATAATCCTCCATAAGTATGTGCATATAATTGTGAAAGATAGTAGTCATGGCTCTTTGATATGTATCTCCTGCATTTTTAAGTCAAAATGGCATGAAATTCCAATAGAAAGTTCCCCAAGTGCATGTGAAAGCTGTATTCGATTGATCTTCAGGAGCAATTCTTATCTGATTATAACTTGAGAATCCATCAATAAGTGATAGCATTTCATACCCAATATTAAGGTCTACTATGATGTCAATGTTTGGTAAAGGAAAATCATCTTTAGGACAAGCTTTGTTGAGATCTCTAAAATACGTACATACTATGATTTGACCATGTGGTTTGGTGACAGGTTCAAGGTTTGATATCCAATCTGCATATTCAATAGAGCATATGAATCCGACATCCAAAATTTTCTTTAGTTCTACCTTGACAAGGAGTGCAATCTGTGGGTGCATTTTTCTTAACTTCTGTTTATATGGTTTGACATTTGGTAACAATGGTAGGTGATGCAAAACAAGTTCAGGATCCAATCCTGACATATTATCATATGACCATGCGAAGTTGACTTGTCTTTCTAAAAAGAATACTATAAACTTAGGGTTTTCCTTGGTGGTCAAAGATGCCACTGATTGTATAATTCTAGAATTTTATTATGTACCAATGTTCACTTCACCTATTTCTTCTATAAGCAATGGTGATCTCTTTTGGTCTATAGGGAGACTATCTAGTCCTCCATCCTCGGGCACCTCAGAGAGGTTTTCACTTTCGGATACGTCCTTTATTTTTACTTTTTCATGGTTAGTAGGCATCTTTCAGTTTTCACTTGAAGACCTATTTTTTTTATTTTTACTTTTTTCATTTTCAATTTTACGACTAGAGGATAGGACAACCTCACCAAAGTATTTTGCATAATTGTGTTCTATGGAAAAGACAACTTTATGATCCCCACTTGGTATTCCTTCACAAAGTATTCTTCTTTCTCATTCTCAAAAGTGTCCAAACTTGGTGTTTCTTGTTGATCCCAATCTATGAGTTGTGAGTAGACAAGGGGTAAGCCATCATCGATATTGTCAAGGGTCATGGTGTAGGTAGATAGGGTAAAGATAGAAGTAGAGTCACTTTTATCTTTACAAACCCTAACCATTAATTCTTTAGCAATTTAGGAGGTTGTAATGGTTCCAAAATTCTTTGTTTATTTAGACCAAGGCCACTGTGTCCATTTAGTGAAGGTGGTAAGGGGATTATGGATGATAAATTTAGGATGTACAAGATGTGGTTTGCCATAAGACTTTGGAAATTTTGGTAATTTTTTGATGAAAAAGAGACTCTTCATGTTATATTCTCTGCATCCTTTGTCTTGAATCTGGGTCTTTGATGTGGAAGGTGTGGTGGATGGGGTGGATGATTTAAAAAGGGCAAATGGATCAATGTAGTGAGATGGAGTGGCTGATGAAGTGGAATATGAATCCTATCGATTGATTGGCACTTGATGTTCAACAGTTCCTTTTAGGTTTGTGCAATATTGAAAAGGATTAGGGTCACTTGAAATAGTAATTTCAGTGCCATTATATGGGAATTTGAGGCAATGGTGATAGGTGGATGGGATAGCCCTCATGGCATGAATCCATGGATGACCAAGGAGAATATTGTAGTGCAAATATAGATCCAAGACATGAAACACTATGTTCTGTATTGCTAGGCCAACTCTTATGGGGAGCGAAATTACGCCTTCGGATGAACACTCAACATCATCATAAGCTTTGATCACAATTTTCTTGGTTTGGTCTATGCAATTCTTAGAGTATCCCAATGCTTTTACCAAATTTAATGAGCAAATGTTCAAACCTTCTCCACTGTCTACTAGGAATCATATGATTTTGTGTTTTTTAACACACACTTCAAGCTATAGAGCATCATTATGGTAAGATTTTTGGGTGGAAAAGTCTTTCTCAGAGAAGGTGACATGGTAAGGCATAGCTAGGTATCTAAGCATGGCCTGAAATTCATTAACATCTAGGTTCATGGGTACAAATGCTTCTTGCAATGCTTTATCAAGGATAGCTCTGTGTTGTGGTGATATGCGAACGAGTTCCAAGATATAAATCTATGCGGGTGTCTTCCCTAGCTAATCTAGGAGATTATATTGGCTTTTTGTCTGCAAATTAGATGGAGGTCTTGGAATAGTTATCTTGGTTCTGAGAGTGGTAACAATGCATTCTTAACTCAGATTTTTTATGGTAATGGTGGCAATGTGATCATCAAAGGGTCTAATGTTAAGGATAATAGTTCTATAATCATGTTTGACAGCTATATAATTAGCTTTCTTGTCATTCCTTGAACTAGAGGCTTTTCCTTTGTCATGGTCTTGCAAGGGAGTTTTGAATATGGTATGGTCAACATTGGTTTTACCTTGTGAATCTCCTATTGATATGTTTCCATTCTCAATAAGGTCTTGAATGATATTCTTGAGTGTCCAACATCTAGTTGTTTTGTGTCCTTTTCCACGATGGTATTCACAATATTTGTCCTCTTTCCACTAATCAGGTTTGATCAATGATGGTTCATAATTTTTTATGTCTGGTAGTGTGATTTCATTAGATTGTAAAAGTTGTTTGAGGATTAATTTGATAGGCTCACCCAATTGGGTGTATGTTCTCTTAGGACGGGAAGGACCTCTTCGTTGTTGATTGTTTTGAACTACATTCAATGTTTGGTTTTGACCTTGTGTCTGGGTGTTTGATGTATTTGGTGTATTTGATGAAGGACCTTTGAGATGAATTGTTGGACCTTTGGTTACCATTTTGGCATCTCCAAATCCATCATTTGTGATGTTCTTGTTTCGAGACCAATATTTTCTTTTGTCGTTATTGGGATTTGGGGTCTCTTTGTTTATTTTGACTAGTCCTTTTGTGACAATACCTTTTTCAATTTGGATACCTTTCTCAAGGATCTCATCAAAAGTTGTGCAACATTGGATTTGAATACTAATCATCATTTCTTTTTCAAGGTTCTCAACAAATATGGTGACCAATTGCTTCTCAGGAATGTGACAATGGACCTTGCTAACCAAGCCTCACCATCTCTGGTAAAATGAGGTAAGTGATTCCCCTTATTGTTTAGTTGTGCTTAATGTTGCAAGGGTGACATAATTTTCAATGTTGAAGGAAAAGTGATTAATGAATTTATCAGCTAGTTCACCCCATGTTCTAATCCCTGGAGGGAGATGTGCAAACCAATTTAGCACTAGCCCTGTGAGGCTTTGTGGGAATAGTCTCATAAAATAGGTGGGATCATATGAGACTTCCATACATGACGTGTTAAATTATTGAATGTGTTCTATTGGATCCCCTGTCCCCTTAGGCAAAGGTGGTGTTGTGAAATGAGGGGGAAAGGGTTGCATGTATAGATTTATGTCAAATGGAAAAGGGCACAATTCCTCCATGGAATAAGTCTTCTTGTTGGTCCCCAATTGTATATTTGTCACTTTCTATTGGAGGGCGTCTATTTGTTGCATCAAAATATCTGCAAGGGATGGTGTTGCATTGGTTTGATTTGGTGTCATGGTTTTGGTGTTGAGGTCACATGTCAAATTTGGATTAGAATTGGTATTTTGAGGCATGGGACCTTGGTTACCATATTGATGTGTGTTGTTTTGGTTTGGAATGAAATTGGCATTTAGGTTTGTCCCAAAGGTCATGCTTGAATTTGGTATAGCTTTTTGGAATGGATGTGTAGGCCCTTGATTTGTCCCTTGGATTTGAAAAGTTAGTCCTTGATTTGTGTTTTGGAAAGGTGATATGGGTCCTTGATTAGCATTTTGAAATGACGGTGTAAGTCCTTGATTAACATTTTGAAATGATGGGGTAGGTCCTTGATTAATGTTTGGGAATGTAGGTCCTTGCAATGTAGGAGTGGACCTTTGATTGGTGTTGTGTTTTGAAGTGTAGGTATAGGACCTTGATTTGTATTTTGGAGAAAAGATGTGGGACCTTGTAATATGGGACCTTGATTTGTGTTTTGAAAAAGGGGATTTGTAAAGGTCTTTCCCATGGAATTTGATGAACTTAAAAATATGAAAATTTGTCCTTGTGTATTGGTATGGGTCACCTTGTTTCCAAATGTAGGGATGCTAGGGATGTGTGTGGTAGTGTTGGTCATGTGTGTAGTTGTCCCAAGTGGTATAGTTGACATTTGTTGTGAAGAGGGTATCCCTAGTGCAAAAGGATTTTGGGTATCTTCTTATACAATGGTTGATACATCCAATCCTTGAGGGAGTTTGGCACCCTTTTTGGCTAGTGCTTAGAAAAATATATTAGGGTTGACACCAACAAGTTGATCAACCATGCTTAAAACCATTGGATCTTGGTAGGCTCTTTCAATTTCTTCTTGGGTCAATTTCTTGTTGAATTCATCTAGGTTTAGAATGTCCAATGTAGGGTCTCTTTGTGGTGTCTCCCTTTGAGGTGTGGATTGATTTGAATTTAATCCAAGGGTGGTGTCATGAAAAATCCATGTCCTTTATTTTGGTTCGTGACCTTGTTTCAACCATGTGATACTTGCAAGTGGGAAGGTAATGCAAGGTGATAATGAAGCTAAACTATGTTTTTGGATTTTTTTTAAATATAAGGATGAAGGTGATTATGCAAGGATAATAATGACTAAAGGGTGAAACTAAATGAAGCTAATGAATGCTAAAGGATGCTAAAGGTTGATTAAATAATGACCAAGGATAATGATAAGATGTTAAGCCAATGATCAAGGGTAATGGTGCAACTAAGGTTAAGATGAAATTAAACTATGTTTTTGTATTTTTGGGATATAAAGGTGCAAAGTGAAAGTTCCATCTAAATGCAAGGCTAAAAATTGATAGTATGATAATTAAAGCTATGGTCATAGGTTATGATATGAATCTAAATGAGACTATGGTAACACGAAGGATATGAATTCTAAAATTTTAGACAAAGGATGGAAACCAAGCTAATGTATGTCCAAGATAACAAACCCAAATGTCATTGACCTTTGTGATAATCAAGAGGATAATTTTGACAAGGTAGAGTCAAGGCTAGGACACAAGCTTGAGACTCAAATTTGACAAAGGTGATAATGACAAAGGTTGATAAAATGAAGGATGAAGGTCTATGACAAATTGGATAAGCAATCAAGGACTATCCAAAAGCTTAATAGTCTTCCTATGTCAAAAATTTAAAAAGGAGATGCAACCTAAGGTTTAAGTTTAATTTATGCAATGCAAAGGATGGGGAAAGTAACCTATAATGCAATGAAATCCTAAATGGCAAGGTTGGGATGAACTGGTAAAGGCTTGCAAGTATCTGGTTTAACAGCCAGGGTCAGTGTGAAATGAATTGATTAGATTTTAGACAAGGATTTTGCAAGTTTTTGGTTGTAAGGCAATTGCGGCTTTATTTTCTACAAATGCATCATTTCAGGTTGTGGGTTTCTAGAATGTAGTTTCAGCTTAGAATGACAGTTGCGGTTCTATTTTTTGCAAATGTGGTTCAATATAATAGTTGCGGTTTTCTAGTGATCAGTTGCGCTGCAAAATATTAGTTTCAGCTCTATTTTTGATAGTTGCAGTTAATAGAATGTTGTTTTTTGAAGTGTTGATGTTTTTCACCTTGTTTTTGAGTGGATTTTGATAGTTTTTGATGAAATATGATTGAAAAACACAAAATATAGTCACAAGCACTTGTTTTTGGTATGTTTTGGATGTGAAAATGTTTTTACTTCAAAGTAAAACACACATAGACAATAATGCATAATCCCTATGGTTGGCAAGGAAACCACTAGTTGATATCCCCACTTGGATTTCTCTAGCCACTTAAACAACATGGATAGCTAGAGACTTGGTGGCACTGTCTCCCCTCCATGACACTCACTTGTCGGGCTCACTAACTCTCATTCCCCAAAGAGGAATTCCTATCTCTACACATGCTTAGTGAAGACATGGGGTGCCTTCAGAGGTTTGACCTCCTGCGATCAACGAGTGTATAAAAGGGTTTTTGGCCACTAACAAAAATTGGTTCTTAGTAAGGGCATCCATTCAAGGTGGCCATACATGTGGCAAGATTAGCTCAAGACTATGGTCAATCAAGAGGCCTCCTAGTCCTTTCCCTAAGGAAGGATTTTAATGTAGCTCATGGGGCTAGTGAGGGTGGCACTTGTCGGTATGACACATCCGCACCTATTGCTAAATGACTTTCGTCAAGAAGTACATTTCTTATATAGAATTTTTGAAGAGCTTGGCCTTAGCTTTGTTATTGCTTGGGTCGTTCCCATCTTTCAAACCGGGGTGGTAGACCTTCTTAAATAAAAGTAAATAATAGCGAGGAAGTACGCAGTTTTTGATCTCCCATATCGCTTTTTAACCTTTTGCTTATGATTTGAAGACACTTGGATTCTTTTTATACTAATGACATTTGATGCAAGTTCATTTTAATTCCCATGATTGAAAAGATGCATTTTTTTGTTCTTTTTAAATCCTTATGAATGAGATATGCAAGTTCATTTTACCCTTATGATCCTAATGCAAGTTGTAGTTGGAAAACAAACAAAAAGAAAATTGCTAAACTAGTAAAAGAGCTCAATTCTTTTTTTGTTTCTAAAGAACCAATTTTTGGGAACTCCTTAACTCTAAACCTACACACTAAAAATAGACCATTAGCAACTAAAAACGATTCTCAACTCGAAAAGCCAAAATAAAAATTGAAAGGAAACAATTTTTTATTTATTTTTATACTAGACAGGAAGTTGCGTCATTCAGGACTTCAGATGCGTCACTGTGTTGCATCACACCAGAGCAGTTGCATCACAATTTTGAATTCAAATTTCTCACCCATGAATGCAATGCTATTTTCAATAGATGCATTGTTATTTTGAACCCGGTTACCCTCCAAACAGTTGTGTCATTATTTTCAACAGATGTGTTGTTCCTTATCACTTATGTCGCTGCACATCTCAGTTGCATTGTTTCATACAGAAAAACCTGCAAAACAAAAAAATCCATACAGATCCTACAAAATTTGTCTTCATGTCGGGTTCACCAATGTAAGATGGGAAAAAAAAAGCTAGCCTAGATAGTAGTGACAACCACAACACTACTAAGGTAATAACCCAATCTAAACGAGAGAAAATAATCAAATGGAGAAAGAAAAATGAAGCAAGGAAATAAAGCACTCCCCACTAAAGTTGAATCACTTCTCTTGTCTCTCCTTATTTTGTAAATATGCCCTTAGATTTGTAGTCTAACTTGTGCAAATACTTGCAAATTGTAAGCAAGAAAGTTAGACATAAGTGGTTGTTAAGGAAAAAATGGAGGAGAAAGGCTTCTTTTATACATAGCCATTCAAACGGACGAACAAGATCGATGTTCTAGAAAGATTCCAAGATCAACGGATGAGCGGAAATGCAACACAGAGAAGGGGAGGTTACAAAATGGACGGTCGAGATTAGAAAGAGCCCAGAGACGGTCAACGGTTGAGATTTGAAAGTGAGATAGTGGAGGGATAGTGATCAAATTATAAATTGGATATCAATTAATTCACGAGGAAGGAATCTCTAGACAAGTGGAGGCACAAATAATTTTTCAAATTATTTATTTGAGGGAAAAAGGCAAGTGGGAGGAAATTGACATTTAATTAAAATGATTTATAGAATCAATTTTAATTAAATGGGTAAATGGACATGAGACATAAATAATTAATTTAAGATAATTATTTAATGGAGGAAAGGAATTTCATGAGATAATTAAATAATTTTGAAAATTATTTAATTATGGAGGAATGGGAAAGGTGAATGAATAGACAAATAATAATGATTAATATTATTTGACTATAGACGAATGATAAAAGACAAATAATTAAATAAATAATGATTTATCTAATTATTGAAGAAAAAGGGGTGTTAGCGAGACAATTAAATTTATTTAATCGATCAAGACAAAATAAAGGTTAGGAAGTGAATTAATTAAATAATTAAAAATTATTTATTTAAAAATTATTTAATTAATAGAAGAATGTGATCAAGAATAATTAAATAATTAAAATTATTTAACTATGTAGAGATGAAGACCAAGAAAAATGACGCTCGTAGACTAAGACATTTTTCAGTGTCTACATTTTGCCCCTCTTTGACATAATGCAGTTTATCACATTGTGTCAAAGAAATTCAGTCAAAAGATGCCTCAGTGAAAGCAGGGTATAGGTATGTATGAAAAACAACCACGGTGGGAACTAATGTAAGATGGGGAAAAACAAGCTAGACTAGATAATAGTGACAACCACAACACTACTAAGCTAATAACCCAATCTAAACAAGAGAAAACAAACAAATGGAGAAAAAAATTAAAGCAAGAAAATAGAGCACTCCCCATTGAAGTTGAATCACTTGTCTTATCTCTCCTTCTTTTACAAATATGCCCTCGGATTTGTAGTCTAACTTGTGCAAATACCTACAAATTTTAAGCATACTTTGGTGAGGCCATCTTGTCCTCTAGTCGTAAAAGTGATGAATAGAGAAAAAAAGACTTTGTAGGTATTGTTGTGCCAAGGCAGGGGCCTGAGATCCCAAAGGGGAGATAGGGGATGGAGGGGTGGAGGGAGAGGAGATGGTGGATGGGGGGATGGAGGAGGATGGGGAGATGATGGGGGAGATGGTTGAGTAGGTCAGGGAGGAGATCGACATAAGAGGAGGAGGGATGGAGGACAATAGGCAATGAGACAACTACCACCGATCCAAGAGGAGGATGAGATGGAAGAGGCCCAAGCCTGAGCTGCCTTGATCTCCTATCCCTAGGGCATCCATGTCCTCCTAGCGTAGTGACTCTTTGGCCTTATGCTTTGAGGTGGATGGCTTGTCATATGGGGTGTCTTGTCTTGCATCTGATGTCTCACCCTATGACTTGCTCTGAGTACGCCTGCTCTGTGTGCTGTTGTGGGTCCTACCCCATGAACCACTATTAATCTCTAAAAATGTGGGCTCCCTCCTCTCTAGTGGTACCACCCTCTCATAAAGATCCCTATAGTACTGCATGGCTTTGCTAGCCCTAGCATACTCGCAAGCGACATCCATGATAGATCCACTACATCATGTGGCTATAAAATCAATCATCCTATGATCCGTCTATTGTCAACTGATGACAACTAGGTCCCTCTCAGTCTGCATGGTATCCCTTTTAGCCTTAAGGCCGTCCCTCTCTGCTATCACAGTCCTGAGCTCTCCCTCTAAGGCCTATAGCTAAGCCTACAAGGTGGATATCCTATTCTCTTCTAACCCATCATCTCCTCCAGCCCCCACCTCCTTTGGATTCTCATCCATCCCCATAATGATCCACTCCTAGAGGACTCTCTCAGCCTCATCCATCTCTGCCTCCTCTCCATGCTCCTCCTGTCCCCCCTTCCCAGGTCGCTCAACCTCCATCACCTCCACCTTTGTGTGTGCTATCTCTAGACCAAGCATCTCAACATGCTGCTCTCCCTCCTATACTACCACCTCTACCACTACCCTCACCGTAGATTGGTCCTCCTCCATCTCCTCCTCCTCTCAAATCGGTGGTAGCTGTCTCATCTCCTATCGTCCTCCATCCCTCCTCCTCCTATGCCAGTCTCCTCGTCGACCTCCTCACACATCTACCCCATCATGTACCTATCCTCCTCCATCCCCCCATCCCCCATCTCCTCTCCCTTCACCCCTTCATCCCCTGTCTCCCCTTCGGTCTCTTGAGCCCCTGCCTCGACACTCTACAAGTTCTAGCTACTATGGATATGTAAGTGGTATTGGCCTGTGAATTAGCCATTAAGCATCATACTCGGGTGTAGTCCCTGCATCAACATTTCCTCCTCTCCACTCCCAATCTAATGGCTATAGGGCTTCAATATCTTGCTTGATTGTGGTGACAACAATCTAAGGCCCCCATGGATGAACCTCTCGGGAGGATTGTGCGAACTCTGATGTGCCCAATGGAATACCCTGTCTCTCCCTGAACTACCATCCCACATGCTCAGGAAGATACATCTCTATAATGTGCTGGATCTGAATTGTCTCCCTTATAAGATACCTGGGTTGTCAGTACCATACAAAGTTATCATCCTCTCCAACCCATAAATCATAGGTCATGTACGGTATCCAGATGAAACTAGCCAATGTATCCAACCCATGCCTCCAATAGCCAACATCCCCCATGTGTTTCTGTGTAAGGGCACCCTAATATATGTATGAATATGGAGTGTTGAATCCCAACTGTCATGCCACTGGAGGTCAGAACACTGCTATATTCTCTTGGGCCCATATTGTAAGAAATGTGACCCCACTGCTCAGACTCTGTCCTCCCTTGTAAGTGATATCTTGTAGTTGGAAATAAAGAAAACCCAATAGGCATGGTCCCCATGCATACACTGTACCCTCCCGAACCATCGACCCAGTCATCTCTCCCCAGCCTATAGGGAAATTGCAACCTCTACGATGAGGAATCATCACCCCTGCTATCAATATGCATAAAACACAGTCATATTAGTCATACCTATCTGCCAAGGTCTCCCATCTGATCTCACATGCCTGGATCCCAAGCTCTCCATCACTGCCACAGTCATAATACTCGTATAGCGCCTGCAATCCTTGAGCGGGGTCATATCACACTTGCTCGCCTCGAATTGGTAGCTACAATATCTTGTACACATCCTCGAGGGTGACTGTCGCCTCCCCCGTCGACAAATGAAAGCTACTAGTTTTAGAGTGCCACCACTCCACCAATATTTTCAACATGCCCCTATTTTCCATAAAAATGGGTATATAGGTAACATAAAATAAACCAAGATCCAACAATGCCTATTTCTCCTCGTCACCCAACTGGTCCCGCAATCGAAACACATCTGGTCGTGACTCCCACGTATAGATAGGAGGTAGATGCTATTGAAATTATCAAGAAAACTATCATTTCAATCCAAGACCTTCAGTTAACCTATTCAAGCTAAGTTGACCAAGTCAAAATATCCTAAATTAGAGAAAAATTTTAACTAGAAAATTGTGTCGTTTTATCAAATGTGACACACATTTTCCACCGACTCACAACTACAATTGTGTCACTCGCCTTTCAAATGTGTCATATCATACAATGCTTGCATCGTAGCCTTTCGATTGAGTCATTCTGGTTGAATATGTGACTCAAAAATTTAGTTGCGTTACACCATTTGATGCGTTGTGATGCAACCGCCCCTTCCCTAACCCTAAGTCAACTGCGTCGTGATGCAACCGCCCCTTCCCTAACCCTAAGTCAATTGCGTCGTGATGCAATTGCCCCTTCCCTAACCCTAAGTCAATTGCGTCGTGATGCAACTGCCCCTTCCCTAACCCTAAGTCAATTGTGTCGTGATGAGATGATTGGGGTGAACCGCTTCTCATTTGTGTCACTCATGCATGCAATTACATCACAAAATTCTATGATGTTGCCTAATTAATTTCCTACCTAAATGCGCAAAAATCAAAAAAATTAAAAGGTGAGTTTGTAGTACTCACCGGGGCAAGCGCTCCTTCATGTTGGGGTACCTACAAATGCGATATGCACGGTGGGTAGTATTTGGAATAGGTGACATCTTCACAACACAATCACTCAGAGCTCCAAAGTTTTCTAAAAATAGAATGCACAAATGACCCTTTTGCTCAATCCAATTGCTATTTATTGGTTGAAAATTAGGGTTTCCACCTACCTTGCCTATTGGCTGCACTTTCTGTTGACTTTGAATTTGAATTTGACCCCCTTGCTGACCTCAAAAACCAATTCCATATTCATTGTTGAATTCCTGGCGATCAAATTATCTTATTGGGACAATTTTCAATTTTTTTTGAATTTTTTTGAAAATTTGTAATTTTTTTTCGAGGGGGCATATACTTATACCTTGCTTTCACTGGTGCATCTTTTGATTGAATTTCTTTGACACAACGTGATGAACTAAATTATGTTAAAGAGGGGAAAAATGTAGACACTAAAAAATGTCTTAGTCTACAAGCATCATTTTTCTTAGTTTTCGTTTTCGCATAATTAAATAATTTTAATTATTTAATTATTCTTGATCACATTCTTCTATTAATTAAATAATTTTTAATTATTTAATTAATTCACTTCCTAACCTTTATTATGTCTTGATTGATTAAATAAATTTAATTGCGTTGTTAACACCCCTTTTTCTTCAATAATTAGATAAATCATTATTTATTTAATTATTTCTCTTTTATCATTCGCCTATAGTCAAATAATATTAATCATTATTATTTGTCTATTCATTGACCTTTCTAATTCCTCCATAATAAATAATTGTCGAAATTATTTATTTATCTCATGAAATTCCTTTCCTCCATTAAATAATTAACTTAAATTAATTATTTGTCTCATGTCAATTTTCCCATTTAATTAAAATTGATTCTATAAATCATTTTAATTAAATGTCCATTTCCTCCCACTTGCCTTTTTTTCTCAAAATAAAAAAAATGATTTTTTTTTATTTGTGCCTTAACTTGTTGAGAGATTCATTCCTCATGAATTAATTGATTTCCAATTTTTAATTTGACCATTATCCCTCCACTATCTCATTTTGTGAATCTCAACCGTTGATCGTCTCTGGGCTCTTTCTAATCTTGATCGTCCATTTTCTAACCTCCCCTTCTCTGTGTTGCATGTCCTCTCATCCATTGATCTTGGAATCATTCTAGAAGATTGATCTCATCCGTCCATTCAAATGGTTGTCTATAAAAGAATTATTTCTCCATTTTTTCCTTAACAACCACTTATCTCCAACTTTCTTGCTTACAATTTGCAGGTATTTGCACAAGTTAGACTACAAATCTAAGGGCATATTTGCAAAAGAAGGAGAGATAAAAAAAAGTGATTCAACTTCAATGGGGAGTGCTTTAGTTCCTTGCTTTCATTTTACTTTCTCCATTTGATTGTTTTCTCTTGTTTAGATTGGCTTATTAGCTTAGTAGTGTTGTGGTTGTCACTATTATCTAGGCTAGCTTGTTTTTCCCGTCTACACTATTATCTATGCTAGCGAAATGTAGACACTAAAAAATGTCTTAGTCTGTGAGTGTCATTTTTCTTGGTCTTCATCTTCACATAATTAAATAATTTTAATTTTTTAATTATTCTTGATCACATTCTTTTATGAATTAAATAATTTTTAATTATTTAATTAATTCACATCCTAACCTTTATTTTGTCTTGATCAATTAAATAAATTTAGTTGCATCGCTAACACCCCTTTTTCTTCAATAATTAGATAAATAATTATTTATTTAATTATTTGTCTTTTATCATTCACTTATAGTCAAATAATAGTAATCGTTATTATTTGTCTATTCATTGACCTTTCCCATTCCTCCATAATTAAATAATTGTTGAAATTATTTATTTATCTCATGACATTCCTTTCCTCCATTAAATAATTAACTTAAATTAATTATTTATGTGTCATGTCCATTTTCCCATTTAATTAAAATTGATTCTATAAATAATTTTAATTAAATATCTATTTCCTCCCACTTGCCTTTTTTTCTCAAAATAAATAATTTGAAAAAAAAGTTTATTTGTGCCTTCACTTGTCTAGAGATTCCTTCCTCATGAATTAATTGATTTCCAATTTTTAATTTGACCATTATCCCCCCACTATCTCATTTTGTGAATCTCAACCGTCGATCATCTCTGGGATCTTTCTAATCTTGACCGTCCATTTTGTAACCTCCCCTTCTTCATGTTGCATGTCCTCTCATTCGTTGATCTTTGAATCTTTCTAGAATATTGATCTCGTTCATCTGTTTGAATAGATGTCTATAAAATAAGCCTTTCTACTCCATTTTTTCTTTAACAACCACTTATATCCAACTTTCTTGCTTACAATTTGTAGGTATTTGCACAAGTTAGACTACAAATTTGAGGGAATATTTGTAAAAGAAGGAGAGACAAGAGAAGTGATTCAACTTCAATGGGGAGTGCTTTAGTTCCTTGCTTTCATTTTAATTTCTCTATTTGATTGTTTTCTCTTGTTTAGATTGGGTTATTATCTTAGTAGTGTTGTGGTCGTCACTATTATCTAGGCTAGCTTGTTTTTCCCGTTGACACTATTATCTAGGCTAGCTAAATGTAGACACTGAAAAATGTCTTAGTCTGCGAGTGCCATTTTTCTTGGTCTTCGTCTCCACTTTCATTAGGCTAGCAGTGGTTGTTACTATTATCTAGACTACCTAAATGTGGACACCAAAAAATGTCTTAGCTTGCAAGCGCCATTTTTCTTGGTCTTCGTCTTTGCATAATTAAATAATTTTAATTATTCTTGATCACATTGTTCTATTAATTAAATAATTTTTAATTATTTAATTAATTCACTTCCTAACCTTTTTTTTTTGATATGTAAGGCTTAGATATTTTATTAAAAGTATTAAAGGATACCATACAATACATTTGCTATGTAGGAAATCATCAACAAAACAACAAAAAATTGACTGAAAACCCTTATCAACCTAGGATACGCTAAAAAAATAGAGCAAAATTGGCAACCACCCTGCCACATTCGATACCCAGATGCAAAACTACATCCATACATCAAGCAAATTTCAAACAAAAAGAGGTTGAGCCTCATAGAAACCCATTTAAGTTTGCAAAAGTAGAAAAATCCTCTACCCATTCCAGACCTTCCTCCACCACCCGACCCAAGCTTCCACTTCAAAAATTCCACTGCCATCATTGAGACCATCCGGTGCCGCATCAACTCAGCCCCTTTCAAATCCAAGAGAAAGGGGAAGAGCTTCACTGCCTCGTTTATTTTCCACAACTCCATATCAGAGGGATGCAGGATCCCTTTGCCAACAAAATCCACTTTGAGAGTCTCCTCTAGGCCACCCAACAAATCACCACGAAACAAGTTCACCAACAATTCTTTGGCATCTGACTTAGATACTTAAACAACCAATAAAGAAGCCAAAAATCATGAAGAAATATATGCATTATCTCATGCATATTCCTTCCAAACCAGGTGACCTTTCCCTAACACCATTTTCACCGCTACTAAGACCAGGGGGTCACTGTTGAGCAAAATGTGTTTGAGCCTTTGATCGGTGATCTCTCTGAAAGCGACTTGCCTCTCCGTCGCCAACAGAGAAATGGGAGTGTCCGTGCCGAAAGATTCCAACCCCTCCACTGACACTGTGATTATGAACTTGGAATGACTCGACTTTGCCATTATCGCCACCCCCAGAGCCAAACCACACCTGCAAAAAAGAAACCAACAAAAAAACAATACTTTGAAACCCACACAAATGAGCCGCCAACACCCACATTCATTAATAAAGCCCCCGACACATAGGCCAAACCCATAACACACGAGTGAAGAATAATGGCGATGCAAGGCAATCTGTCCTTGCATGAAATTTCCATCCTCCAAAATCAAACTAAAACCAAGACACCACCTCGAAATAATGACCAGTTGCTAGCAAGCCTCTATGCATGATTTCACTGTATTCAACATACCCTGAAGACATTACCACTTGGAAAGGCCAATGCTTCTCAACAAGATGGTGACCACTCTCATAAATGCTCCCTTCTGGAGCTAACTCAGGCCCCACCAAAAACCCTCCGCCAACATGGAGGGGTGCCCGCCCAGCCACCCACAATTCACTTCCTAACCTTTATTCTATCTTGATCGATTAAATAAATTTAATTGTGTCGCTAACACCCCTTTTTCTTCAATAATTAGATAAATCATTATTTATTTAATTATTTGTCTTTTATCATTCGCCTATAGTCAAATAATATTAATCATTATTATTTTTCTATTCATTGACCTTTCCCATTCCTCCATGATTAAATAACTGTCAAAATTATTTAATTATTTCATGACATTCCTTTCCTACATTAAATAATTAACTTAAATTAATTATTTGTCTCATGTCCATTTTCCCATTTAATTAAAATTGATTCTATAAATCATTTTAATTAAATGTTCATTTTCTCCCACTTGCCTTTTTTTTCTCAAAATAAATAATTTGTTTTTTTTTTAATTTATGCCTCCACTTGTCGAGAGATTCCTTCCTCATGAATTAATTGATTTCCAATTTTTAATTTGACCATTATCCCTACACTATCTCATTTTGTGAATCTCAACCATCAATTGTCTCTGGGCTCTTTCTAATCTTGACCATCCGTTTTGTAACCTCCCCTTCTTTGTGTTGCATGTCCTCTCATCCATTGATCTTGGAATCTTTGTAGAAGATTGATCTCGTCCGTCCATTCAAATGGTTGTCTATAAAATAATCCTTTCTCCTCCATTTTTTCCTTAACAACCACTTAACTCTAACTTTCTTGGTTACAATTTGCAGGTATTTGTACAAGTTAGACTACAAATCTGAGGGAATATTTGTGAAAGAAGAGGAAGGAGAGACGAGAAGCGATTCAACTTCAATGGGGAGTGCTTTAGTTCCTTGCTTTCATTTTACTTTCTCAATTTGATTGTTTTCTCTTGTTTAGATTGGGTTATTAGCTTAGTAGTTCTGTTGTTGTCACTATTATCTAGGCTAGCTTATTTTTCCCGTCGACACTACTATCTAGGCTAGCTAAATGTAGACACTAAAAAATGTCTTAGTCTGCGAGCATCATTTTTCTTGGTCTTTGTCTCCTCTTTCATTAGGCTAGTTGTGGTTGTCACTATTATCTAGGCTAGCTAAATGTAGACACTAAAAAATGTCTTAGTCTACGAGCGTCATTTTTCTTGGTCTTTGTCTTCACATAATTAAATAATTTTAATTATTTAATTATTCTTGATCACATTGTTCTATTAATTAAATAATTTTTAATTATTTAATTAATTCACTTCCTAATCTTTATTCTGTCTTGATCGATTAAATAAATTTATTTGCATCGCTAACACCCCTTTTTCTTCAATAATTAGATAAATCATTATTTATTTATTTAATTTTCTTTTATCATTCGCCTATAGTCAAATAATATCAATTGTTATTATTTGTCTATTTATTGACCTTTCCCATTCCTCCATAATTAAATAATTGTTGAAATGATTTAATTATCTCATGACATTCCTTTCCTACATTAATTATTTATGTCTCATGTGCATTTTCCCATTTAATTAAAATTGATTCTATAAATCATTTTAATTAAATGTCCATTTCCTTCCACTTGCCTTTTTTTTTTCTCAAAATAAATAATTTGAAAAATAAAATAAAAATTGTGCCTCCACTTGTCTAGAGATTCCTTTCTCATGAATTAATTGATTTCCAATTTTTAATTTTACCATTATCCCTCCACTATCTCATTTTGCAAATCTCAACTGTCAATTGTCTTTGGGCTCTTTCTAATCTTGACCGTCCGTTTTGTAATCTCCCCTTCTTCGTGTTGCATGTCCTCTCATCCGTTGATCTTGGAATCTTTGGAGAAGATTGATCTCGTCCATCCGTTCGAATGAATGTCTATAAAAGAAGCCTTTCTCCTCCATTTTTCCCTTAACAACCACTTATCTCCAACTTTCTTGCTTATAATTTACAGGTATTTGCACAAGTTAGAATACAAATCTGAGGGCATATTTGCAAAAGGAGAGACAAGAGAAGTGATTCAACTTCAATGGGGAGTGCTTTAGTTCCTTTCTTTCATTTTACTTTCTCCATTTGATTGTTTTCTCTTGTTTAGGTTGGGTTATTAGCTTAGTAGTGCTGTGGTTGTCACTATTATCTAGGATAGCTTGTTTTTCTCATCGACACTATTATCTAGGCTCGCTAAATGTAGACACTTAAAAAAGGCTTAGTTTGCGAGTGTCATTTTTCTTGGTCTTCATCTCCGCTTTCATTAGGCTAGCTGTGGTTGTCACTATTATCTAGGCTAACTAAATGTAGACACTGAAAAATGTCTTCGTCTGCAAGCGTCATTTTTCTTGATCTTCGTCTTCACATAATTAAATAATTTTTCTTGATCACATTCTTCTATTAATTAAATAATTTTTAATTATTTAATTAATTCACTTCCTAACCTTTATTTTTTCTTGATCGATTAAATAAATTAATTGCATCACTAACACCCCTTTTTCTTCAATAATTAGATAAATCATTATTTATTTAATTATTTATCTTTTATCATTCGCCTATAGTCAAATAATATAAATCGTTATTATTTGTCTATTCATTGACCTTTCCCATTCCTCCATAATTAAATAATTGTCGAAATTATTTAATTATCTCATGAAATTCCTTTCCTCCATTAAATAATTAACTTAAATTAATTATTTATGTCTCATGTCCATTTTCCCATTTAATTAAAATTGATTCTATAAATCATTTTAAATAAATGTCCATTTCCTCCCACTTGCCTTTCTCCCTCAAATAAATAATTTGAAAAATTATTTGTGCCTCCACTTGTCTAGAGATTCATTCCTCATGAGTTAATTGATTTCCAATTTTTAATTTGACCATTATCCCTCCACTATCTCACTTTCGAAGCTCAACCATCGATCGTCTTTGGGCTCTTTCTAATCTTGACCATCCGTTTTGTAACCTCCCCTTCTCTGTGTTGCATGTCCTCTCATTCGTTGATCTTGGAATCTTTCTAGAAGATTGATCTCGTTTGTTTGTTCGAATGGATGTCTATTAAAGAAGCATTTCTCCTCCATTTTTTCCTTAACATCTACTTCTCTCTTACTTTCTTGCTTACAATTTGTAGGTATTTGCACAAGTTAGACTACAAATCTGAGGGCATATTTGTAAAAGAAGAAGAAGGAGAGACAAGAGAAGTGATTCAACTTCAACAGGGAGTGATTTATTTCCTTGCTTTCATTTTTCTTTCTCCATTTGATTGTTTTCTCTTGTTTAGATTGGGTTATTAGCTTAGTAGTGTTGTGGCTGTCATTATTATCTAAGCTAGCTTATTTTTCCTCATCTTACATTGGCACCCACCATGGATGTTTATGTAATTATGATATTAGCTATATTATCATTTATTCAACTTTAGGCTGTCTATAAAAGAAGCCTAAAAGGATTAAGACATTTGTAGGTATTTGTGGATGAACGAATGCTCGCAGACTAAGACAAACAAGTTAGACCACAAATCTGAGGATAGGACAACAAAAGATAGCTTAGTAGTGAATAGGGTCAATTAAGTCAAACAAGTTAAGATCCTTGAGAAAGGTGTCCTGATTTAAAAAGGTCTTGTGACAAAAGTACTAGTCAAAATAAACAAAGAGACCCCAAAACCCAATAATGACAAAAGCAAATACTGGTCCCAAAACAAGAACATCACAAATGATGGAGTTGTTGATGCCAAAATGATAACCAAAGGTCCAACCATTCATCTAAAAGGTCCTTCTTCATCAAATACACCAAATACATCAAACACCCAAACACAAGGTCAAAACCAAACATTGAATGCAGTCCAAAGAAATCAACAATGTAGATGTCCTCCCCGTTCCAAGAGAACATACACCAAATTTGGAAAACCTATTGAATTAGTCCTAAAACAACTTTTGCAATCCAATCTCATCTCACTAATAGATATCAAAAATTATGAACCATCATTAATCAAACCTGATTGGTGGAAAGAAGACGAATGTTGTGAATAACACTATGAAAAAGGACACAAAACAACTAGATGTTGGGCACTCAAGGATATAATTTAGGAACTTATTGAAAATGGAACCATATCAATAGGAGATCCACAAGGAAAAACCAATGTTGACCATACCATAGTCAAATTCAAGTTTGAAGTCATCAGAAAGTGCGACATTAATGGGATGCCTATATGATAATTAATGTGCAACATCAAGATGGTAAGTTGTGTCCTTTTTTTCTAATATTTTTTGACAGGAAGACTAGCTAAGTGGGTTATGATCTTAAGTGAGTATGACATTGACTACATTGATTGCAAAGCAATAAAAGGACAAGCGATAGCTGATCAATTTGTAGATGCACCAATAAAGGAAGATCATCCTTTAATATTTGATTTCCTAGATGAATCAATATTTTTCATAGAAATACCCACAACATGGAAACTGTACTTTGATGGATCCTATACAAGTCATGGTTCAGGAGCTGGTATTTTGTTCATCACATCTCAAGGAGATTCCATTCCCAAGTCATTCTAAATAGCATTCCCGTGCACTAACAACATAAATAAGTATGAAGCATTATTGATAGGACCCTGAATGGCAATAAAATGGAAAATCAAGTATCTTCAATTCTATGGTGATTCTCAGTTAGTGATTAAGCAAGTTAATGATGATTATGACACCAAGGATGAAAAACAAGTGCCCTACAAGCACATGGTTCACAATATTAGCTGTGATGAATGGGATCCTACATTTTTGTGAATGTGATTATTTGCATAAGAAAATACAAAACATAGATATCATCCATATAACATTAACAATTCATTGCATTACATTTTCCATTATGATTATAATGTATTTTCATCCATCGCATGGCATTTTACATCATGATCCATTACATCACATTTCATTACATGTCATATGCATTGCATCACATCAATAACATCACATTGTACATTATAACATGGTATATCATACTATGCATCATGTTTTGCATTTATACTAAACATTCCCAATCATCACATTTTGCATTATAATATAGGAATCCCATTACAATAACATTAATTGCATTTACATATTACATCACATTCACAACATTATTTTTCACCATATTACCACACCAGTGTTCGCACCCCTATAGGAGCCACTTCATACTCCCTCGTCTTTGGATCTGAAGCCATACTATGCATTACGTTTTGCATTTATATTAAACATTATCAATCATCATAGTTTGCAATGTCATATAGGCATCACATTACAATAACATTAATTTCTTTTACCTATTACATCACATTCACAACATTGTTTTCCCCATATTACTGCACCACTGTTCGCACCCCTACATGAGCCACTCCATACTCCCTCACCTTTGGATCTGAAGCCATACTTCCTATTCAGGTCAAGTTACCATCTCTATGAGTCTCTATGCAAGGGTTGATTGATCAAGAAGAATACCGTGTATCCAGTCTACATGAGCTAGAGTTATTGGATGAAAAGAGATAGAATGCTTTGACATATTTGCAAGCATATCAAAATCAACTTTGACACAACTACAATAAGAAGGTCCTATTGTATGTTGTGGTCATGTTGCTAATATGTGGTTGTCATTAATGTCAACACTATTAGCATTATTGTATTGAAGGCTATATATGTCGAGGATATTGAGAAAATTGTTAAAGGAAGAGTTGCAGGTTGCCAGTGGAACAATGAAGGTCATGAAGGTGTTTTGTTCTGTACATTGAAGATCAATTGTTGTGGACTAAAGGGTTTATTGCTGAGAGTATCTAGATAATCTACCAGAAGTTTCAGTGGTCTGCGTGAAGATTTGATTGTGCTATGAACAATTGTGTTCTGATAGTATTTCTGTGGGTTCTATCAGTGTTCCTGATTGAAGTTTATGTGATTTTGATAATTTCTTTTGCTATGGATATTTCTCTGTTAGTTCTTGTTGTTTGTGGATGCTTCTAGATCATTTTCTATTCTTGTTGTACGTCCGTGTTGATCGGTGTGTTCGTGGTCGAATATTTTTCTCAGTATGATTGGGTTTTCATGTTGTTGGATGACATGATGGTTGTAACCTATTGCGGATCCTTGAAGATTTAAATTTGAATTTTTGGCACACTCGAAGATATTGTTTTAGGTCATATCATAATATTGGCCGACGGTGTTTGATCCACATTGAAAATTTATTTGTAAATTTGGGCCGACATTGTAAATATGTTTTATATTTTTCTTGGACAACAAGGTTGTTGATGTAATTCCATGTTGTGGATATATAAGAGTGATTGTTTGAGTGAAGTTAGTGTGCATAAGAGAGTGAATGTATTCCAGAGAAAGGGCATATGTGCAAATAGTGTTCTAATCATTCGATTGTAGAGTAGAAGGAGAAGAAGTTTGAGCGAAGTGTGAAGAAGGTTTTTTGTGCTTAAATGGAACTATAATCAGGCTTGTGTCGAAGCTATTTTCTCAGTTCATACCATGTGGATCTAATCCAAATTGTTGTGTATTGTTGGGTAGTGAGCCCTCTTGTATTTAAGCAGTGAGCTCTAGGCAATGTGCTTGAATGCATGTGCATTCCCATTATTTTTCATTATACTTTCAATAGGGTATAATATTGTGGACTAACATCCACCATGGTTTTTCCCCTAATAGGGTTTCCACGTAAAAAATCTTGGTGTTCTCTGTGTTTCTGATGTGTTGATTGTTTATGGTTTATTATTCATTCATCAGATCTAAGATTAAGTTAAGTAAAGTTTGAAAAGTTTAAATATTCTGTGACAACTGATTCACCCCCCCTCTCAGTTGTCTATCCTTGTTTTGCAAACAATTGGTATCAAAGTAGGTTCCTCTGAAGAAGTTTAAAATCTTGAGGTGATCCAAGATGACATCATACAAGAAGGATAGTCCTAGATTCAATGGAACAAACTACTCATTGTGGAAAGCTTGGATGGAATGTCATTTGAGGTGTATTGGTGAACCCTTTTGGAAGATTACAGAGAATAAATATGTTAT
This sequence comes from Sequoia sempervirens, assembly GCA_007258455.2. NCBI lineage: Eukaryota > Viridiplantae > Streptophyta > Pinopsida > Cupressales > Cupressaceae > Sequoia > Sequoia sempervirens. The sequence goes on from VDFB02000011.1 coordinate 6,280,770, forward strand.
TCCTTAGAATGGTCCTTCCACTATTGATGAGATTACAGAGGCTAAGAATAATGTTAGAGCTATGGAAGCTTTGTTGAGTGGTCTAACAGATTCAAAAATGACAAATGTTATAGGTCTGAAGATAGCTCATGAGATGTGGAGGAAGCTGGAAACTTTGTATGAAGGAGATGTACATGTGAAGATGGCTAAGCTACAAAGTTTGAAAGGAAAGTATGACAATTTGAAAATGGGTGAAGATGAAAATATTTCTTCTTTTATGCAAAGAGTAAATGAAATAGTGATGGGTATTAGATGTTCTGGTGGTACCCTGGATGAGGAAGAAATTGTAGCTAAATTTCTCAGATCATTGCCTCCCTCTTACAAAGCAAAGGCTCATGCTATTGAAGAAACCAAATCATTGACAAACATGACAAGAGATACATTGATTGGTAAACTTGCTTCCTTTGAGTTGAGAAAATTTGGTGAATCTGTTCCTAAGACTGAAACTACATTTAAGGCTACTGTATTTGGAAGAAATGAGCAAAGGTATGATCCGAGAGAGTGTTCCAGAAAGACATTCAAGTATGAGGAAGAAATGAAACAACTTGAAGATGAAGAAAGAGAGGTAGAAGAACTGGAAGCACTGATTGTGAAGAAAGAAGGCAGAGGACAACATAAGTATAAAGGAAAGCTGCCTATTAAATGTTTTTCTTGCAGTAAAATAGGTCATTTTGCATCAAGGTGTCCTGAAAAGAGTTCCTAGATCTAAGCCTTACAAATCTAGATTCCAAAAGAAATGTTACTATGCTGAAGAAGGAGTGACTGATGATGAGTTTGATAAAGATAATGGAAATGAAGATGAATGGGTGTTCTTTGCTATCAAGGAAAATGGTCTGGTGGCTACTGAATCTACTAAATTTGAGAAAGCTCTTGCAGCCCGAATTGAAGAAAAAGATGAGCGGGTTATTGTCAGCGGTTTCTCACATCATATGACTAGTGACAAAAGAAAATTTGTAAGTCTTGAGAAGTATGATGACGGGGTTGTAAGATTTGGAGATAATAGTGGTGGTGTGATTCATGGCAGAGGATCTATTTGTCTTGGTGGTGAGCATAACACTAATGATGTTCTTTATGTTGAAGGCTTGAAGCACAACTTGCTGAGTGTTGGACAAATGGTGGACAAGGGTTATGATCTTCAGTTCAAAGATGGAAGATGCAAGATACTTGGAAGATCTAGAAAAGTAATTGCTTCAGGTAAAAAGACAGAAGGTAATATTTTTCACCTGAATGTTGCTAGTGAAAGTTTAATTGCTCAAGTAGATGAAAGCTAGTTATGCCATAGGAGGCTGTGTCATTTGAATTTTGATAAAATTGTCAAAGTAAATTCCACACAAGTAGTAAGAGATCTACCTAAGCTAGTGAAGCCTGCTAACACAATTTGCAAGGAATGTCAAATGGGAAAACATACTAGAGTTTCTTTTCAGAGAAAACAACATCATTCAAATGGGTTACTAGAGCTAGTACATATTGATCTATGTGGTTCCTCCAAAGTCAAAAGTCTTCATGGAGAAAGTTGCTTTATGTTGCTTATTGATGATTATTCTAGGATGATATGGGTTGCTTTCTTAAGAGAAAAATGTGAAGCATTAGAGAAGTTGAAAAGTTTCAAGGCCATGGCAAAAAATGAGAAAGGTCTAAAAATAAAATGCTTAAGGTCAAATAGAGGCGGTGAGTTCACCTCTAGGGAGTTTAATTCTTTTTGTGAAGAGCATGGAATCAGAAGAAAGTTATTTGCTACTCGAACCCCTCAACAAAATGGAGTTGTAGAAAGGAAGAACAAAACAATTCTAGATGCTGCTAGAACAATGATGATAGAAGGAAATATGCCTCACATCTATTGGAGTGAAGCTGTAAGCACTGCTGTGTACACTTTGAACAGAGTAAATGTCAATAGTAATTTTGGTAAGACTCCTTTTGAACTATGGTTTGGTTATAAGCCTACTATTAGATATTTCAAGATCTTTGGAAGCAAGTGTTATATCAAGAGAGATGAAGATATAGGCAAGTTTGATGCAAGAAGCGATGAAGGAATCTTTCTAGCTTACTCTACTAAAAGCAAGGCCTACTGGTGCTATAACAGAAGATTGAAAAAAATGGTTGAGAGTGCAAATGTCAGAGTTGATGAGGATTCTACTAAATCATCCAGATACTGTGTATATGATTCAGATGACCAGGAAGACAAGAAAAACAAAGGGAAGAATGATCAGACACAAAATCAACTTCAAATTGTGCCATATGTTTCGGTAAAACAATTTCAATTTGTTTCGGTAAATCAAGGTAGTCAGGAAGCAGGGACACGTGCAAGTGCAAAAGAAGAAACAAAAGAACCAGAAGTTTGAGAGACTCCTAAAACTCTGAGGTATGTAAAGCTAAATCATTATGAAAATCAAATTATAGGAGACAAGAGTAAAGGTTTGCAAACTAGAAGAAAGATTGTAGAAGAGTATTGCCTGATTTCCAAGATTGAGCCTAAAGATGTCAATGAAGCTTGCAATGATGAACACTGGATGGAAGCTATGAAGGAAGAACTAATGCAAATTGAAAAGAATGATACATGGATACTTCTTCCTAGACCTAAAGATAAAAATGTGATTGGTACTAAATGGGTCTTTCAGAATAAGTTGAATGAACAAGGTGAAGTGGTCCGGAATAAATCAAGACTAGTATGTAAAGGGTATTCACAAATGGAAGGTATTGATTTTGAAGAAACCTTTTCCCTTGTTGCTAGAATTGAAGCTGTTAGATTATTTCTTGCTTATGCTGCATATAAGAACTATAAAGTCTATCACATGGATGTGAAGTCATCTTTTCTGAATGGTGAGCTAGAAGAAGAAGAATTATATATTGAACAACTGGATGGATTTCAACTGACTGATAAGGAAAACATGGTTCACCAATTGAAGAAATCTCTATATGGACTCAAGCAAGCCCCCAAAGCCTGGTATACTAGATTGGACAAATACTTACTAAAGGTTGGATTCAATAAAGGTACTACTAACAACAACTTGTATTTCAAATTGGATCATGACAAAGATTAATTATAGAGGTCTTTGTTGATGACATTATTTTTGGAGGAGATGATAATCTATGTATGAAGTTTGTTGATGAAATGAAGAATGAATTTGAGATGAGTATGATTGGAGAGATGAAGTTCTTTCTGGGATTGCAAGTTACTCAGTTAGATAAGGGGATCTTCATATCTCAGTCCAAATATGTGAGAGAGATGCTGAAGAAATTTGGCATGGAAGACTCAAAGCCTATTGGTACTCCCATGGTAACTAGATGGAAGTTAACACATAATGATGATTCTCCTAAGGAAAATCAAACAAGATATGTGTCAATGATTGGTGGATTGCTCTACTTAACCCAAACTAGGCCAAACATTATGAATGCTGTATGTATGGTTGCTAGATTTTAGGCTGATCCAAAAGAGTCTCATGTGACTGTTGTAAAGAGAATCTTCAGGTATCTAAAAGGAACAGTTGATTTTTGGATTTAGTATCCTAAGGATGATGATCTTACTTTGAATGCATATACTGATGTGGATTGGGCAGGAGATGCAGATGACAGGAAGATTACTAGTGGTGGTGCCTTCTTCCTAGGGAAGAAGCTGGTGTCTTGGTTGAGCAAAAAGAAAAATTCCATTTCTCTATCTACTGCTAAGGAAGAGTATATTGCTGTTGCAAATAACTATATCCAAGTGATGTGGATGAAACAGATACTGAAAGATATCAGAGTAGTATATGATGAACCTATTTCCATAGACTGTGACAACTCAAGTGCAATTAACATATCAAAGAATCCAGTGCTACACTCTAATACCAAGCATATATCAATCAAGTTTCACTTCTTGAGGGAGAAAGTGAATGAGAAAGAAGTCAGTCTGGAGTATGTGCCTACCAAAGAACAGATTGCAAACATTTTTACTAAGCCATTGCCAAAGGATACTTTTGAGTATCTCAAAGGGATGCTAGGGGTGATTACCCCTCTTGATATGAACTAAAGATGCATTTATTTGCATTAATCCGTGTACTTCATATATATTTCCTGATCTAGATTGATGTTTCTGTGGCTGCTACTCAGGGGGAGTAGTCAGATGTGCAGATATGTGGTTCAAAGCTTGTATGTTGGAAGGTAATGCTTACCTTTTCCATTGATGTCAAAGGGGGAGAAGAGCAATGTGAAAAATCCTTTTGGGGAGAAGAGCAGTTGAGGAAACAAGTCAAAATCTAAGGGGGAGTAAGTACTGATTGAGAGTTGTGTTGATGGTATTTTTCACATCATGTGTTTCCATCAATGCCAAAGGGGGAGATTGTTGGATGCTATGGTTGTGTTGTTGATATGTGGTTTTCATTGATATCAACAATATTAGCATTATTGTATTGAAGGCTGTATATGTCAAGGATATTGAGAAAGTTGTTAAAGGAAGAGTTGCAGGTTGCCAGTGGAACAGTGAAGGTCATGAAGGTGTTTTGTTTTGTACATTGAAGATCAGCTTTTGTGGACTAAAGGGTTTATTGCTGAGAGTATCTAGATCATCTACCAGGAGTTTTATAGGTCCATGTGAAGATTTGATCATGCTATGAATAGTTGTATTCTGATAGTATTTCTTGGGTTCTGTCAGTGTTCCTGATTGAATTTTATATGATTTTGATAATTTTCTGTGGATATTTCTCTGTTAGTTCTTGTTGTTTGTGAATGATTCTAGATCATTTTCTATTCTTGATGTACGTCCGCATTGATCAGTGTGCTCGTGGTTGAAGATTTTTCTTGGTATGATCGGGTTTTCATGTTCTTGGATGACATGATAGTTGTAAAGTGTTGTGAATCCTTGAAGATGTAAATTTGAATGTTTGGTGCACTTGAAGATATTGTTTTAGGTTGTATCATAATATTGGCCGATAACGTTTGATCCACATTGAAAATTTATTTGTAAATTTGGGCCGACATTATAAATATGTTTTACATTTTTCTTGGCCGACAAGGTTGTTGATGTAATTCCATGTTGTAGATATAGAAGAGCGATTGTTTGAGCGAAGTTAGTGTGCATAAGAGAGTGAATGTATGCCAGAGAAAGGGTAGATGTGTGAATAGTGTTCTAATCATTCGATTGCAGAGAAGAGTGAGAAGAAGTCTGAGTGAAGTGTGAAGAAGGTTTTCTATGCTTAACTAGAACTATAATCAGGCTTGTGTAGAAGCTCTTTTCTCTATTCATACCCTGTGGATCTAATCCAAATTGTTGTGTATTGTTGGGCAGTAAGCCCTCTTGTATTTGAGCAGTGAGCTCTAGGCAGTGTGCCTAAATGTATGTGCATTCCCATTATTTTTCATTATACTTTTAATAGGGTATAATATTGTGGACTAACATCCACCATGGTTTTTCCCCTAATAGGGTTTCCACATAAAAAATCTTGGTGTTCTTTGTGTTTTTGATGTGTTGATTGTTTATGGTTTATTATTCATTCATCAGATCTAAGATTAAGTTAAGTAAAGTTTGAAAATTTTAAATATTCTGTGACAACTAATTCACCTCCCCTCTCAGTTGTCTGTCCTTGTTTTTCCAACAGGTCTGACTTAGAAGCTTTGACATTGGTGACTTAGTCCTGAAAGAAAATCCAAAGAATCAAGTAGATTGGCAAAAGCCTAAAAATTTTGAACCTAATTCGTTGGGCCCTTATATCATCACAACAACATATGGATCTAGTGCTTATCAAATTTCTACTCCTGAAGGAAAACCGTTGCTCGAACCTATCAACAACATGCATCTTTGCAAGTACTATACTTAATTATCAGAGTATCCCCTTTAAAAGTCAAAAAATACAAAAAAAATAAAATAGTCACCCTGATGAAAACCTGACAAACAGGCATCTTGGTGACAACAAAAAAATAAAAAAATGAAAAAAATAGTAAAGAGAAATAATTCGACCAAAAGTGAAAACCACTTCGGTGGCACTTTGGATAAGTACTATGGTGAAAACCTGAAAAATAGGTGCCATGTGTAGTCAGTCTATGCTCCTCCATCTACTATCACTCCATCTGGTCTTCCGTTCTTCATTCATCCATTCACACATATCACTCACCCATAATAAAGCTTTGTCATCCTTCTCATGGCCATAGAACCACCAAAATTTAGCGTCCTTTGCTTTCATGACCATCCTTTGAATCTATCTCCTGATTCCCCTCCTACATAATAGGTTAGCCCTACACTTGACTGGGGGAAATTCCTTGACCTACGTCTTCATGGGAAATAACACATGGTATCAACCTTTTAAAACATCAAAATCCAAAAAAATCATAAAACATGAAAATCCAAAAAAATTGTATAACCTTCAAAAAATCCAAAAACATCAGAAAACTTTAAAAGATTCCAAAAACAAAGATAGAGTCAAAGTCCACGTTTGAGTCAGTTTGTGTTAGTAGGGTCAAACTACATTGTCTCTATGCATTTTATACGTAGGCAAGGCTCATCTTAAATGGCCCCTCAAGACATTAGGTCAGTCCTTTTAGGTTTTTCCAAATAAAATAATGACTCAATCTTTTGTCAAATAAAATAAATCAAGTCATGTTGAACTACTTAGTCTCTGCATGTATAATGTAGGAAAGGCCATCAATCGATGAGCCCCCAAGGCCACCTAGGTCAGTCCTTCAGGGTTTGTCAAGTTTGGTCATGTTCTTGGTCCACAAGCAATAATCATTCAAACCAAATCATGAATCAATAGACAAACATAACCAACAAATCTTTCATCTTCAATAAATCAATCATCTTATCGTCAATTAATTGAATAGGTCATTGGTCTTGTATCAGAATGGGATATTATGTCATTTGTCTCATTCGGTCTTATCTCTTGTCTTCTATCAGGATGCGTCCTTCCTGCGATTAGACTTTTTCTTTAGTCAATCTAGTCATTCATCTTAAGCAGGATGTCTTTCTTGCAATTAGGTGTTGTGTCAACACTTGTCAACTTTATCAGATGTGTTACTTTCCTCCAACAAAAGATGTCTTTCTTGAAAATTAGGCATCATCACATCAATCGATCATATCAATAACACTTTATCAAAATCAATCAATCTTGTCAACTTTCTCAATTAATCTTGCCTTAATCAGGATGTTCTTGAAACCAAGCACAATCAATCAAATCAATTGGTTAGCCTTTGTCAACTTATCAATCAATCCTTGTTAACTTATCACTCAAATTCGGTCATCTTGGTCAACCTAATCAATCATACCAAACAATCTTATCAATATTATTGGCAAACACTTTGTTGGTCTAGGTTTGTCTTATCATTTTGATTGGTTCTAGGTCATGTTACTAGTTACCTCGAGGATGTCCTATTAAGGGATTTAGAGGGACAATGATGGATCATGACCTCTTTTCTTTGGTAGCTATCTGTGGTTTGTCTTGGAAAAAGGACTGGGATAATTGGGTCATTAATATGAGCTGGGGCATTCCTTGTCTTTTGGCTTTGTCTTTTTGACTACTTGTCTCTTGCAAATGGTCACCTTGCACATCTTGATCTATGGTCTATGTCATACCATGGTGTTTTTGTTCCATTTGCGACAATTTTGATGCCTGATGATGATAAATATAAAAGAATGAAAGTTGGTCCCTTGTCATTTCCCGTCTAACATCCCATCTCGTTTGTCATTCTTCATGCTAACATCTGTCTCTTCCATGCTAACAGTTCTTCCGTTTGCATCTTGACAGAGTCCCATGACACATGAAAACATCTTGCATACATGATCATGTTAGAAAACATCATAGAAAGAATTTTCATCATAGGCAACAATACCATATTAAGCTACATATATTTGCATAAGAAAATACAAAACATAGATATCATCCATATAACATTAACACTTCATTGCATTACATTTTGCATTTGATTATAATTAATTTTCATCCATCACATGGAATTTTACATCATGATCCATGAAATCACATTGCATTACATGTCATATACATTGCATCACATTGTACATTATAACATGGTATATCAGACTATGCATCACATTTTGCATTTATATTAAACATTCTCAATCATCACATTTTGCATTATCATATAGGAATCCCATTACAATAACATTAATTGCATTTACACATTACATCAAATTCACAATATTAGGTAATTTCTATTGCATTCATCATTCATACATATCATAATGGCATAAACATCCATAATCACATATGCATCACATCATCATATAAAATGCATCAATAGACATCATAAAAGCATAAACATTCATAACATAATCATAAATGCATACCCATAAAGCATATCAAACCATCACATCATCATATAGAATGCATCAATAGGTATCATAAAAGCATGAACATCCATAGTATACCATCATCATAAACATAAAACATAATCACATAACACTGCATATCATAGATCATCACCAAAATCATATCATATATATCACTTAAAAATGTGTCATAGGTACAATGTCATGATGTATTGTGTCCAATAAAAATGGAGCTCGAAGGCTCGATAATAAAAAAAATGTAGGTTTCCATATAACATATAATGTCAAAAGAGGCCTAGCCTGAGCTACCCCGATCTCCAGTCCCTGGGTCATCCTTGTCCTCCCAACGTGGTGACTCTCTGGCTCTATGCTTTGAGGTGGATGACTTATCATATGGAGTAGCCCATCTAGCATTGGATGAATCACCCTCTGAACTGCTTTGAGTGCACTTGCTCTATGTCCTGTTGTAGGTCCTATCCCATTAACCACTGCCAATCTTAGAAAATGTGGGTTCCCTCCTCTCCGGTGGTACCACCCTCTCATAGAGATCCTTGTAGTACTGTATGGCTCTACTGGCCCTAGCATACTCACAAGCGACATCCATGATAGATCCATTGCATGTGGTGGTAAAATCAATCATCCTCTAATCCATCTACTATCGCTTGATGACAGTTAAGTCCCTCTCAATCTACACCATCCCTCTTTGCTATCATAGTCCTCAGCTATGCCTCTAAGGCTTGTACCCGAGCTTGCAAAGTGACTATCCTCTACTTTGCTAACCCACCATCTCCTCCTGCACCCACCTCCTCTGGCTCCTCATCCATCCTCATAATGATCCACTCCCAGATGACTCTCTCAGCCTCATCCATCTCAGCTTCCTCTCCATGCTCCTCGTATCCCCCCTCTCTAGGTCCCTCAACCTCCATCACCTCTACCTTTGGGTGTGATATCTCTAGAGCGGGTATATTAACATGATGCTCTCCGTCCTATACCGCCACCTTTGTCGCTACCCTCATCGCTAGTTGGTCCTCCTCCATCTCCTCCTCCTCTCAGATCTGTGGCAGTTGCCTCACCGCCCATCATCCTCCATCCCTCCTCCTGTGTTGGTATCCTCCCCGACCTCCTCGCCCATATCACCCATCATCTCCCCATCCTCCTCCATCCCCCCATCCACCATCTCCTCTCCCTCCACCCCTCCATCCCCTATCTCCCCTTCGACCTTTCGGGACCTTGCCTCAGTGCTCTACAAGCACTGGTTGTTATGGATTTGTAAGTGGTACTGGCCTGTGAATCAACCACCAAGCATTATACTCGAGTGTAGTCCCTAAATCAATATCACCTCCTCTCCACTCCCAATCTAATGGATGTAGGGCATCAATTTCCCGCTCGACTGTGGTGACAACAATATAAGGCCCCCATGGATGAACCTCTTGGGAGGACCATGCAAACTTTGTTGTGTTTGTGGGAATACCCTATCTCTCTGTAAACCATCGTCTCACTTGCTCAGGAAGATACATCTCTATAATGTGTTAGCTCTGAACTATCTGCCTGATAAGGTACTTAGGCTGTTGGCACCATGATAAGTGATCATACTCTCCAACCTATAAATCATAGGTCCTATACGATATGTAGATGAAACTAACCAATGTATCCAACCCATGCCTCTAATAGCCAACATACCCCACATGTGTCTATGTAAATGCACCTTGATACATGTATGAATATGGAGTGTTGACTCCCAACTGTCGTACCACCAGTGGTCAGAACACTACTATATGCTCCTAGGCCCATATTATAAGCAATGTGACCCCGTAGCTCAGACTTTGTCCTCCCCTGTAAGCAATAACATGAGTTGGAAATAAAGCATACCCAATAGGCATGGTCCCCATGCATACATTGTACCCTCTCAAACCATCGACCCGAGCATCTCTCCCTAGTCTACTGGGAAATCATGACCTTTGTGATAAGGAATCATCACCCTTGTTATCAATGTGCATAAAACATAGTCATATCAGTCATACCTTTCTGCCAGGGTCTCCCATCTAATCTCATATCCCTGGATCCCAAGCTCTACATCATTGCCATAGTCATAATACTCATATAGTGCATGCAATCCTTGAGTGGGGTCATATCACACCATCTCGCCCTGAATCAGTAGCTGTAATATCCTATACACATCCTTAAGGTTGACTATCTTGTAAACATGCCCCTATTTTCCTTAATAATGGGCATATAGGTAACATAAAATAAACCAAGATCCAACAATGTTTGTCTCTCCTCATCACCCAACTGGTCCCGCAATCGAAATACATATGGTCTCGACTCCCCTATATAGATAGAAGGTAGACACTCCTGAAATCACCAAGAAAACTATCATGTCAATACAAGACCTTTAGTTAACCTATTTGATCTAAGTTGACCAAGTCAAAATATCCTAAACTGGGGAAAATTTTTAACTAGACAATTATGTCGTTGTTTTTTCAAATACATCACACACATTTTCCACTGGATCGGAACTACAATTGCATTGCTCACCTTTCAAATGCCTCATATTATATAACACTTGCATCACAACCTTTTGATTGCATCATTCCCAACCGCATATGTGACTCAAAAATTCAGTTGTGTTGCACAATTTGATGCATCGGGATGCAACCACCCCTACCCTAGCCCTAAGTCAATTATGTTGTGACGAGACGATTACGACGGACCGCTTATCATCTGCGTCGTAAAATTCTGTGATGCAATTTCCTACTAAATTAATTTCCTACCTAAATACATAAAAATCAAAAAAATTAAAAGGTGGGTTTGTAGTACTCACCAAGGCAGGCGCTTCCCGCAAATTGGCGGTAAGTACGAATGCGATATGCGTGGTGGGAAACATCTCGAACAAGTGACATCTTCATATAAAAATCACTCAGAGCTCCAAAGTTTTCTAAAAATAGAATTCACAAATGACCCTATTGCTCAATCCAATTGCTATTTATAGGTTGAAAATTAGGGTTTCCACTTGCTTTGCCTATTGGCCACTTTTTCTCATGACTTCAAACTTGAATTTGACCCCCTTGCTGACCTCGAAAATCAATTCCATCTTCACCATTGAATTCCTGGCGATCAAATTATCTTATCGGGACAATTTTCCATATTTTTTGAAAACTTTTGAAGATTTGTAAAAATTTCCTGAGGGGGCATACCTATACCCTACTTTCACTGGGCATATTTTGACTAAATTTCTTTGACACCACGTGATGAACTGCATTATGTCAAAGAGGGGCAAAAAGTAGACACTAAAAAATGTCTTAGTCTACGAGCATCATTTTTCTTGGTCTTCGTCTTTGCATAATTTTTTTTTTTAATTATTTAATTAATTCATTTCCTAACCTTTATTCTGTCTTGATCGATTAAATAAATTTAATTGTGTTGCTAACACCCCATTTTCTTCAATAATTAGATAAATTATTATTTATTTAATTATTTGTCTTTTATCATTTTCCTATAGTCAAATAATATTAATCATTATTATTTGTCTATTCATTGACCTTTCCCATTCCCCCATAATTAAATAATTACCCAATTATTTAATTATCTCATGACATTCCTTTCCTCCATTAAATAATTAACTTAAATTAATTATTTATGTCTCATGTCCATTTTCCCATTTAATTAAAATTGATTCTATAAATCATTTTAATTAAATGTCCATTTCCACCCACTTGCCTTTTTCCCTCAAATACATAATTTGAAAAACAAAAAAATTGTGCCTCCACTTGTCTAGAGATTCCTTCTTCATGAATTAATTGATTTCTAATTTTTAATTTGACCATTACCCCTCCACTATCTCATTTTGTGAATCTCAATCATCGATCGTCTGTGGACTCTTTCTAATCTTGACCGCCCATTTCGTAACCTCCCCTTTTTTGTGTTGCATGTCCTCTCATCTGTTGATCTTGGAATATTTCTAGAAGATTGATCTCGTCTATCTATTCAAATGGTTGTCTATAAAAGAAGTATTTCTCCTCCATTTTGGCCTTAACAACCACTTATCTCCAACTTTCTTGCTTACAATTTGCAGGCATTTTCACATATTAGACTACAAATCTGAGGGCATATTTGCAAAAGAAGGAGAGACAAGAGAAGTGATTCAACTTCAATGGGGATTGTTTTATTTCCTTTCTTTCATTTTTCTTTCTCCGTTTGATTTTTTTCTCTTGTTTAGATTGGACTATTAGCTTAGTATATGAGATTAGCTTATTTTTCTTCATTTGATTGTTTTCATCTTGCATACACGATCATGTTAGAAAACATCATAGAAAGAATTTTCATCATAGGCAACAATACCATATTAAGCTACATATATTTGCATAAGAAAATACAAAACATAGATGTCATCCATATAACATTGACACTTCATTGCATTAAATTTTGCGTTATGGTTATAATTCATTTTCATCCATCACATGGCATTTTACATCTTGATCCATGAAATCACATTACATTACATGTCATATGCATTGCATCACATCAATAATATCACATTGTACATTATAACATGGTATATCATACTACGCATCACGCTTTGAATTTTTATTAAACATTCTTAATAATCACATTTTACATTATCATATAGGCATCCCATTATAATAACATTAATTTCATTTACATATTACATCACATTTTTCTAGCCTAGATAATAGTGACAACAACACTACTAAGCTAATAACCCAATCTAAACAAGAGAAAACAATCAAATGGAGAAAGCAAAATGAAAGCAAGGAAATAAAGCACTCTCCATTGGAGTTGAATCACTTCTCTTGTCTCTTTGATGTAGAGCAGGGTGGATAATCATGAAAATGTTCCAATGAAGCAAACTTTCAAGGTTCAAATCATCAAATGATGGGTTTTTGCTCATTAACCCTCAATCCTCTAGTAGTCCTTCCTAACTAGTTTTTCAATCACAACTTCTTGTGCAAACCTCATACCCAAACTATAAAAGCATTTTTGAATACCATTTTTGACATTTTTTAACATTTCCAAAATTTGTATGGGGTTGTTTTGTACAAACAAACCCTAATCTTGACTGACCTACTTCTCTAGGCTTTGAAGGTGGGGCAAAAAAATGATTTTTTTTGCTATAAATTTTAGTGTAGACATAATATCCAAAATTTAAACACAGTTCTAGATACCCATTTGGGCTTTATACAACATATATTAAAATTAGGATAGGTTACTTTGTACATAATCTTTCAAAAATGGACTGTCCTTCTGCCAATTAAGCTTAGAACATGAAAAATAAGACCTAGGGAATCATCAAAACATGTGCAAATATCCTCCCCTGATTCCACAACTTTGTAGAATTAAAAAAAAAACCTATTTACAACCATTCCACCAAGTTTAATGAGGTTTCATCAATGGAATGGTGAGATATTCATTTTTTCTTCCTTCAAGGCACTAAACCTAGGGTTTTCAACCAGTCTGGGGTAAATTGGCTCTAAAACACTCAAATCTTAATGAAATTCAATGAGACAAAGTGCAAAAGAAAGTATACTTAATTATCAAATGACTCCAATTTTTTTAAAATCATGAACCAACTGTACAAGACTGTATCAAGCTCTGAAACAATAATTTAACGTTCAGAAATGCAAAAATAAGGATGCCTTTTATTGATTTCACTTCGAAAGTGTCACAACCAACCTTTGGTTCAACCTCCCTAAGGATATTTAAACATGTACCAACTATTTACAACTAATTTTCAAACTTCAGTTGTTCTAATTCCTTCATTTACACCATGTGACTCTTTAAATTCCATAATTTGCAACATTTTAGATAATATTGACAACTTTTAAAACCTATAACAACTTTTACATTTTTGACAACTTGACCATACCTATCCTCCTAATACCTCATCAAGACTTACAAAAATAAAGATGATCGAAAAAGACCTTATTACATAAGAGAGACACAAAACCAAAACAATGAAAAATCCAAAATCTCATGGGTGCTCCTGCACCATACTCCTAGGCAAAGAAAATATTCACTTGAATAGAAGGTAGTAACATGAGAACCATGCTTGAAAAATCTTGTCGAATGCCTTTAAACCCTTGCACATTATCTTCTTTGGAACAATTCCATGCTTGCTTTATCTTCACTGTAGGTTTTTCTTGAACGCTTGGCAAAGATATTTGAACTTGTCAATATAAATCTGTCCTCCATTTGCACCTCTACCTTGTAACTGATCCCTTCTTTCCTAATGGATGTCATGCACTTCAATGGTACCTTGTTCCCCTTCAATGACTTGTTTCATTTTCACCTTAGGTTTCTTGTTTCCCAAGTTTACAATCTCATCAAAATTACTTTGGTTGCTCCCTTTGTCTCTAACCATCATGTCAACAAGTATGGATTCTTGTTCAATGTTACTGCCCTCTTCTAAAAGAAATGAATCACAACTAACCTTGGTACCTGCAACATTGTAGTCACTGGCATCTACAACTCTCTTTTGTTGTTCCACTTGTAGTAGATGCTTTCCTAACCGTCCATCTTCCATCTATAACTCAATTTGGTCATTATGTTGCTCCATACCTTCTTTTCCCTTCAAACATTGCTTGTTCAACTCTACAATCTCTTTCTCAGAAATCCTCTTGCCTATAGTATCCAAATTTCTTTCATTTACAACCTCCCAAACATGTGCATCATTTGTATTAACACCATCTCCTTCTTTAGACACATCACATTCTTCATTTTGCTTGTCATAGACTATTGTATATGACAGAAAAACCCCTAGAACAAAAGATAAATAGTGACTAACACCTTTCCTTGGAAGCAAAAAATTAGAAAATTTATCAACCACTATGTCTACATGATCCTTCCATACATCCTAAACTTCCCAAGACAACTGTTCAATGCTTGTTGATGTCAAAATAGTCCTAGGTTTACCATTGCATTACCTACCTCTTCCTCTTTCTCAAATGGTTTTTTCTCTTCCTTCATCAATGAAGATTCTTCAATGTCTGGTGCTGCTATCATCTCTTGTCTTCTTCTCTTCTGAATGATCTCCTTGATAGGCCATTTGAGCATCTTTCTTATTGGAAAATGCTTGCTTGTTTTACTTTCTCAAGACATTGTTGTATTTCAAGTTTAATTCTCTCGCGCCTCTTTTCCATTTCTTCCAAGGCATGCCTCAACTCCATTATCTCTTTCTGCACTTTTGTTTGTTCTTCTTTCTCATTTTTCTTCTTCATCTCACTTCTCTCTTTTCTCATCACTGGTTACTTGCTTAGTGTCTCTTTACTTTGCAAGTCTCCACAAACTATTCTCCTCAACACATCCATTCTTCTTCTTATCTTCATGATACCTCACCTGGGTTTCCTCCTTTCTTCACTACCTAGTATTTTGACATCTAGGTTCTTGCTTCAACCTACAAAAAGACAACACACAAACTCCAAAATTCTTTTCCAAAAAATTTTAGGCTTTGATACCAATTTGATGTAGATCAGGGTGGATAATCTTTCAAATGTTCCAATGAAGCAAACTTTCAAGGTTCAAATCATCAAATGATGGGTTTTTGCTCACTAACCCTCAATCCTCTAGTAGTCCTTAATCGGTTTTCCAATCACAACTTCTCGTGTAGACCTCATACCTAAACTATAAAAGTATTTTTGAATACCCTTTTTTTCCTTTTTTAACATACACAAAATTTGGATGGGGTTGTTTTGTACGAACAAACCCTAATCTTGACTGACCTACTTCTCTAGGCCTTGAAGGTGAGACAAAAAAATGAGTTTCTTTTTCCATAACTTTTAGTGTAGACATGATATACAAAATATAAACATATTTATAGATACCCATTTTGTCTTTATACAACATATATCAAAATTAGGATATGTTACTTTGTACTAAATCCTTAAAAAATGGATTGTCCTTATGCCAATTAAGCCTAAAACATGGAAAATCAGATCTAGGGCATCATCAAAACACGTGCAAATATTCTCCCCTGATCCTAAAACTTTGTAGAAGTAAAAAAAAACCTATTTACAAAAATTCCACCAAGTTTCATGAGGTTTTATTGGTGGAATGGTGATATATTCATTTTTTCTTCCTTTAAGGCACTAAACCTAGGGTTTTCAACTAGTCCAGGGTAAATTGGCTCTAAAACACTCAAATCTT
This sequence comes from Sequoia sempervirens, assembly GCA_007258455.2. Lineage (NCBI taxonomy): Eukaryota > Viridiplantae > Streptophyta > Pinopsida > Cupressales > Cupressaceae > Sequoia > Sequoia sempervirens. The sequence continues at coordinate 6,297,217 of VDFB02000011.1, forward strand.
AATAAAATTCAATGACACAAAGTGCAACAAAAATTAGACTCAATTCTCCATTGACTCTAATTGGTTTTAAATTATGAACCAACCATGCAAAGCCGTACTAAGCTCTGAAACAATAATTTAACGTTAAAAAATGCAGAAACAAGGATGCCTTTTATTGATTTCACTTCAAAAATGTCACAACCAACCTTGGGTTTGACCTCCTCAAAGATATTTAAACATGTACCAACCATTTACAACTAATTTTAAAACTACAACCATTCTAATTCCTTCATTTAATCCGTGTGACTCTTCAAATTCTACAATTTGCAACATTTTAGACAAAATTGACAACTTTTAAAACTTGTAGCAGCTTTAACATTTTTGACAACTTGACCACACCAATCCTCCTAAGACCTCATCAAGACCCTTACAAACATAAAGATGATCCAAAAGGACCTTATTACGTAAGAGAGACACAAAACCAAAATAATGACAAAACCAAAATCTCATGGGTGCTCCTACACCACTCTTCTTCTTCTTTTGCAAATATGCCCTCAGATTTGTATTCTAACTTGTGCAAATACCTGCAAATTGTAAGCAAGAAAGTTGGAGATAAGTGGTTGTTAAAGAAAAAATGAAGGAGAAAGACTTCTCTTATAGACAACCATTTGAATGGACGAACGAGATCAATCTTCTAGAAAGATTCCAAGATCAATGAATGAGAGGACATGCAACATAAAGAAGGGGAGGTTACAAAATGAATGGTCAAGATTAGAAAGAGCTCAGAGACGATCAATAGTTGAGATTGAAAAAATGAGATAGTCGAGGGATAATGGTAAAATAAAAAATTATAAATCAATTAATTCATGAGGAAGGAATCTCTGGACATGTGGAGGCACAATTTTTTTTTTTTCAAACTATTTATTTTGAGAGATAAAAAGGCAAGCGGGAGGAAATAGACATTTAATTAAAATGATTTATAGAATCAATTTTAATTAAATGGGAAAATGGACATGAGCATAAATAATTAATTTAAGTTAATTATATAATGGAGGAAATGAATGTTATGAGATAATTAAATAAATTATTTAATTATGGAGGAATGGGAAAGGTCAATAAATAAACAAATAATAATGATTAATATTATTTGACTATAGGCAAATGATAAAAGACAAATAAATAAATAAATAATGATTTATCCAATTATTGAAGAAAAAGGGGTGTTAGCGACAATTAAATTTATTTAATCAATCAAGACATAATAAAGGTTAGGAAGTGAATTATTTAAATTAATTAAAAATTATTTAATTAATAGAAGAATGTGATCAATAATAATTAAATAATTAAAATTATTTAATTATGTAGAGATGAAGACCAAGAAAAATGACGCTTGCAGACTAAGACATTTTTTAATGTCTATATTTTCCCCTCTTTGACATAATGTAGTTCATCACGTTGTGTGAAATAAATTCAGTAAAAAGATTCCCTGGTGAAAGTAGGGTATAGGTATGCCTCCTTGGGAAAATTTTACAAATTTTCAAAAAAATTTAGAAAATTTGGAAAATCATCCTGATAAGATGATTTGATCACCAAGAGTTCAACAATGAAGACGAAATTGATTTTCAATGTCGGCAAGGGGGTCAAATTCAAGTTCAAAGTCATTAGAAAGTGCAGCCAATAGGCAAGGCAGGTGGAAACCCTAATTTTCAACCTATAAATAGCAATTGGATTGAGCAAAAGGGTCGTTTGTGCATTCTATTTTTAGAAAAATTTGGAGCTCTGAGTGATTGTGCTGTGAAGATGTCACCTGTTCCAGACACCACCCACTATGCATATCGTGTCTGTAGGTACCACCGACCTGATGGAGCGCCTACCTTAGTGAGTACTACAAATCCGCCTTTTAACGTTTTCGATTTTTGTTTATTTAGGTAGGAAATTTATTTAGCAAGAAATTGCATCATAAAATTTGTGACACAATTGTATGCGCGAGCAATGTAGATGAGAAGCAGTTCACCAGAATTGTCTCATCGCGACACAATTGACTTAGGGCTAGGGTAGGGGCAGTTGCATCACGACACATCAAATAGTGCAACATAATTGACTTTTCAAGTCACATATGTGGCTAGGAATGATGCAATCAAAAGGCTGTGATGCAAGTGTTGTATGATATGACACATTTGAAAGGCAAGTGATGCAATTGCAGTTGTGAGCCGGTAGAAAATGTGTGTGATGCATTTGACAAAACAATGACACAATTTCTTGGTTAATTTTTTTCCCTAGTTTAGGATATTTTGACTTGGTTAACTTAGGTCGAATAGGTTAAATGAAGGTCTTATATTGACATGATAGTTTTCTTGATGATTTTAGGAGTGTCTACCTCCTATCTATATGGGGGAGTCATGACCAGATGTGTTTCGATTGTGGGACTAGTTGGGTGATGAGGAGAGATAGGCATTGTTGGATCTTGGTTTGTTTTATGTTACCTATATGCCCATTATTAGGGAAAACATGGGTATGTTGACATAGTTGATGGAGCAGTGACACTCTGAGACTAGCAACTTTCATTTTCTGACAGGGGAGGTGACAGTCACCCTCAAGGATGTGTACAGGATATTGCGGCTACTGATTCAGGGCGAGTAGGTGTGATATGACCTCGCTCGAGAATTACAGGCGCTATATGAGTATTATGATTGTGAAGATGATGCAGAGCTCAGGATCTAGGGATATGAGATTAGATGGGAGACCCCAACAAAGAGGTTTGACTGATATGATTGAGTTTTGTGCACATTTGATAGTAGGGGTGATGATTCCTGATCGCAGAGGTCATGGTTTCCTAGTAGGATAGGAAGAGATGCTCGAGTCAATGGTTCGGGAGGGTATAGTGTATGCATGGGGATCATGCTTATTGGGTATGCTTTATTTCTTGTTGCATGATATTGCTTACAAGGGAGGAAAAATTATGAGATGTGTGGTCACATTGCTTACAGTATGGGCTTGGGAGCATATAACAGTGTTTTGATCTTCGGTGGTATGACAGCTGGGAGCCGACGCTCCATATTCATACATGTGTCAGGGTGCCCTTACACAGACACATATGGGGGATGTTGGCTATTGGAGGCATGGGTTGGATACATTGTTTAGTTTCATCTAGAGACCGTATAGGACCCGTGATTAATGGGTCAGAGAAGATGATCACTTTCCATGGTCTTGATAGCCCAGGTACCTTATCGGGCAGATAGTTCAGAGCCAACACATTATAGAGATGTATCTTCCTGAGCAGGTTAGACTGAAGTTCAAGGAGAGATAGGGTATTCCCATGGTCACAAAAGAGTTCGCACGATCCTCCCGAGAGGTTCATCCATGGGGGCCTTAGATTGTTGTCAGCATAGTCAAGTAGGAGATTGATTCCCTACAACCATTAGATTGGGAGTGGAGAGGAGGCAATGCTGATGCAGGGACTACACCTAAGTATGATGCCTGGGGCTGATTCATAGGCTAGTACCACTTACAGATCCACAATAGCAAGCACTTGTAGAGTGTCAAGGCAGGGGTTTGAGAGGTTGGAGAGGAGACAGGGGACGTAGGGATGGAGGGAGAGGAGATGGTGGATAGGGGGATGGAGGAGGATGAGGAGATGATGGGGTTGATGGGCGAGGAGATCGGGGAGGAGACCGACACAGGAGGAGGAGGGATAGAGGACGATGAGCGATGAGACAACTACCACTGATCTGAGAGGAGGAGGAGATGGAGGAGGACTAGCCTATGGTGAGGGTAGAGGAAGAGGTGGTGGTACAGAGGGAGAGTAACATGTTGAGATTCATTTTCTATAGATATCACACCTAGAGGTGGAGGTGATGGAGGTTGAGGGACCTGGAGAGGGGGGATAGGAGGAGCATGGAGAGGAGGTAGAGATGGATGAGACTGCGAGAGTCCTCTGGGAGTAGATCATTATGGGGATGGATGAGGAGCCAAAGGAGATGGGGGCCAGAGGAGATGATGGGTTAGAAGAGTAGAGGATAGCCACCTTGCAGGCTTGGGTACAGTTCTTAGAGGCAGAGTTGAGGATTGTGACAATAGAGAGGGATGGCCTTAAGGCCAAGAGGGATACCATGCAGATTGAGAGGGACTTAGCTATCATTAGCCGACAATAGAAAGATCAAAGGATGATTGATTTTACTACCACATGCAGTGGATTTGTCATGGATGTTGCTCGTAAGTATGCTAGGGCTAGTAGAGCCATGTAGTACTATAGGGATATCTATGAGAGGGTGGTACCACCAGAGAGGAGGGAGCCCACATTTTCTGAGATTGACAATAGTTCATGGGGAAGGACCCGTAGTAGGACACAAAGCAGGCACACTCAGAATAGGTCAGAGGGTGAGTCATCTGATGCTAGATGGGCTACTCCATATGACAGGCCATCCACCTCAGAGCATAAGGTTAGAGAGTCATCGCATTGGGAGGAAAGGGATGCCCCGGGGATAGGAGATTAGGGCAGCTCAAGCTAGGGTCTCTTTTGAAGTTATATGTTATACATGGACACTTACATTTTTTTGATTATCGAGCATGCAAGCTCCATGTACACGATACATCATGACATTGTACCTATGACACATTTTTGAGTGATATGTATGATATTATTTTGGCGGCGATCTATGATATGTAGTGTTATGTGATTATGTTTTATGTTTATGATGATGGTATGCTATGGATGTTCATGCTTTTATGATGTTTATTGATGCATTCTATATGATGATGTGATGGTTTAATATGCTTTGTGGGTATGCATTTATGATTATGTTATGAATGTTTATGCTTTTATGATGTCTATTGATGCATTTTATATGATAATGTGATGCATATATGATTATGAATGTTTATGCCATTATGATATGCATGAATGATGAATGTGATAGAAATGACCTATTGTTGTGAATGTGATGTAATATGTAAATGCAATTAATGCTATTGTAATGGGATGCCTATATGATAATGCAAAATGTGATGATTTAGAATGTTTAATATAAATGCAAAATGTGATGATTTAGAATGTTTAATATAAATGCAAAATGTGATGCATAGTATGATATACCATGTTATAATGTACAATGTGATGTTATTGATGTGATGCAATGCAAATGACATGTAATGAAATGTGATGTCATGGATCATAATGTAAAATGCCATGTGATGGATTTAAATGAATTATAATCATAATGCAAAATGTAATGCAATGAAGTGTTAATGTTATATGGATGATATCTATGTTTTATATTTTCTTATGCAAATATATGTAGCTTAATATGGTATTGTTGCCTATGATGAAAATGATTTCTATAATGTTTTCTAACATGACCATGTATGCAAGATGTTTTTGTGTGTCACAGGACTCTATCAAGATGCAAATGGAAGAATTGTTAGCCTGGAGAAGGAAAAAGGAGATGGGATGTTAGATGGGAAATAACAAGGGACCAACTTTCATGATTTTATATTTATCATCATGAAGCATCAAAATTGTTGCAAATGGAACAAAAACACTAGAGTATGAAATTGACCAAGGTGTGCAAGGTGACCATTTGCGAGAGACAAGCAGTCAAAAAGACAAATCCAAAAGAAAAGAAATGCCCTGGCTCATACTCAGGACCCAATTATCCCAGTCTTTTTTCCAAGACAAACCACAGATAGCAAGCAAAGAAAGAGGTCATGATCCATCATTGTCCCTCTAAATATCTTAATAGGACATCCTTGAGGTAACTAGTAACATGACCCGAAACCAATAAAAAAGATAAGACAAACCCAGACCAACAAAGTGTTTTCCAAAGAGATAGTGTTGCCAATAATATTGATAAGAATGCTTGTTATGATTGATTAGGTTGACCAAGATGAATGAATTTGACTAATAAGTTGACAAGGATTGATTGATAAGTTGACAAAGGTTGACCAGTTGATTTGATTGATTGTGTCTAGTTTCAGGAAGGACACATCCTGATTAAGGCAAGATTAATTGACAAGGTTGAAAAGATTGATTGATTTTGATAAAGTGTGATTGATATGATCGATCGATGTGATGATGCCTAATTTTCAAGAAAGGCATCTCCTGTTGGAGGCAAGTAACACATCTAATAACATTGGCAAGTGTTGACACAACACCTAATTGCAAGAAAGACATATCCTGCTTAAGGTGAGTGACCAGATTGACCAAAGACAAAGTCTAATCTCAGGAAGGACACATCCTGATAGAAGCAAGAGATAAGACTGAATGAGGAAAACAACATAATATCCCATTCTGGTACAAGAACAATGACCTATTCAATTGATTGATGATAAGATGATTGATTGATTGAAGGTGAAATATTTGTTTGTTATGTTTTTCTGTTGATTCATGATTTGGTTTGAATGATGATTGCTTACGAACCAAGAACATGACTAGACTCAACAAACCCTAAAGGAATAACCTAGGTGGCCTTAGGGGATCATTGATTGATGGCCTTGCCTATGTTATACACAGAGAGACCTCATAGTTTGACATGACATGACTTTATTTTATTTGACAAATGATTGAGTTATGATTTTATTTGGACAAACCTAAAAGGACTGACCTAATATCTCAAGGGCCCATTTAAGATGAACCTTTCCTATCTAGCAAATGCACAGAGACATTGTAGTTCGACCACTCTAATACAAATTGAATCAGACTCAGATATTGACTCTATTTTTGGAAGTTTTGAAGTTTTTTGATGTTTTTTTTTGGATTTTGATGTTTTATGTGTTTTTTTTTGGATTTTGATGTTTTATGATTTTTTTTAGATTTTGATGTTTTAAAAGGCTAATACCATGTGTTATTTCCCATGACGACTTAAGTCAAGGAATTTCCCCCAGTCAGGCATAGGGCTAACTTATTATGTGTGAGGGGAATCGACGAATAGATGCAAAGGATGGTCATGAAAGTGAAGGATGCTAAATGTCAATGGTTCTTAGGACAAAAGAAGGATGGAATTTTTTTATTATGGGCATGTGATATGTGCGAATGGATGAACGAAGAATGGAAGACCAAATGGAGTGATAGTAGATGGAGGAGCATAGACTGACTACACATGGCACCTATTTTCCAGGTTCTCACCACGATACTTATCCAAAGTGCCATTGAAGTGGTTTTCACTTTTGGACGAATTATTTCTCTTTACTATTTTTTTATTTTTTGATTTTTTTTGTTGTCACCAAGACACCTATTTTCCAGGTTTTCATCAAGGTGACTATTTTTTTTTTTTTTGTATTTTTTGTATTTTTAAGGGGATACTTTGAGAATTAAGTATAGTACTTGCGAAGATGCATGTTGTTGATAGGTTCAAACAATGGTTCTCCTTCAAAAGTATAAAGATGATAAGCACCAGATCCATATGCTGTTGTGATGATATAAAGGGACCAACCAATTAGGTTCAAACTTTTTGGGATTTTCTCTATCTTCTTGATTCTTCATATTTTCTTTCAGGACTAAGTCACCAATGTAAAATATTATAGGTCAAACCTTCTTATTGTAGTTGCATCGAAGGTGATTTTGATATGCTTGCAAATGTGTCAAAGCATTCTGTCTCTTTTCATCCAATAACTCTAGCTCATGTAGATGAGATACACATTATTCTTCTTGATCAATCAACCCTTGCATAGAGACTTGTAGGGATGGTAACTCGACCTCAGTAGGAAGTATGGCTTCAGATTTAAAGATGAGGGAGTATGGAGTGGTTCCTGTAGGGGTGTGAACACTTGTGTGGTAGGCCCATCAATTAGGATTGGGTTGGAGGTGCCAGTCACGACCAGTGTCATTGACATTCTTCTTTAAGATTTTTAGGATAGTCTTATTAGATGCCTCAACTTGACCATTACCTTGGGGGTAGTATGAAGTAGCAAAATGATGTTGGATATGAATTTTTTCACAAAGTTCATGAACGTCCTAATTCTTAAAAGGGTGACCATTTTCTGTAATGATGGACTGCAAAATACCATAGCGACATATAATGTAATTCATGATGAACTTGGCTATTTTCTTTCTAGTAATGTAAGTCAATGGGATGCCTTCAATCCATTTTGTAAAGTATTTAGTAGCAACAAGGATAAAATTATGTCCATTAGAAGAGGTGGGATGGATCTTTCTTACGAGGTTGATGCCCCATTGAGAAAATGGCCACAATGATGTAAGCGGTTGTAGTTCCTAAGCTGGTGCATGTACAAGATCTCCATAAATATGACATTGGTGACATTTCTTCACAAAGTGATAGGTATCGCATTCCATTATAGGCCAATAATATCCCATCCTCACGAGATTTTTGGCTAAGGTTAGACCAATAGAGTGAGCTCCACATATACCATGATGTACCTCTTGTAAGGCTATTTGTGCTTCATTTGAGTCGAGACATCGAAGGAGGGTGCTATCTAAACTGCGGTGGTAAAGGGTATCTTTGATGATGGAATATTTAGATGCTTGTTAGATAAAGGTCTTGCGTTGGTTGAGGGACAAGTCAGGAGGTATGGTTTGGTCATGTAAGTAACTATGTCTTTGTACCAAGGAGATTGAAGACCAAGAAGTTCACACACAAGTTTGGTTTCAGGGACATTGAATGCAAGTATCAATAGTTGTTCTACCAAGAACTCATATTGCGATGCATTGTTGGGAATGTCTAAGAAAGATCCAATTGTAGCCATTACATCAACTGCTTTGTTCTGGATTCTTGGTATCTTCCCAAAGGTAATGGTATCAAAGTATAATATGAAACTATTAGCCATGCGCTTGTAGGGCATCAAATTTTCATCCTTGGTGTCATAATCATCATTAACTTGCTTAATCACTAACTAGGATTCACCATAGACTTAAAGATCCTTGATTTTCCATTTTATTGCCATTTAGAGTACTATCAATAATGCTTCATACTTAGCTATGTTGTTAGTGCACGAGAATGCTATTCATAATGACTTGGGAATGGAATCTCCTTTAGGTGTGATGAACATAATAACATCTCCTAAACCATGACTTGTATAGGATCCATCGAAGTACAGTTTCCATGTTGTCAGTGTTTTTATGACAAAGATTGATTCATCTAGGAAATCAGATATTAAAGGATGATCTATCTTTACTAGTGTGTTTGCAAGTTGATCAACTATCACTTGTCCTTTTATTTCTTTACAGTCATGTCATAATCACTTAAGATCATAACCCACTTAGCGAGTCTCCCTGTTAGAGCTGCTTTGTTGAGAAGGTATTTCAAAGGATCAATTTTGTCTCGTGATTTAGCATGCAATGTCTCAACTTATGTGTTGCAAATACCATTGCTAGACATGCTCATTCAATAGGGCTAGTTCAACTCATATCTGACTAAGGTACAACTGATATAGTAAATTTCTTATTCTTTTCCATCATTGTCATTCTGTGCTAATAATGCCCACAATGCTGATGTAGTTGCTATCACATACAATATCAAATGTTTTCCATCGATCATAGACATAAGAATTGGTGGAGTCAATAGATAAATCTTGATTTGATCAAATGCTTCTTGGCATTTCTCTATCCAATTGAAGGGAATTCCTTTCCTTTACAAATGTTGAAATGGATGGATCTTGTCTACTAGCTAAGCAGTGAACCTACGAATTGATTGTAATCTTCCTTGTAATGTCCTTAACTGACTGATTTTGGTTGGAAGTGGCATGTATAAGATAGGTTTTACTTTGGTAGGATCAACTTCTATTCCTCTATGGGAGATAATATATTCTAGGAGTTTTCCTGATTGGACCCCAAAAACAAATTTCTTTGGATTTAACTTGAGTTGGTACTTTGCAAGTCATGTGAAAATCTTCTCTAAGACTACTAGGTGACCACTTCGTTCTACATATTTTGAGAGAAGGTCATCAACATATTCCTCCGTAAGTATGTGCATATAATCATGAAAGATAATATTCATGGCTCTATGATATGTAGCTCCTGCATTTTTATGTCCAAATGGAATGACATTCGAATAGAAAGTTCCCCAAGCACATGTGAAAGTTGTCTTGAATTGATATTTAGGATAAATTATTATTTGATTATGACCTGAGAATCCATCCATAAGTGATAGCATTTCATACCCAACAATAAGGTCTACTATGATGTAAATGTTTGGTAAAGGAAGATCATCTTTAAGACAAGATTTGTTGAGATTTCTAAAATTCGTTGATACTCTGATTTGACCATTTGGTTTGGTGATAGGTACAAGGTTTGATATCCAATCTGCATAATCAATAGAGCGTATGAATCGAATTTCCAAGAGTTTCTTCAGTTCTACCTTGACAAGGAATGCAATCCGTGGGTGCATTTTTCTTAACTTCTATTTATAATGTTTTAGCATTTGGTAACAATGATAGGTTATGCATAAAAAGTTAAGGGTCCAATCCTGACATATCAACATATGGCCATGCAAAGGTGACTTGTCTTTCTAAAAAGAATGCTATAAACTCAGGCTTTTCCTTGGTGGTCAGAGATGTTTCCAATTGTATAATTCTAGAATTGTCGTGTACCAATGTTCACTTATTCTATTTCTTCTATAAGCAATGGTGATCACTCTTGGTCTATAGCAGTCCTCCATCCTCGAGTGTCTCAGAGAGGTTTTCACCTTCAGATACGTCCTTTATTTTTACTTTTTCATGGTCAGCAGGCGCCTTTCATTTTTCACCTGAAGACCTATTATTTTTATTTTTAATTTTTTCATTTTCACTTTTGCGACTAGAGGACAAGATGACCTCACGAAAGTATGTTGCACAATTGAGTTCTATGGAAAAGCCAACTTTACGGTCCACACTTGGTATTCCTTCACGAAGTCCCATGAACCCAACAATTGCTTCATCATTCTTGAAAGTGTCCAAAATTTGTGTTTCTTGTTGATCCCAATCTATGAGTTGTGGGTAGACAAGGGGTAAGCCATCATCAATATTGTCAAGGGTCATGGTGTAGGTAGATAGGGTAAAGACAGAAGTAGAGTCAACAGGTTCCCAAGAGGCAACATCAATGGTTTCCCAGAAGTGTTTGATCCATTCTTCTCTTTTCAAAGGGACCTTTGGATGGGGACTTGGGGGGTTTTATGGGGAACTAATTGTAAGCATTTGATTAAAGGTTTCTCCAAGGGAAGTCCCATCAAATTTTCCAAAATGTTTATCAAGATCCATGAAAGTAGTGGAGGATAGGGAATCCCGTTCATATTCATTGGAATCAACATCCAAATCCCAAGAGTCCTTGTATGCCTCGATCTCATTTGAAGCATCAACGACCTCACTCGAAGGTAACTCGATATCCAGGATAATCACTTTTATCGATACAAACCCTAACCCTTGAGTCTTTAGCAATTTAGGAGGTTGTAAGGGTTCCAACATTCCTTGTTTGTTTAGACCAAGGCCATTGTGCCCATCATATCCTTGTTATTTCATTATTAGGAACCCTTTTGGATAATGTTCCACTGGCAATTTCTTAGTTTCAACGTCCTCCTCATCTTTGTATAACCATGTGAGAATGTGGTCATCCAAAGATTCTTTGGCTAGTTCCCCCCATTTGGTGAAGGTGGTAGGGGGATTATGGATGATAACTTTAGGCTGTACGGGATGTGGTTTTCTATAAGACTTCGGCGATTTAGGTAAATTTCAATGAAAAAGAGACTCTTCAAGTTATATTCTCCACATCCTTTTTCTTGAATCTGGATCTTTGGTGTGGAAGGTGTGGTAGATGGGGTGGATGATTTGACAAGGGAAGATGGATCAACGTAGTGAGATGGAGTGGCAGATGAAGTGGAAGATGAAGCCTCTCAATTGATGGCACTTGACGTTCAAAATTTCCTTTTAGGTTTGTGCAATATTGAAGGGGATTAGGGTCACTTGAAATAGTAATTTTAATGCCATTATATGGGAATTTGAGGCATTGATGGTAGGTGGATGGGATAGCCCTCATGGCATGAATCCATGTGTAATACCCCTCATACTGTTGAGACTTATTAATTTCTATGTGTTAACTTGATACGTTAATACTATGATGATACTATTATGGTTTGATTTGGTTGGTTTGAAGTTTGATGATGTTGTTGTTCCTTTAGTGGACATGATCGTTTGATGACATTATTAGTATGATTTATGATACTTTGTGTGTTGATTTAATTATTGTTTATTCAAATAGATTTTCATTAATGCTTTATATGTCGATGTGATGATTCTTTGGTGATCATGTTATTTGGATTCAGTATTATTTTATAATGCAATGGTTTAATAATTCTAGTTTTGATGCAGTAGTTAAATATCATGTTATATTATGATTAATTTGGTTAGAAATGATAGCTCGTCATTGATATTATAATTGTTAGAATAGAGTAGGTGAGAGGACAGTGTAGCATCACTCGTTCACGAGTGCCCTGCTACACTGCAATTCCTTCTCACGATAGGATGTTTGACTATATATATATACATGTGCTACTTGACGTTTATTTGGATGCAGGATTGCAGGAATAAGTCTCGATTCCACCTGCTTCGGCAGGAAAGGGCGAGCAATAAATTAACCCAATGGGTAAAAATGTTGAAAAAGGGAGTAGGTTTGGAAGTGTCCCCGTCCCAAGTCTGTCGTCTGTTGTGAGTCGTTGTGTTATGACTGAAGTTTTGTCTTTGTCTTTATGTAGTTTGACTGTTGAGTATTTATTTAATTCTGGGTTAGTGTTTAATTAATTAATCGTATTTCATAAAATAATTAATTAATGTTGCATTGTTATTTGATTTAATTGAGAGTTAGAAAGATGTTAAATTTAAATAGATTGTAAATTAAAAAGTATTTAATTAATTAAAGTGCAAGAAATTAAATTAAAATTAATATTGTTGAGAATAATTAGATATTATCTTTTTATTAATATTTAATTAGAAATTCATGTGAAGATAATATTTGAATTAAATAAATTATTTTAATTAAAATTGAGGATAAGTTATGCTTTTAAAAGCTGTAAAAAGGACCAATAAGAAAAGAGGCTTTTTGAAAAAGAAAGCGGAAGGGCTTTATTGAATCTTTTTTTTTTATTATTATTATTTTTTTTTTATGGGGGGGAGGATGCACACACAAGTTTTGCTCTGTTGTTCTGGATCTGGAAAAGAAAGATAGTTTTGGATTTTGGTGTTTTCTGGTAAAATTATTGTGGTATTGGAAAAAGAAAAGATTGTTCAGAAGAACGTTGAAGGTAGAAGATCGAGAAAAGAGCTACAGGCAAGGATTCGGGAAGAGAGCTGCAGAAGAAAATCGAGAGGAGGCTTCAGAGAGGATTCTTCTTCAGACAAAGGACTCCAGGTTTTCTCCTTTTAAGTTATTAATATTTTATTGTTTTGTAAATGAATCTAGTTGCTAGGTTTTCAAAAAAAAATTGTCTGAATGAAGTCTTGTGATTTGAAAATAAACTTCGTTATTTTTGAAAAGAGGATCTACGATTGGAAACTTGTATTTATTAAATAAATAAGTAAATAAATAAATAAATCAAATCATCTGTAGAAAACTGTAGTAAAACCCTTCATTATTTATTCAATAAAATTTGTTTCTGAAAATTACTGATTGGAAAGAAAAATCAATTTACTGTTATGTTGAGATCATCTCGAAAATTAAAAAAAATCCTATTTATTATTGGTTGAGCTTGCATGTTCTGTTCTATATTTAAATCTGTTGTGAAAATAATTTAGTGTAAGATTGATTGAATCTCTTTTACATATATATCATATTCTAATCCTTTTTGTGTATATACATAAAGAAATAAATATATTTTATTGCTTTCGAATTTCAGATATGATCATAGTATGCATTATGATTTTAAATGTATTTTTTTTCGGAATCATTTCGAATCAACGAAATAGTATTAAAGATGTTATTTAAAAAGTTATAAATTTTATAAATAAAATAAAATTATAATTTTTTTTGTATTTGGGGGAGGGGCGGACGGCTTTCGCCGTACCATCCCCCGACCCCACTGTGAGTTGGGCGCAGCCAACACCGGCTGCGCACAGCAGCCAAGGCTGCTGTACGCAGCCGCGTGGGGGCTGCGGCCTCACCACAGAGGGGACCGCAGTACCCTGCGGACTGCGTACCTTGTGGAGTGTTTTGAAATTTTATTTTTTATTTTTCATTTAAAAAAAAAATCGGATTCTTTTTAAAGTTTATAAATTGAATTAAATTTTAATTCGAAATCAATTTTAATGTGAAATATATATATGTTAATTATATTCGAATTTGATGTATAAAATAAATTTTATAATTTGATTTTTATTAATATTTAGTTTATATAAATATATATATATATATATATATATTATTATAATTTATATATATTATTATATATTATTTAATATATATATATATAATATATATATATATATATATTTATTGAGTTTTTAATTCATTTTTTTTTTATTGTTATAATATTCGAATGTGCTTTAATTTGAAATTGTTTTATAAAATGATTTTGTAATGGGATTATATCAACTTTATTAAATAATTATTTTTATATCTATGAACATTTGTGTTTGTGAGGTAAAAGTATAATTTTGAGAAAATTGCAATGATTAATGTAGTTGTGCAAATTATAAGTATATTGGTGTTGTGAATTGAATCGAATAGTTAAAATTAAAAGATATGAAGTTATAGTGTAATTGTGTGAATTTGAATTAAACGATGTGTTTTGTTTTGAATCGAATATTCTCGAATTGTTGATTTATTTGTTTGATGAAACTATTGAGTTTTGGAAATATTTTTATATGGAGTTGTTTTAAGTAATCGTTTTCTTGAGAGTATTCGTTAAGTCTTGTGGTATTCTCTTCATTGTTTTATTGTGACGTATGGGAAAAACCCTAGGTGACCTTACCTTTCGTAAGAGTTTATGTTATTGTTAAAGGTTTCTCCAGAGATGGAATGTTTTCTATCATGTTTCTTTTATTCTCCATGTCGGGAAAATGGGGTTAAAGGTCTATGTAAGTCTTCCAGAGAAGTTCTCTAGAGTGGGATGTTTGGTGTAGAGGTTCAAATTATGAATCACCTTGATGTATTGTACTATTATGTTGTACCCGGTTTCCACGAATGGGGATTTGTGCCTCCTGAGAAATAGGAGAGGGTAATGTGATTTGTACCTCCTGTGGAAGGAGTGTGTTTTCTGATTTGGTTTCCTCCAGTGTTCGGAGTGAGTTACTTATTTTGTTTCCTCCTTGGATTGGAGAGGTTATGTTGTCCAGTTGCCTTTTGTGATATTGTATCTGGTGTGTTGTCGATAGGAGAGTGGCTCTTTGTGGGGGTCCGGCACACAAAGGGGTGCCAGGGTAACTCACCTAGAGTTTAATTAAGTGATAATCTAAAAGAATTAATGGGGGGGATTTCACACTAATAAAGATAAAAGAATGTCTCTCTCGTGAAGCAAGTGAATGATAAGGCTCGAGATGAGATGGGACGCATAGTTTTGCGTGAGGGTCCGGCGGCCGGTAGAGGCAAGCCAGGGTAACCTAGGATGGGGGTCCGGTAGCCTAGGAAGGTTGAGCCAGGGTAACTCATGGCAATTTATGCATGACACTCTTCCTATGTCGATAGTTAATCAGTTATTGTGCGATGTTCATGATCTTTGTTCTCTGGAAGCATTGTAACCTCGTGTTAAGTGATAATGTGTTGTAGTTGTCAAGTGATGTTGTGTTTGTAGTGGTTAAGTGACTTATTGATTTCTCTTTGGTTATTGTTGCAAGTAGTCTTTGATATTACATCTTGAGTTCATCGATGTTGTGAGTTGGACTTGTTGTTATGTTCTGAAGTGGTGTTGTTGTGCCTTTGGATTTGTCATTGTTGAGTTTTCTAAGTGGTCTTTGATGTTAAGTTGTTCTTTAGGAGTTAGTCTTTGTTATTGTTAGCGTGCTTGGTCGGGGACCCTTCCTTGTCTACTCTCAGCATGGGGGTGGTTGGGTGGAACGTGCTTCGCACCCCATTGGGTTCCCTCTTATGTTGCAGATGTATCTTTTACTTGCAGGTTTTGGCGGATGTTGATGATCCAGTGTCCTTATGTACCAGATTGATGTATATACTTCATATGTAATGTATTCATTGATGTATTGTCTCCCACGTGTGTTGGGATGACCTTGTTGTAAATTGTATATGGGGTTATTGAGTTGTATTTTTAGTCAACTGTATTCTTCTATCATTGGGATGTAATGGTTATTCAAGCCATGTATTTATTCAGGATCATTTGTTATAGTTGGTTATGTTGAGTTGTATCTATCGAAATATGTAACACTTTATATCTTTATAATTCCATGTATTGTCATATGTACATATGTTATTAATATGGATATAATTGATAGATATTTTAAATGATGAAATGGGAATGAATAGATTTACGTAATAGATTAATTATTGTTATCTTATTATCATTGTTATGGGTTAGTGTAGTCATGTCACTTCGTGTACCCCTTTGGAACTAGTTGTGCCTCTTAATACATTGTTATGTTATTTATATGTTTATTATATTCTTTAAAAAAAAAAAAATGTTCCGTTGTTATTAGTTCCTTTGGGGTTCGCACGGCGGGGCGTGACACCATGGGTGGCCAAGGAGAAGATTGTAGTACAAATCCAAATCCAAGACATGAAATCCTATGTTTTGTATTGCTGGGCCAACTCTTATGGGGAGTGAAATTATGCCTTCAGATGAACACTCAACATCATCATAAGCTTTGATCACAATTTTCTTGGTTTGGTCTATGCAATTCTCAGAGTATCCCAATGCTTTCACAAATTTTAGTGAGAAAATGTTTAGACCTGCTCCATCATTTAATAAGAATCATCTGATCTTGTGTTTATTAATGTATACTTCAAGGTGTATCATTGTGATCATATTTTTGGGCAAAAAAGTCTTGCTCAGAGAAGGTGACGTGGTGTGGCATAGCTAAGTATCCAACCATGGCCTGAAATTCATTGGCATCTAGGTTTGCAGGTACAAATGCTTCTTATAATTCTTTATCAAGGATATCTATGTGTTATGGTGATATGTGAAGGAGTTCCAAGATATAAATCTATGCGGGTGTCTTCCCTATTTGATCTAGGATATTATATTTTCTTTTTGGCTGTAGATTAGATGGAGGTCCTAGAATAGTTATCTTGGTTCGTCGAGTGGTAAGAAACATTTTGAACTTGGCTTGTTTATGGTAATGGTGGCAATGCAATCATGATCAAAGGGTCTGATGTTAAGGATAATAGTGCTGTAATCATGTTTGATGGATGCATAATTAGCTTTGTTGTCATTCCTTGAATTGGAGATTTTTCCTTTGTCATGGTCTTGCAAGGGAGTTTTGAATATGGTATGATCAGTGTTGGTTTTAACTTGTGAATCTCCTATTGATATGGTTCCATTCTCAATAAGGTCTTGAATGATATTCTTGAGTGTCCAACATCTAGTTGTTTTGTGTCCTTTTCGACAGGGGTATTCATAGTATTCATCCTCTTTCCACCAATCAAGTTTGATCAATGATGGTTCATAATTTTTGATGTCTGGTAGTGTGATGAAATTAGATTACAAAATCCTTTTGAGGACTGATTCAATAGGCTCACCCAATTGGGTGTATGTTCTCTTGGAATGGGGAGGACCTCTTCGTTGTTGATTGTTTTGGACTGCATTCAATGTTTGGTTTTGACCTCGTGTTTGGGTGTTTGATGTATTTGGTGTACTTGATGAAGAAGGACCTTTGAGATGAATGGTTGGACCTTTGGTTATCATTTTGGCATCAACAAATCTATCATTTGTGATGTTCTTGTTTCCAGATCAGTATTTTCTTTTGTCATTATTGGGATTTGGGGTCTCTTTATTTATTTTGACTAGTCCTTTTGCGACAAGACCTTTTTCAATAAGGATAACTTTCTCAAGGATCTCATCAAAAATTGTGCAACATTGGATTTGAAGACTATTCATCATTTCTTTCTCAAGGTTCTCAACAAACATGGTGACCAATTATTTCTCAGGAATGTGTCAAGGGAACTTGCTAACCAAGCCTTGCCATCTCTGGTAAAATGAGGTAAGTGATTCCCCTTCTTCTTGTTTAGTTTTGCTTAATGTTGCAAGGGTGACATCATTTTTAATGTTGAAGGAAAAGTGATTAATGAATTTATAAACCAGTTCACCCCATGTTCTACTCCTTGGAGGGAGATGTGCAAACCAATCTAGGGCTGGGCTTGTGAGGCTTCGTTGGAATAGTCTCATCAAATAGGTGGGATCATATGAGACTTCCATACATGACATGTTAAATTATCGAATGTATTCTATTGGATCCCCTATCCCATTATACTTAGGAAAAGGTGGTGTCATGAAATGAGGGGGAAAGGGTGACATGTATAGATTTCTATCAAATGGAAAGGGGCACAATTCCTCCATGGATTAAGTCTTATTGTTGGTCCCTAATTATGTATTTGTCATTTGTTGTTGGAGGGCCTATATTTGTTGCATCAAAGTATCTACAAGGGATGGTGTTGCATTGGTTTGATCTGGTGCATCATGGTGTTGGTGTTGAGGTCACATGTCAAATTTGGATTATAATTGGTATTTTGAGGCGCGGTACCTTGGTTACCATATTGATGTGTGTTGTTTTGGTTTGGAATGAAATTGGAATTTAGGTTTGTCCCAAAGGTCATGTTTGCATTTGGTATAGCATTTTGGAATGGAGGTGTACGCCCTTGATTTGTCCCTTGGATTTGAAAATTTGGTCCTTGATTTGTGTTTTGGAAAGGGGGTATGGGTCCTTGATTAGCATTTTGAAATGATGGTGTAGGTCCTTGATTAACATTTTGAAATGATGGGGTAGGTCCTTGATTAATTTTTGAGAATGTATGTCCTTGCAATGTAGGAGTGGGACCTTGATTGGTATTTTGATTTGGGGTCCTTCATGGGACAATGTGAATTTTTCTAGATTTATTTGGTTTATGTTGGCTTGATGAGGGCATGCTTTGAAATTGGAATGAAGGACCTTGATTTGTGTTTTGAAGTGTAGGTATAGGACCTTGATTTGTATTTTGGAGAAAAGATGTGGAACCTTGTGATATAGGACCTTGATTTGCATTTTGAAAAAGGGGATTTGTAAAGGTCTTTCCCATGGAATTGATGAACTTCTAAAAGTGAAACTTTATCCTTGTGTAATAGTATGGGTAACCTTGTTTCCAAATGTAGGGATGCTAGGGATGTGTGTGTTAGTGTTGGTCATGTGTGTAGTTGTCCCAAGTGGTATAGTTGGTTTTGGAGAAATGATGTGGGACCTTGTGATATAGGACCTTGATTTGCATTTTGAAAAAGGGGATTTGTAAAGGTCTTTTCTATGGAATTTGATGAACTTCTAAAAGTGAAACTTTTTCCTTGTGTAGTAGTATGGGTAACCTTGTTTCCAAATGTAGTGATGCTAGGGATGTGTCTGGTAGTGTTGGTCATGTGTGTAGTTGTCCCAAGTGGTATAGTTGACATTTGTTGTGAAGAGGGCATCCCTAGTGCAAATGGATTTTGGGTATCTTCTTCTACAATGGTTGATACATCAAAGCCTTGAGGGAGTTTGGCATCCTTTTTGGATAGTGCATAAAAAAATCTATTAGGGTCATTACCAACAAGTTGATCAACCATTCTTAAACCCTTGGATCTTGGTAGGCTCTTTCAATTTATTCTTGGGTCAATTTCTTGTTGAATTCATCTAGGTTTAGATTGTCCAATGTAGGGTCTCTTTGTGGTGTCTTCCTTTGAGGTGTGGATTGATTTAAATTTGATCCAAGGGTGGTGTCATGAAAAGTGTCACTTGAAAAATCCATGTCCTTTCTTTTGGTTCATGACCTTGTTTCAACCATGTGAGACTTGCAAGTGGGAAGGTAATACAAGGTGATAATGAAGCTAAACTATGTTTTTGGATATTTTTGGAATATAAGGATGAAGGTGATTATGCAAGGATAATAATGACCAAATGGTGAAACTAAATGAAGCTAATGAATGCTAAAGGATGCTAAAGGTTGATTAAATAATGACCAATGATAATGATAAGATGTTAAGCCAATGATCAAGGGTAATGGTGAAACTAAGGTTAAGATGAAATTGAACTACACTTTGGTATTTTTGGGATATAAAGGTGCAAAGTGAAAGTGCAAGCTAAATGCTAGGCTAAACATTGATAAGATGATAATTAAAGCTATGGTCAAAGGTTATGATATGAATCTAAATGAGACTATGGTAATGCTAAGGATATGA
Organism: Sequoia sempervirens; assembly: GCA_007258455.2. Taxonomy (NCBI): domain Eukaryota; kingdom Viridiplantae; phylum Streptophyta; class Pinopsida; order Cupressales; family Cupressaceae; genus Sequoia; species Sequoia sempervirens. The sequence goes on from VDFB02000011.1 coordinate 6,317,451, forward strand.
ATTCTAGGATTTTAGACAAAGGATGGCAACCAAGCTAATATAGGTCCAAGATAGCAAACACAAATGCCATTGAACTTTGTGATAATTAAGAGGATAATTTTGACAAGGTAGAGTCAAGGCTAGGACACAAGCTTGAGACTCAAATTTGACAAAGGTGATAATGAAAAAGGTTGATAAAATGAAGAATGAAGGTCAATGAAGAATTGGATAAGAAATCAAGGACTGTACAAAAGCTTAATAATCTTCCTATGTCAAAATTTTTAAAGGAAGATGCAACCTAAGGCTTAAGTTTAATTTATGCAATGCAAAGGATGGGGAAAGAAACCTATAATGCAATGAAATCCTAAATGGAAAGGCTGGGATGAACTGGTAAAGGCCTGCAAGTCTTTGGTTTAGCAGTTAGGGTCACTATGAAATGAATTGTTTGGATATTAGACAAGGAACTTGCAAGTTTTTGGTTGTCAGGAAATTACGGTTTTGTTTTCTGCAAATGCATCATTTTAGGTTGTGGGTTTCTAGAATGAAGTTATGGCTCAGAATGATAGTTAAGACTCTTTTTTTTGCAAATACGGTTTAGTATAATAGTTGTGGTTTTCCAGTGATCAATTGCAGTACAAAATATTAGTTGTGGCTCTATTTTTGACAATTACAGTTCACAAAATGTTGTTTTTGTAAGGAAAGCTTAGGTGCAGAATAAACTCTCCTAACGCCAAAACCTCAGGGAAGAATGAATATATGACTTTAAATTTTGGAATTACAGTTCAATAAGATACACTTGAAAAGAATTAACAGAAAAGAGAAAAGAACACATACACAATTGGACACTAGATTTACGTGGGAAAACCGGGAGAAAAACCCACCACACCAAGAAAAGCCTCTTTGTATTATAGTAAAGAAAATTACATACAGAGATCATATTTAACTTTCTGATGTCAATTTATAGCAGCAACATTCACTGATTAATCTTGTACAGAACATTAATCTCACAATGCTCTCAGACACATACAATGAACCCACTCAGATCAATCTGTGTTCAGTCGAGCAACCCCTTCGTTTTCTCACACTTCTCTCATCATCAACCATTACAGAGTGTAATCCATTCTACTTACGGCCTGTTCATTTTCCACAACAGAATAGTCGTAACTGTTCAAATTCCAACAGTTCACATTCCGCTTCTCTCATTGGCTCAGTACACACCACTTAGGACAAACATTCGGTCAAAAAGTTCAACTGTATGGCATGTCGGTGAGACACTAGACCATGTCCCCCCGATCCCAAAATACCCGAACACATAGCTATCAGCAAGACCAAAGGTATCGGCGACACCCTAAGAAGTCATACCAATAACAAAACAAGTCTCCCCGATATCACAAGAAAACCAATTGTCCATTGGCAAGAGATCATACCGAATGCAAAACCATCGGCCATATCAACTCTATTGGCAAGACTTCTCACCGGTGTCCATTGCAGAACTATCAGCAAGACCATTGCTATCGCTAGGACTTCTAAGAAGCTCAACCATCGACAATATCCCACATTGATGCGAAATATTAGTAGTCATTAGTTTATAAATAAAAGCCCGAAGACTTTTAGGTATCCACGAGTTAGTCCTTTTATTACCAACTAACTCGTACACCACATTTGACCATCGCACCAAACTGTTGGTCATTCCTTGTGGTCTCCACCACGACACACGTTCACTGCTTGTGCATTTCCAGAGAATGAAGCTGTGAATCTACAATATTCTCAACAAGTCTCCCAGAATTCCAAGTGGTCCCCACATCCGTCGGCTTGTTGCTTAATCAGAGAAAACACAAACTTACAACTTCCACAGTAGGTTAGGAAAATCCCAAAACTACGACATTGAAGGAGATTGACCAGTTGGGAAGTTAAGAGACTTTTGAACTGTGCAACAAGGTTCCAAGGTTTAGGATTTGGTCGGTAGGCTGATAAAGAAGACCAACAAAGGGTAAATCCACCAAGTCTTTAACAGAGATACAAGCCAGCAAGTTGAGGAACAATTTCCAACAATCTCCCACTTGATGAAGACTTACTAGCTTCCTTCAAACTCGAAGTTAATGAAGGTCATGGGCTCCAAGGCCCATCAAACTGGCACACCACTTGTACTTTTCTATGCTCACTGGTTTCGTCAATGCATCTGCAACATTTTCCAGAGCATCCATTTTTTTCTAAAGAGAGCTTTCCATCTTCCACCATATCTCGTACAAAATGATACTGAACATCAATATGTTTCATCCTGGCATGGAAAGTAGGATTTTTCGCCAAACAAATAACACTCTGATTGTCACAGTAAATTGTAATTTTCCCTGCATCAAACCCAATGTTAGAACGTAAATGTTTTAACCAGATTGCCTCTTTACAAGCATGTGTTGCTACCATGTATTTTTCCTCTATAGTGGACAAAGTGACTACAGCCTGCCGCTTACTCATCCAACTAACTGCACCACCATTCATCATGAAAATATATCCACTGGTGGATCTTCTACTATCAATGTCCCCTGCCCAATCAAAATCCACATAGCCTCGAATGCTGAGATTCCTCTATGATTCAACCAAATTTCCATGGTAACATAAAGCATATTATGAAGTGCCCTTTAGCTATCTAAACACTCTCTTCACAACATCCCAATGTGTCCTTCCAGGATTTTCCATAAAATGACTAAGTACTCCCACTGCTTGGGCAATGTCTGGCCTTGTACAGACCATTGCAAACATTAAACTTCCAACTGCACTAGCATAAGGTACTCTAGTCATGTCCTCCATCTCAGTAGGAGATTTTGGATAGTCTTCAACAGATAACTTCGTTCCCTGCAACACTGGAACGACTAGTTGCTTGCAATCAGTCATACAAAATCTCTTGAGAACAATTTTAATATACTTACTTTGACTAAGCCAAAGTTTTCTCCTCTTTCTGTCCTTTGTTATTTCCATTCCTAGAATATACTTGGCTACACCAAGATCTTTCATTTTGAAATTTGCAGACAACTGAGATTTTAGATCAGAAATCATTAACTTACTATTGCCTATGAACAACATATCATACACATAGAGAGCAATAATAAGAACACGATCATTTTCAGCTTTGAAATACACATAGTGATCAAATTTTGATCTTACAAATCTCAATGAAAAAACAAACATGTCAAACTTTTGGTACCACATTCTAGGAGATTGTTTTAATCCATACATAGATTTTTTAACTTGCAAACCAGATTTTCTTTACCTTTTTCCACAAAGTACTTAGGCTGGGACATATAAATTTCTTCTTCAAGATCACCATGAAGAAATGTTGTCTTCACATCCATCTGTTCAACCTCTAAGTCATACGCTACTGCAAGTGACAAAAGAAATCTGATAGACGTCAACTTAGCTAAAGGAGAAAAAATTTCTCCATAATCAATTCCCTCTACTTGGGAATACCCTTTCACAACCAACCTCACCTTATACTTCTCCACACTACCATCCAGACCTATTTTTTTTTTAAATACCCATTTGCAGCCAACAACTTTTCTGCCTTTAGGCAAGGGCACCAGACTCCAAGTATCATTCTTTTCTAATGATGTCATTTCTTCATTCATGGATTCCAACCAAGAGTTTGAATAAGACATTCTAAATGCCTCTTTCACAGTCCTAGGCTCATCAGTGCTAGAAATTAAAGCATAGGCACAAGTAGAATCTAACAAAGAAAACCCATACCTATCAGGTTGCTTTCTTTCACATGTTGACCTCCTCACAGGCTGAGGCTGAGGTTGTTCTTCTTCTTCAGAACTCTCAGAACTACTTGAGCTCTCCTCAGTTCCAGGTACATTTAAAATTTTCAATTCCTCTTTATCTGGTGTCGGAGGAATTTCAACTACATCCTTTTTATTTTCTAATTTTGTCTTTGACTGTAGATCCAAAGTAGAAGGCTTCATCTCATAAAAAATAACACTTTTGCTATATAGAACCTTCTCCGTATCAGGATTCCAAAGCTTGTATCCTTTTATGCCAGCACTATAACCAATAAAAATACATTTAACAGCCTTGTTTTCCAATTTAGACCTTTTTTCATTCGACACATATGCATATTCCTCACAGCCAAAGACATGAATGTGTCTTAGAGAGGACTTCTTTCCAGACCATGCTTCCAAAGGTGTTTTCTCAACAAGAGAGGAATTCAGACAAATGGTTTATTTAATAACATGTTGCAACTGCCTAAACCCAAAACTTCTCCTCCAAGCCAACACTGCTTAGCATACTTCGTGCTCTTTCCATCACTGTCTTGTTGAACCTTTCAACAACTCCATTTTGTTGTGGAGTGTAGGGTGTAGTTTTATGTCTTTTAATCCCATGATCTTTACAGTACCTTTCAACTCATCAGAACAAAACTCACTGCCATTGTCAGTCCTTAAACATTTTATTTTTCTTCCATTCTGATTTTCCACAAGGTTTTTAAATTCCTTAAAATGACTGAACACTTTTGATTTACTTTTCAAAAAATAAAAAAATTCCCTTCTTGAATAATCATCAATGAACGATACATAATATCTTGATTTAGACAAAGAAGGAACATTTACTGGACCAAAAACATCATAATGTATGTAATCAAGTAAACCAGAAGATTTGTGAGGACTGGAGTAAAATGAAACACAATGTTGTTTACCATATATACAATGTTCACAAAACTTGAATTCGAGGTTACAATCGTCAAGCCCTTCAACCAGGTTTTTATTTTTCAAAGTTTTTAAACCTTTTTCTCCAATGTGGCCAAGCCTATGATGCCATAGCATAGTCTTTTTTGCTGGAAGTTTAACTTCCATAGAGTTTGCACTATCAGGAACTTTTTTCTCCTTTTCTCCATGAGTAGCCTTCTGTGACTTTACAGAGATACTATTGCATTGCACATCATGTGCATCCAACTTATACAAGGTACCAATATGAGCACCCCTAGCTAGCACCATTGAGCCTCTAGTCATTTTGCAGCCATTTCTAGAGAATGAGACTTGCACTCCAACATCATTCAGCTTACTAACAGAAAGTAAATTTTGAGCTAGACCTGGTATATGCATTACATCATTGATTCCCTTCACTCTTCCATCAAGGAACTGAATTCTGACTCTTCCATGGCCAACTATTTCTAGAGATGAATCGCTTGCCAAATACACCCTTGCACCGTCATATTTTTCATACTTAGTGAACCATTCTCTATGAGATGTCATGTGGAAAGATGCTCCAGAATCAATCAGCTAGACACCATCTGATGCCTGAGTAGCCAAGGCTACAATGAAAGCGTCTGCATCACTCTGAAGAATCATTGTCGGAAGAATTCTTCTTCTTCTTTTTCTCCTCTTTGCAATCCTTTCAGACATGACCGGTTTCCCACAATTCCAGCACTTCACCTTGGAATTCTTACCAGAGACTTTGATCTCCCTTCTGATTTCAATTTGGACTTCTTGTCCTTCTTCTTGCCTTTTTCTTTTGATCTGCCTTTAAGCAAGAGCCTCCTTTTCCATCTCAGAATATTTTCTTCTCATCTCTTCTGATAACAAAGAAGCAACAACATATTCCATCTTAAAAGTGGATGTCATACTCCCAATAGCCATCACCAAGTGATCCCAAGAATCTGGCAAATAACATAACAATAGCATACAACGATCTTCTTCATCAATCTTCACACCCACAGATGCTAACTAAGCAATCAACATGTTGAAAGCATTCAAATGATCAATAACAGATGCTCCTTCCTGCATTTTCAAAGAGTACAACTTCTTTCTCAAGAACAACTTATTCACCAAGGACTTGCCTTGATAAATAGCTCCCAGTCTTTTCCACAAAGAAGATGCAGTCTTTTCTTCATGAACATTTAGAAGAACAAAGTTTGCTAAACAAAGCCTTATCAGCCCCTTTGATTTTTGATCTGTGAGGTCCCAATCCTCTTGCTTCATGCTAGTAGGTTTTGTTCCATACACAGCAAGCCAAAGATCACAGTCAACTAATAGATCTTCCATTTTAAGTTTCCACAACTCAAAATTGCTACCATTGAATTTCTCAATTTCAATCTTTCCTGACGTGCTTTCCATCTTAATCTGTAATTTGAATTACCAGACTTCTACAAGATTCCCACTAAACAAAATTAACTCAAAAAATCCAACGTACCCACAAGGATAACACAACTGGCCAGGCTCTGATACCACTTTTAAGGAAAGCTTAGGTGTGGAACAAACTCTCCTAATGCCAAAACCTCAGGGAAGAATGCAGATATGACTTTAAATTTTGCAATTAAAGTTCAATAAGATACACTTGAAAAGAATTAACATAAAAGAGAAAATAACACATACACAATTGGACACTAGATTTACGTGGGAAAAACCTTACGGGAAAAAAACCCACCACACCAAGAAAATCCTCTTTGTATTACAGTAAAGAAAATTACATACAAAGATCAGACTTAACTTTCTGATGTCAATTTACAACAACAACATTCACTGATCAATATTGTACATAACATTAATCTCACAATGCTCTTAGACTCATACAATGAACCCACTTAGATCAATCCGTGTTCAGTCGAGAAAACCCTTCGTTTTCTCACACTTCTCTCATCATCAACAATTGTAGAGTGTAATCCGTTCTACTTATGACCTATTCATTTTCCACAATAGAATAGTCGCAACTATTCAACTTCCAACAATTCACATTCCACTTCTCTCATTGGCTCAATACACACCACGTAGGACAGACATTCGGTCAAAAAGTTCAACTGTATCGCATGTCGGTGAGACACTAGACCGTGTCTCCCCGATGCCAAAATACATGATCACATAGCTATCGGCAAGACCAAAGGTATCGACAACACCCTAAGAAGTCATACTGATAACAAAACAAGTCTCCCTGATATCACAAGAAAACCAATTTTCCATCAGTAAGAGATCATACCGAATGCAAAACCATTGGCCAGATCAACTCTATCGGCAAGACTTCTCACTGGTGTCCATTGCAGAACTATCGGCAAGACCATCGTTGTCGCTAGGACTTCCAAGAAGCTCAACCATCGACAATATACCACATTGATGCAGAATATTAGTAGTCATTAGTTTATAAATAAAAGCCCAAAGAATTTTAGGTATCCACGAGTTAGTCCTTTTATTACCAACTTACTCGTACACCACATTTGACCATCGTACCAAACTGTTGGTCATTCCTTGTAGTCTCCACCATGACACACGTTTACTGCTTGTGCATTTCCGGAGAATGAAGCTGGGAATCTACAATATTCTCAACAAGTCTCCTAGAATTCCAAGTGGTCCCCACATCCGTCGGCTTGTTGCTCAATCAGAGAAAACACAAACTTACAACTTCCACAGTAGGTTAGGAAAATCCTGAACATCGTGACATTGAAGGAGATCGACCAGTTGGGAAGTTAAGAGACTTTTGAACTGTGCGACAAGGTTCAAATGTTCAGGATTTGGGCGATAGGCTGATAAAGAAGACCAACAAAGGGTAAATCCGCCAAGTCTTTAATAGAGATACAAGCCAGCAAGTTGAGGCACAATTTCCAATTTTTTTTGGAAGTGTTGACGTTTTTGACCTAGTTTTTGAGTGGATTTTGACTATTTTTGATGAAATTTGATTAGAAAACACATAATACAGTCACAAGCACTTGTTTTTGGTTTGGTTTTAGATGTGAAAATGTTTTGATTTCAAAGTAAAACACATAGACAACAATGCACAATCCTTATGTAAACCACTAGTTGATATCCCCACTTGGATTTCTCTATCCACTTAAACAAGGCGAACAACTAGAGACTTTGTGGCACTGGCTCCCTTCCACAACACTCACTTCTCAAGCTCACTAAGTCTCATTCCCCAAAGAGGAATTATTGTCTCTACACATGCTTAGTGAAGACATGGGGCACCTTCAGAGGTCTGACCTCCAATGATCAACGAGCGTATAAAAGGGTTTTTGGCCACTAGCACAAATTGGTTCTTAATAAAGGAATTTGTTCAAGGTGTCCATACATGTGGAAAGATTAGCTCAAGACTATGGTCAGTCAAGAGGTCTCTCAATCCTTTCCCTAAGGAAGTATTTTAATGTAGCTCACAGGGCTACTGAGGGTGGCACTCATTGGTATGACACATCTACCTATTGCTAAATGAATTTCATCAATAAGCACATTTCTTATATAGTGGTTTGGAAAATCTTGGCCTTAGCTTTGTTACCGCTTGGGCTGTTCCCACCTTTCGAAGCAGGGTGGTAGGCCCTCTAAAATAAAGGTAAACAAAAGTGAGGAAGTACACTATTTTTGATCTCCCATATTGCATGGAGTGCAAGGAGAGAGCATACTTAGTTCCTTTTCCTCACACTCACATGGGGTTCATTTTAAGCCCAAAATTCAAATGAGGGGTGTGATTATAAAAATTCCAAAGAGGTACTTTTGATCCTCAAGATCTCCAAATGGTGCAAGAGGATACCATACACACTCTATGACAGTTTTCAAATCACCAAACATGAAAGACCGTTGTAAATTTTAACCTTTCGCTAATGATTTGAAGATACTTGGATTCTTTTTTATACCAATGAAATTTGATGCAAGTTCATTTTAATTCCCATGAGTGAAAAGATGCATTTTTTTGTTCTTTTTAAATCCTTATGAGTGAGATATGAAAGTTCATTTTAACCTTATGGTCTTGATGCAAGTTGTAGCTGGAAAAAAACAAAAATACAATTAGTTAAATCTAAACTAATAAAAGAGCTCAATTTTTTTTGTTGTTTCTAAAGAAACAATTTTTTTTGGAACTCTATAACTCCAAAGCCACATGCTGAAAATAGACAATTAGCAACCGAAAACCCCACTCTACTTGAAAACCCAAAAGAAAAATTGAACGCAAACAAAAAAAAATCTTTTTTATACCAAATAGGTAGTTGTGTCATTCAAGACTTTAGATGCGTCACTGTGTTGTGTCACATCAAAGCAGTTGCATCGTGATCTTGAATTCAAATTTCTTTCCCAAGAATGTGTCATTGTTTTCAATAAATGCATTGTTATTTTGAACTTGGTTACCCTCCAAACAGTTGCATTGTTATTTTCAACAGATGTGTCGTTCCTTATCACTTACGTTGCTACACGTCTTAGTTGCGTCATTTCATAAAAAAACCTACAAAAACAAAAAAATATCATATGGATCCTACAAAATCTTGTCTTCACATTGGGTTCACCAATGTAAGATGGGGAAAAACAAGCTAGCCTAGATAATAGCGACAACCACAACACTACTAGGCTAATAACCCAATCTAAACAAAAGAAAACAATCAAATGGAGAAAGAAAAATGAAAGCAAGGAAATAAAGAACTCCCCATTGAAGTTGAATCACTTCTCTTGTCTCTCCTTCTTTTGCAAATATTCCCTCAAATTTGTAGTCTAACTTGTGCAAATACCTACAAATTGTAAGCAAGAAAGTTGGAGATAGTGGTTATTATGGAAAAAATGGAGGAGAAAGGCTTCTTTTATAGACAACCATTCGAATGGACAGACAAGATCAATCTTCTAGAAAGATTCCAAGATCAATGGATGAGAGGACATGCAACACAGAGAGGGGGAGGTTACAAAACAAATGTTCAAGATTAGAAAGAGCCCAGAGATGATCGACGATTGAGATTCACAAAATGAGATAGTGGAGGGATAATGGTGAAATTAGAAATTAGAAATCAATTAATTCATGAGGAAGGAATCTTTGGACAAGTGGAGGCACAAATATTTTTTTTTTCAAATTATTTATTTTGAGAGAAAAGAAAAGGCAAGTTGGAGGAAATGGACATTGAATTAAAATGATTTATAGAATCAATTTTAATTAAATGGGAAAATGGACATGAGACATAAATAATTAATTTAAGTTAATTATTTAATGGAGGAAAGAAATGTCATGAGATAATTAAATAATTTCGACAATTATTTAATTATGGAGGAATAGGAAAGGTCAATGAATAGACAAATAATAACAATTAATATTATTTGACTATAGGCGAATGATAAAAGACAAATAATGAAATAAATAACGATTTATCTAATTATTGAAGAAAAAGGGGTTTTAGTGACACAATTAAATTTATTTAATTGATCAAGACAAAATAAAGGTTAGGAAGTGAATTAATTAAATAATTAAAAATTATTTAAATAATAGAAGAATGATGAAGAATAATTAAATAATTAAAATTATTTAATTATGTGGAGACGAAGACCAAGAAAAATGTTGATTGTAGACTAAGACATTTTTCAATGTATAAAAACACAGAAGAAGCACAAACGACCTTACAAGAGGTACACAAAGGTATTTGTGGGTCCCACTCTAGTAGACCTAACCTAGTCCAAAAGTTGTTGAGAACAGGGTACTACTGGCCCTCCATGGATCAATATTGTATTCAATATTCTCAAAAATGTCATCAATGCCAGCAACATAGTTTCCTCGTTGACACACCAACACATGAGTTGAGACCCATCACAACACCATGGCCATTTTTGCAATGGGGATTAGACCTGATAGGTAAGATTTCTCCTGCTTCCTCTAACAGGCATAAGTTTATGATCACTGCAACAAAGTACTTCACCAAATGGATAGAAGCAATTCCAATGACCTACATCATTGGAAAATAGATATCAAAATTCATTCTGAATTATCTAATTTGTAGGTATGGAATTCACCAAATAATTATAACGGACAAAATGACACCCCATTAAAGAATCAAAATGTCCAAGAACTGTGTTCCAAATTCTCTATCCAACATAGACTCTCCATGCCCTATTACCCCCAAGGAAATGGTCAGGCTGAAGCGTCTACCAAAACCATCTTGAAAATACTAAAGAAGACCATTAATGAGGTCGGCTGTGATTGGAATTTGCAGCTAAACCCAACTCTATGGTTCTATCAAACTAGCATCCAAACACCTATAGGTACCACACCATTTTCCTTGGTTTATGGATCAAAAGTAGTCTTACCTATCGAGGTTGAAATCCCCTCATTACGAGCCTCACTAAAAGGAATGGTCAGCAACAAAGAGTACCAAGTATCCAAATTAGATGAGTTGGAGCTCCTAGATGAAAGACGTCTGAGCACGTTAAACCATCTATAGGTTTATCAGAATCAACTAAAACTAAGCTACGACAAAAGGATCAAAGAAAAAAACTTTTAGGTAGGTGACTTGGTCCTTAAAGAGAATCAAAAAGTACAACCGAATCAAGATGGAAAAGGAAAATTTGAACCCAATTGGTTAGGCCCATTTATCATCATAGAAAGCTACGATTTTGGAGCTTATCAGTTGGATAATCCTTAGGGAGAACCCTTAGCCAAACTGTTGAACAATAGCCACCTCAAGAAGTTCTATACATGAGGCACGTCAGAATATCCTAGGAAAAAGGGTAAAAATCAAAAAAATTAAAAAAGATAAAAATCCAAAAAAATAAAAAAGATAAAAAAGCAAGAAAAAAGAAACAAAACATTCTTCCAATGAAACCCACTTTTTGGCGCTTCTAGAATAGGTACCATATTGAAAAATTGGCAAACAGGCGCTATGTTTGAATGAGATTTGCATTGTTATCTATTGATTTGCACTTGAAGGAAAATATATTACTGCATACCTCTAAATATATCTTGCTTTTATTAAAATAATATATTAGTGTTTTCATAATATATCTGACCATATCTCTACTCACTTATATCAAAGTTAACCTAGGGAACTATGGCTTAGCTCTTTGATTTCCACAATGTCAGACTTTTGTGGAAAGTATTTGGCCTTGTTATACATATTCTTAGTTTTAAACTTTAATTGAGACCTTTTATGTGGTAAAATTCACTCACATTAAATCAAAGTTTAATCAATTCAACCCACAAAGTAGGTACACCTTGGTCCTATTCTCAAAACATCTTGACTTCCAAACAACAAAGAGAAAATAAGGAAGTACATACTTAAGTTGTTTCTATTAAAACAATTTTGGGTATAATACACCTTCAAACATCATACCAAAGTTCTATCATCAAACAAACATTGGTCTCTTAGGTTTAAATACTCAAAGGAAAAAGCATGTCTTTCAACACCTTGATCTTGTCACAAGTCAGTCTTAGGTTCAAACATGAGGATCAACCAACACATCAAAAAATTTGATATCTCATCTCACCAACAACTTTAAATTTTGGACAAAAAAGCAAATCTCGTAGACCTAGGTTTTCATCAAAGCATCATCTAGTTTAATTATATGTTTGGAAATGGATCCTTTTTCATATATTTAGTTAGATTAGCACACATCATTTTGAACAATTTTATCCTAAAGTCACAAGTCTTCTTTTAGGATTCACAAGTTCATCAGCATCCTTATCAAAACACAAACATCAAAATTTATTTCTAGTGTTGTCCAAAATTAGGAGTTCATCATTCACATCATCATCCTTTTATCATTCACATCATTGGTCCTAAACACCTTTGGGGTTTACTTCTACAAAAAAATGAATCAACTCATGAGTTTCAACAATACAAATCACACCGCACTACTCCCAAAGTTGATCCAAGTTTTATGGCAACAAGGTCAAAATACAAGAGAGACATGGAGCAAAACTAAAATTTATCTACCATGAGTGATCCAAACCTTACAATGCAAGAATTCTATCCTAGAGGTTTCACCACTCCATCACAGAATCCACCTCAATCTTCATATGAAATGGGGTATGAAGTAGAGGATGTTACCAAGAATCCCAATGAACTTAAAATAGAGGAACTACTTGAGTTGAAACAAGATCCCAAGACTCACCATCTTATCAACACTATGATGAAATTGAATCCAACCCAATACATGTTAGCCTTGTAAAAGGAAGGAGCTAAATTCCCTCCCACCTTTGATTTGAACACATTAAGGGAACAAGCTTTGGTGAATTTTGCATCCATTCCTCAAAAATCTCTCACACAACTCTTGGTCCAAAATGTTGTTCAATCTATCGCTCAACCATCTTCACTACATGTACCAAGCTAACCTTTAACTTCTAGGATGGTTTCATCTAGTCTTCCAACTCAACAAGGAACTCAACTTGGTAACACTCAAAATCTAGGGAACAATATAAATTTGGGTACTCAAAACATAATCATCCCCCAAAAAATCTCCATTCCACAACACTCTCAACATCCAAACATGCCAATTACATCACATATCCACAACAAAAATGTGGCACCAACATTTCATGCCAAACCATATTCTTCAATCACAAAAAATACCCAAAATGTTCAAACAAATGTCCCTAGTGTTCAACAACCCCGAGAAAATATCCAAGGACAAGTGAACACAACATTTCAAGGTCAATCATCAACATTGCAAGGTCAATCATCACAAAACCATCCAATTGATCCCAAAATCAAATCATCAAGATAATCCTCTAAATCAATTGATCCCAAATCAAGGTATGCCACTAATATCACACAACACCAAGTGGCATCATATCTAGTATCCCAACCTTTGATTCAAGGAGTCCCTCAAAAAATGAAAAATCAAATGGGTCCTTAAACTTGCATTCCTCCATCATAATCCCAAATTTTGTAAGGATTGATAGCACAACAAAATCAAAGAAAAGTTTCACAACAAGCCCAACATGTACCAAATCAAAGTAAATTTTCCAACAATCAAAAATTGATCACACATCAATCAACCCAAAATAAACTTAATCCTCCATCACAAGCCACTCATAACATGATTCCCAAAAATCCACCCCTTATTCCACAAAATCAAAATATCCCATCAAGACAATACATTCAACCAAGCCAATATGTCCGAAATTAAAACACCATTCCATCACCTCAAGGACAAAATGATTTGGCTTATCAACAATATATTGTGTATCAACAACAACAACAAGCTCAATTGCAAGCCCAACAATAAGACCAATTGCAAGCACAATAGGCACAAGCTCAATTGTAAGTACAACAACAAGCTCAATTGCTTGCACAACAATAAGCCCAATTGCTTACACAACAACAACAAGCCCAATTGCAAGCACAACAACAAGCTCAATTACAAGCACAACAATATTCTTAACAACAACACCAACACCAACAAGGCTTGTACTACAACCAACAACTATTTGCAAATTCACAACAAAATGTCTTGAACCAAAATTCACAAGGAGCATACAACACACCACCACCATTATCACCATTCAATCCGCAATACCAAAACTCCCACCATACACACCATACAATAAACTTAACACAAACACACCCCATTATCAAAATACAACATACAATTCATCTACCGTTATCAGAAATCAGAATGCTTACACAAAAAATTCAAGATATCCAAGCTGGAAAAATGAAGAAATAGTATGCACAACGAGACTTGTGTCCATATCCTTTTGATCATAATATTGCAATGATACCGTTCCTACTAGGATTTGAGATCCCCAATTTTGAAAAATACAAAGAGCATGCAAATCCAGAAGATCATATCAAGTAGTTTTATTTGGCATGTATGGAAGTAGCATACAATGAATCCCATTTGATGTGTCTTTTCCCACGTAGTTTGGGAGGCCAATCCATAGAATTGTTTTTACATCTACCTACTGGAATCTGAACTTTTCAATAAATAATAGATGAGTTTGTGGATCACTTCTCCAACAACCTTGATATGGATGCAAGTTTGGAGGAACTATACACCCTAAAACAAAACAATGGTGAATCATTTACAATTTTTTTGCAATGATGGAGGCATAGGGCTGGTAAATACAAATGGCCAATTCTCAAATAGCAATAGATAGAGATCATTATTGCCAATGTGGACACAAATTTATCCTTCCAACAAATTTATCCTTCATACAGAGAACTCATCCCTAGGGGTCTTAACATTGAAAGAGCCCTCATCACACAAGGAGCCACACAAGCATACAAATATATCCGTCCATTATCTAGTTCTAATGACAAGCTTCACATATGGGCCAAAAATAAGAACATTACTAATGGTGGTGTAGTTGATGCAAGAGTGGTTTTAAGTGCTCCAAAATAGAAAAACATCCAATAAACGAATCCACAACAAAACACGCAACAACCAAACATGAACCCGCAAAACAACCAACAAATAATCAATAATGCCAACACCCAAAGAGGACCAACCCCTCAAAACAATTATCCTCAATGACGTAAGTACACACCTTTGGGGGAACCTATTAAAGTGGTCATGCAAAATTAGTGCAATCTAATCTCATCACTCTCCCTAATTATCAAAATTACCAAGAACCTCAAGTTAAACCACCATGGTATAACGAGAAGGATCTTTGTGATTTTCATAAAATCAAGGGACACAAGACATTGAGTTGCATGAAATTTAAAAATATCATTCAAGATCTTATCAACAATGGAGATGTAACTGTGGATCAAAAATTATGAAATGAAGACCTTAAAATAGACAAGAACCCGATGCCAAACCATAGCAAGGGAAATGATAATGCAAAAGGGAAGGATTACCACAATGTAGGTCATGTTTATAACAATGTGGTAGCGTCTTGTGATCATTTTATATCCATCATCATAATCAAAGGGTCTAGTGTAGAGTGTGGAGTCACCACACATAGAGGAAAGGTCACTATCCAAGGAGCACCATCACAACCTAGGGCACCACCCTCACTACCAAATTCAAATCCCAATAATTATAGTCTCTTGGACCAATTGAATAAGACCCCCACCCAAATCTTCATCTTGGGGTTACTGAAAATATATCCTACACATAGGGACATCTTAGAAAATGATTTATCATCATCATCCGTACCTAATAATCTTGATAGAAAACAATTCCAAGCTATGGTTGGATGCATCACCACCCCTCATCTTCTCACCTTTTCTAAGAAAGACCTTCCCACACAACCATCACACAATTGTGTATTCCACCTTTAGGTCCTCACTCACAAAAACAAAGTTAAAAGAGTCTTGGTGGATGGAGGAGTTGGTCTTAATATTTGTACTCTTCAACAAATCAAGAACTTGGGCTATTCCGAAGATGTCATTGAAAAGGAAAAAGGGGTTACTATAAGGGAATATGATGATTACGAACGGGTTTATGAAGGCACAATCAAAATCCCCATCCAATTAGGACCCGTAATTGCAAAAACTACTTGTCAAGTGCTTGACCTTGACCTACCATATAATATTCTTCTAGGTTGTCCATGGATCCAAACCATGCAAGCTGCAGCTTCCACATACCATGAATGCTTTAAATTTCCCTATGAAGATAGAGAAATCACAATCCATGGAAATCTTGAACCCTTTTGTTATTGCAAGAGCCTAGAAGAAAAGTACTATATCATCCTTCAAGTGCTTAAGAACGATGAAGTGCCAATACCATCCTCATTCATTGACCCATCTTCCCTAGCTTCCACCTCCAACTAAAAAGCACCCATCATGCAAAACATCCTTGATATCAAAGCAGTGATCAAAGAAAATGGTTGTGGAGACTATAACTTGAAGAAGGATTGTTTTGTAATTGGAGAATTTACTCTTTCTCCTAGATCTCATGGGAAGCCTCAACCTATTGATAAGGTATCTAAGACAATCAAGATAACATCTACCACTTTCAAAAAGTGGGGAGATTTGAACAAAGAAATCATTGATGAGGATAATGTATCATAATTGTTATATCAAGATAACATACCCAAACCCATTCTTCCAATGGAGGATGACAACAAAGGACTACAACTGATGATGGGTTAGGTATACACCAAGAATGAAAAGTTGGGACAAAATAATAATGGTTTGATAAAACCTCTTGCTCTTGAGAAATGACCTAAGAATCTTGGTCTTGGATGTACCACAATCAAAGTGACCATTCATGGCAAGGGTGTTTTTGTTAAGGGAGTCAAATCTTCCTCTTGGTTACCTACATTGCATAGTGATACCATCGATGACTCCCCCTTCGATAACACAAAACTATTTGAGGATACATGTATATTCATGATAACCACTACATCCTTTGCTTCCAACAACCAAATCACTAAATTGAAACTAGTCTACTCTCAACTTATAAACTGGGACCAATGAGGACCACCTATTATGGATTCATTCAAAAATGATGAATCTATATTCGAGTTCATGGGGCTTCATGACCATATACCATATGGAGATCACAAATTAGGTTTTGAAATTGAACTAGATACACAAGCTTACTATGGGGAAGTGATTGAATCTCTTAGTCACAAAATGGAAAAGTATGAGAATAATGTCTTGATCCTTAAGTGAAAGCCACATAGTGGCACTTTTTGATCTTAAAATATAAAAAATAAAGGATGCATATGATGGTGAACACCTCTTTGAGGCATCGAAAGATGAGGGGTTCAATCTTACCCTTAGTGTGATACATCAAGAAAATTTAGTAGTGCTTGCCGAGAAATCCAATCCACTAAATGTAGGGGCAGATGAGGTACCTCAAATTATTTTCTATGCAGAATCACTCTTGGATGAAGAGAAAAAGAACTTGGTAGCTTTCTTGAAGGAATGAAAGATAAATTTTGCATGGTCGTATGTAGAAATGTCGGGCCTTGATCCTAAAGTAGTTATTCACCATCTTGTAATTTATCCTCATGCTAAACTAGTAAAGTAGAAGTTGAGAAAGATGCATCTATAGATAGCATTGTTGGTCAAACTAGAATTAAAAAAGCTTCTTGACATGGGATTTATCTAACTAATAGATTATCCTGAGCGGGTTTCAAGCCTCATACCAATATCAAAACCCACTAGGGGCATCAAAATATGTATTGAATTTAGGGATTTAAACAAAGAAATTCCTAAGGATGACTTTCCACTTCTGAATATTGACATCATTGTAGATCTGATTGCTGAACATAAGATGCTTTCACTCATGGATGGATTCTCAAGGTACAATAAGCTCATGATATCCAAAGAAGATCAACATAAAAAAATGTTTAGCTATCCCATGGGGAACCTATTGCTAGAACGTGATGCCATTTGGTCTACAGAATGATGGAGCTACCTATCAGAGAGCAATGCCATTAAGTTTTCATGATATGATTCACAAGAATTTAAAAGACTATGTGGATGACATTTTAGGCAAGTCAAGAACAAGGAAAGAGCATCTATAAGTGCTAGGGCCAATATTTGATAGACTCAAATAGTATAAGGTGTTGTTGAATCCAAAAAAGTGTATCTTTGGCATAACATCAGGTAAAATCCTAAGATACATTGTGTCAAGGAGAGGAATTGACATAGATCCAACTAAAGTCAAAACATTTCTGGATATGGAACCAACACAAACACTAAAGCAACTATGAGGGTTACAAGGGAGATTGCAGTCCATCAAAAGATTCATAGCACAACTGGAAGATAAGATTCATCTCTTTTCTATCCTTCTTCACAAGGGGGATAGCCTACAAATGGGATGAGAAATGTAACAAATCATTCCAACAACTCAAACATTCCCTACTGATACCTCCCATCCTTATGCCACCAATACCAAATAAACCTTTTATTTTGTATATCTAAGCTACATTAGCAACTTTGAGTGCTCTTCTTGCTCAACATGATGAAATAGGGGAGGAGAGAGCAATTGACTACATCAGTAGGACTTTGTTTGGATACGAGCTGAACTATTCATCTAATAGGCTTTCCTAGCAATGGTTTTCACTACACAGAAATTTAGGCAGTACATGCTTTCACACCAAGTGAATCTTATCTCTAATATCGATCCATCAATGTATTAAATTTCCCTATGAAGATAGAGAAATCATAATCCATGGTGATCTTGAATCCTTTTATTATTGTAAGAGTCTAGAAGTAAAGTACTATAGGATCTTGCAAGTGCCTAAGAATGATGAGGTGCCAAAACCCTCCTTATTCATTGATTCATCTTCCCTAGCTTCCACCTCTAAATCAAAAGCACCCATCATAAAGAACATCGTTTATATCAAAGTGTTGATGACAGTGTCACTCGCAACAACAGTGTAGATAAAATCCTCACAAGAAAACTGTGAAGAACCTATCTTTACTTGAAATATTGAATTAGGGAAACCTAAGGTGTCCATGTAATAGGGAAAGGTTGACTTAGCTTAATCCCAAGGCTTCAGTAATTAGGTCTTGACCATACTAGATTTGCTTCAGGGTATGATGTGATATTGTTGTTAATCTCAAGGGGTCTATGGTTATCTGCAGTTTCATTAAAAATCATTAGCATCAGATAAAATATTTCTAGTTTGATCATAAAATAATCTCATGAAATCAAAATATTTGCAATAATATTTCATGAACATCAAACAATTTTTCTATCACTTAAGTAGATTTAGCTTTATACATTTAGCAATTTCATAGAAACGAAAGATATTCAATAAATTTCCATTCATTCATCTATTTTTTGGAACATTTTTAGAAATTTAAACATCTAATCTAAAATAAATCATCAAAATGCTAAAAAATAAAATTTCTCCTGGTTATTCTCCATGCATGCCCCAAGATTTAATCAAATCAAAGAAAACTATTTTATACTTCACCAGATTACTTCACAGCTAGGCATAAAATGGTGCGAGCTTTTAAAGAAGGGGGTTTAGTTTGGACATTGAGTAGGTTCTGTATGCACCCTTAAAAGATCCAACACATAGTCTTGTTCGACTGAACAAACAAACTAGCTACAAAGATACATGAGATAGGTAGCTATCAAATTGGATTTGATATTGATTAAGTTCTATGTGCATACAAGTTTTTAGTCCGGTATGATTCAAAAAATAGGAAAAAAGAACAAAAGATAGAGAAGTTTTGGCTCTTCTGACATCCACAAATTCTGAACTTAAAAATAAAAGTAAAGCGATAAATGACCTTTTATAGGAACAAGGCCTCAAGAGTTCAAACTTAAAGTCTATCAAGAGAATAAAAAATAGTAAATCAAAATGTAGCATGTGGCATATGCCAATTGTCATTAGAATCTTCTAGACAAATTAAAAGCTTTGACTTCTTCAGCAGCAACAACCTTCAAATTTAAAATTTGGTACACACCACTCTATAAAACAAGGCTATCAACATTCTTTAGAATACTAGATGGGAAACTTCTATCAGGATTAGGAACAACCTACAAAATCAACTTCAACAAAATGTCTTTTTGACACTTTTGGTATTCGATATCCAGTACTTCCTCATATCACTTAGAGCTCTGGTTCCGGGAACCTTCATTTTTATTCAGCTAATACTCTTAGAAAGAATTTAATATTTGATACATGTGCTCTTTTGAAATTACTTGAAATGCCTTCCAACTAAACTTGAGCCTAGTATAATCTTCTAATATCCAGAGTATGTTGACATTCCTTTGCACTTTCTCTATTTCATACTTGACTATAGTATTTCTGTAATGTATGATCTCATCAATGACTTCTGGGGTTAACAATTAAACAAGATCTTTATTTATTCTCTCAATCCATTCCTTAAAATCTTTTGCTTCTTTACCCTCCTATCTTATATTTTGGGAATCATAATCTTGTCATGCTAACACTTCAATGAAATATTGATCTTTATCAATCAACTTACTCCATTTCTCGGTGACCTTTTCAAATCCTTCTATATATTGTACTAAAGTATCACCTTCCCAACTTATTTGCTTCTTCCATTTTTCAGATAATGGAACTTCTTGCTTTGAAATTATCCTTTCTCTTATCAATTCTTGGACATCTGTTTCAATTAGAGTGTCTACATTTCACCTCTCAGCATCAACATGTTCGTGGAAAAATCTACATTCTCCATCAAATCTTCTAGATTTTTCAAACCAATGGTGTGCTTCCTTGTATTTCCTAATCACAATTGGAATGAGTTCTTCTCCTTTCCTTACCCAATACTCAATCCATTATTCAAATACATTCATCCTATAGAAAATTTCTGCAATGACATCCACCTGTTCTTGTGACATAAGTACTAGATTTCGAGGAAATTCAATTTGTACTTGAAGAAATTGGGTTAATAATTTTACAAAATTCTCTAGTCTGGCAACCCATTCTTTCAAATCTCTTTTCTTTTTTTTACTCTTCTATACCTTGGCAACAATTGTTTCTAAATTCATCTTCATTTTTTCTAATTCTTGCATCCAGGATGAGTGTACAACATTGATACTTGTTATCTTTTACTCCTTAGGCGGTTAACTCATGTCTATTTTTATCTACTACTAGGGTAGCTATATGGATTGTTCTACCTCCATTTGCATTCTTCTGTATGACATGTTTCATTTTAGCTCTTTGCCTAGGCTTGGGAGTATCCACTTTTTGTATAAAACTTTTAAGATCCAGAGGTACCATCTCTACTTCCAATGGGGAAGTTAATTATTTGATTAACCAATCAAGTGCATCTTCATTGTGTTCTACCTTTGCAACACTTCTTTGTCCCTAATTTTTAGTATGCTCAGGAACTTCTTCTATTACATCTTGAACTTTATCTGTTATGTCCTTTGAAATAGGAACATATTTGGTATTCTCTAGCATAGATTCTAGATTATCAAGATTCAACATTGTCTCTTTAGTTCCAAGACTTGTATTTTCCTTTCTAGCTAGGTGTTCAACATCAGTTCCTAGGACATCACCTTCTTCATATCCTATTTCATCCGGATTTTCTTTATCTCTGACCTTATCACCTAAAATTTGTGAAGGTTCTTCATTTTCAATTAGGTTGCTCATTATCATTTTGATGATTCCCTAGTGAAGGTTGGGAATCAAAGGTATCTTCAATAATAATATCATCAGCAGGAACCTATCCTGTAGTCTCCCCTGTTTCCATTTCAAGAACATCAGGGTTCCCCGCTTTTGAAGCAAGTGCTCCTTTTGTGAATTCTTCTTCAATATTTATAGGAATTGAACCTGTACATAGAATCTCTTCCACCACTAGCTGTACCATGGGTTTATCTTTAGAATTCTTTTCTTTTACTTGTTCCCACATGGCACCCCACTTATCCATTTGTTATTTAATCTTAGCTTCATTTGTCTTAGAAATTTAATCTAAACCCATAAGAGTTTTTCCTAGTTCCTATTTTACAGTAGCCATATTAACTGAAGGGGGAGAAGTGAATAATGCTAAAACTATTTGAGATGTAGACCTTGTCTGTGTACTAGTATTTTTTGTTATCCCTGCCTCTTCATCAATAGAAGGCCTAGTCTTTGGTTTTGCTGTGGAAGAAGATGCCACTTTTGGTTTTACTTTTGATTGAATTTTTCCTGATTTGACATCTTTATTCTTACCAACCGGTTTTAATGAAACTCCTTGGCTTGGATCCTCAAGGGTTCTTTCTTCAATATGTATAACAAAAACTGCTTTACCAACTTTTCTATTTTTCTTAGCAGGTTCCCCATACTCATACTGATTTTCATCTCTTTGTTTCTTTCTTGTATCTTGTGAGTATGTGGGCTTTATTCCTTTCTATCTTAAAGCTTTACATAAATCATCTATCCAATGTTGAGTCTACAGTAGAACTGGTGCAGAGAATTCCTCTACTAATGTTATTTCCTTACTTTCATAATCCAGATCTGGAATAGGTTCATCATAGACTCTATTTTCATTGTATTCCTTATTCAACACTTGACCATCATCTTCCTCCATCTAATCCAGAACATCATGAATCTTAAGAATTCGAGTAGTTTCTAATGTCAATCTTTCATATTTTCTTTTTCTTACTTTGTGCTCATCATCACAATTTAGCCAATAGTCTTCTAGACGCTGAACATGAGCATGCTAAACAACTATATTCTTGGAAATATTCCCTTCTAGGTCATAATACTTTCTTTGGAGTGGAAAGTACTCTAAATTATACATTTTCAACTCCTCTTCACACAAACTAGTTGCTCTAATTGCACTGCATTTATAGTTTCCTATTACAATAGGAAATTTGAAAGAAGCCTTTTTATAAGCCACACTATAAAGAGCTTGGGATGACTTTAGTTGTCTTACCAATTATAGTAACACTATTTTATCTGTAGGGAACCTGGGAAGCATGAAAGGATGTCCGTCAAAGCCTTCCACCTTAATGTAGGAGAAAGTGGGAAATTGAATGTACCAGCCTCCAATCGGTCTAATAACACTTTGTGCTTCCAAAGACAATCTTTTGGATTTTTCACCTTCCATTATTCTAACTAGCTTCATGGAAAACACATCATTAACTCTTTGGTAATGCTCCTTGTATCCATGGATAGTAATTTTGGGTAAATGAACATATATCAAACTGTTTCCTACTTCTCTGCCCAAAGTATCAATCCTTTTCAACCCTTGCTTATTTTCCCTTAAGGCATAGGAATACATCACATATGATGAAGTATAAAAACATCTAGACTTTGGAAATTCCTTTATCTGATCACGAAATTTGTCGCTAATAAATCTTCCCCAATGCATTGCCATAGGGCCTTCAATCAATTTGACGATAATTACAAACATCCATGATTAAAATTTACGAGCATCTCACAATCCAACTATCCTGCTTAGCATAGTTATGATATCTTGAACATTTGGGTTGAACATAAACCTTAGAATTGGCTTTGTATACTTTATAATCTTCTCTTGGAATCACTATGTGTTCATAATTTCTTTGTTGTGTTCTTCGATACTCAAGCAGGTCTTAGTTTTTGCTCTCACATCAATATGGTACATCTGAGTAAATGTAAATGTATTTATAATTCCTTTCTCAGAGAGATTTGCATAAGTTCTTCCCTCCTTCTCAATGACTCTTTTGTCTGGGTTGTAGTGGTTTAAACATTCCATAACCAATTCAGGGGCTTCCATTGTTGGCGGAAACCCTCATGTTAAAAGTAAGCCACTTGCTATAACATTCCTTGTACACTGAGAAGCATTTTCTTGCTATGCCCGTGTGAGGAATTTGACATCAAAAGACCATCCCCTATGAGTATTGTTGGCTATGCCATCGATTGGTATAGCTTGTGAAGTACAGTATTTGAATTCATCTTTTGGTTTTGCTTTAGAGGTACTCATTTTTGTTGGTGTATTCTATATTTTCAAATATGTGCCTTGTGTGTCAGTTAGGGTTATATTTAACCATTTGTTTTTTAACGATTCATAAATTTTTTATTTCAACTTTCAGTTAAATTCAAATCAAAATAATCAACATTTCATCTTTTAAAAGGGAAATACCATTTTCTCGAGACTTTCATGCGTGAAAATGATTAAAAAAATTCTATTATTCAAGACATACCTTGTTTTGCTGATGATGACAATATTTTTAGAATGCAACCTTGAAACCCTTAGTAGTTGTGTTCTTAGTTTCTCAAAATTTACCTTTCCTTGCACGCCATAGTATTAGTCTTAATCATTAAATGTCCTTTGCAAATTTGTAGTATGACGCAAAGTAGAGTGTTATAAAAGCAATTGCATGCTCAAGGTGATGCCAAGTACATGAGTAGTTCACCATCTTCATTAATTACTTGTTACAATGCATTAATTTCTTGAATAAAGGTGTAATCATGGTGAATTAGGGTTCAAATTATGAACACCTAGGTTTTTGTGCGAGCTCACTACTAGAGGAAAAGACGACATGAAAAGCTTACGTGGAACTCCTATGTCACTTGGATTTTTACAAGGAAAACGCCTTTAAGATATGTGATCATTTACGATCACCGGGATTGACAACCTCAAGTACCAAACCTTGGAAATATTACCAGGAATTGGGACACTTACCTCCAAGCTTTGAGAAAAAACCAGGAGTTGAGAGAGGAACCGAGAATTGGGTTCAAGAGAGATCAAAAGTGATTCAAACATTTCATAATAGAACCTCTAGTTTTTGACCTCTAGCTAAAGAAAATGAAAAGCAACCATCAGACTAACTGATGCATGAAGATGCGATCACTGAGATTGACAACCTTCAGGTGACAAATCACCAAGTGGGACTAGGAAAAACCAAAGATACAACATGTTTGATGCAACCACAACTCTGGGATTCTGGTTTCTGGTAAACTGATAAAACTTCATGAAAAGACCAGGACATCGGATCTGGGAAAGTATAAAGACTTAAGCAAAGACTAAGCAAATTGAAAATGAAACTTGCAACTTTACCAACCCCCAAAACAATTCTAAAGCAAGTGAAAGCAAGAGGAAAGAAAAAAAGGGGTCCACATTTTTCCAAGGGGAAAAATGGGGTATGTTGTGAGACCACACAACAACTAGAAACTAACAAAACTAAACAAAACAATAGAAAGTCAATTCTGGATCTAAAAACCATGCTCCAAATTTTTTTAGTCTTCTAATTATAAAGTCATATCTTCATTCCAACATTCCAATTCCACTTCAGCTAGCATACAAGATTAAGTATTACTAAGCTCACGTATGTGCAACTGATTATTTCTAATACATCAAACTTAAAGTATGGCAATTATTTGCATTGACCTACATAATTTGGAAATTCCCTTTTAAGCCAACCATGGATAGAGCCTTGCTACCAGTCAAGCGTCTATAAACCTGACAAGGTTGTCTTCTTAATTCCCCCAAACATAGCTCTACTACCAGTCAAACGTCTATAGCCCCGATAGAGATATTTGGATAGCCTAAATAGTTGATTTCTTTCTTTTTATATTTCTTTTATAGCTCATTCAACTTTTTTTTTTTTGATATTTCAATGATAGCTCATTTCAACTTGCAGGAAATGAATCCTGCTATTAGGTTGGGAATTACAGTGGTAGCGAAGGTATCCTTTTGATTTTTCACTCAATGCAAATAACTACTATCCCAAATTTCTATAGAATGATTTAAGACAAGTGCGTTCGTAGCTCAACATCAATTGAATGATTTATGCCAACTAGAGTAAAAAGAACCAAACAATTCCCCAATTATTTATAATTAAAGGACTACTTCCAGTCAAAACATAGATCGAATTTCCAGAATTGACATTCTATTACCTTGTTCACCTTTAAAGGTTTCCCATCACTGTATAGCCTAACGTCGCAACACCCAAAAAATTAAATGAAACAAAGCACCAAACGACTATTTACAAAAACAACAACAAAACTATTTACAAAAACTATTTATAAAACCTATGACTAGAAATAATGCTTTAGAAACTGCCCATTAATAGGCAATGGGATGTCTTCGCAAGTCAAAGTTTTGAGTCTATAGGTGCTATCACCTAAAATTTTAGAAACTTGATAAGGACCTGTCCATAACTTGTCAAACTTACCATGGTCACCTTTACATTCATGGGATTTGTTCTAGTACAAGACTAAGCTAGATATTATAAAAGTTTTTAATCTATCCCTTTTGTCAAACCATCATTTTACCATAGATTGATGCCTAGAAAAATGATCTATAGCTTGAGTACATTTTTCATCTAAATGCATTAATTTTAACAATTGAGCTTCAATTTGATCATCTAATCCAATATATTCTTGAGAAAATTTCCAAGTAGGGATTTTCAAATTTATCGACAATATAGGATCTACCCCATAAACTAGGTGGTAAGGAGAATTTCCTAGCATAGATTTCATCCTAGTACGATCTACCTAAAGGACAAATTTAAATAAAGAATTCTATTCTCTAGGATTCTTTTCAACCAAGTTTTTAATTACATAGAAATTTTTTATTTGATGACTCTACTAATCCATTTCCCTGCAGATAATAGTTAGATGAGAATTTTAATGTTATATCGTATTCAAATGCCCAATTGGAAAAAATTAATGAAGAAAAAGCAAGGCCATTATCACATACCAATGTGTACGGTACTCCAAACCTTGTAATGAGATTTTCCTTCAAAAATTTGATTACCACCTCTATGGTACACTGTTTGCTAGGACACACTTTGGTCCATCTGGTGCAATAATCTATAGCAGTTAATATAAACCTATGACTTGTGGATGAGGGAGGATTGATAGTACCAATGAAATCTAGTCCCCATTATGAAAAAGGGCGCATCTCCATCATTGATTGTAATGGATGAGCATTGAATCTTCCTTTATTTGTTGTAGTTTGACATGTATAAGAGTGTTTCACATGTTCATATGTATCTTTAAAAATTGTTGGCTAGTAATAACTAGCTCTCAAGATGAGGTGTGTAGTAGCTAAAGGTGCTCCATGAGCTATTCCAAAATTTTCATATAATTCCTACAACACTTCGTTCACTTCTCAAATAGATTCCTTCATGATTCCTTTTAAATAGAGCTCCTCCTTTGATCATGTAGCTTTGTGATTTTATCTTAAGAGCTCTTCTTTTATTTCTTTGCATATGATCAGGGAAAGTATGGTTGAATAAATAATGCCATATATCTGAATACCAATCTTCTTGATCTTTTACATCTAAATTATACTGTTGGCTAGAGATTTGTGGATCTATCTCTACAATAGATTTGACCAAATCTTGTCCTCAAACTAATTTCATGGGTATAATTTCTAAATCAAACTCTTACAAAATCATAACCCATTTGGCTCTCTTTTCTCCGAGTTCACTTTGTGTCAACAACATTTTAACTATAGCTTTGATTGTACTCCTTAGAATGTAATGCCTAAATTTTCATACTGCTTTGACCAAAGAAAAGGCTTGTTTCTTGAAATCTATGTATCTTATCTCCATTTCTTCAAATGGAGTACTCATAAAAGCAATAAAATTTTCTTCTTTTTTCTCACCCTTCTGTGTTAGTACTGTTGCACAAGTATGACTAGAAGCAAAAGAGTAAATATAAAAAAGGTTTAACATAATCTGGACTTACCAGTATTGGTGCTTCCACAATTGTAGCTTTTATATTCTCGAAGGTGAGCTTAGCCTCATTTTTCCACTATATTTTTGCATCTTTCTTCAACATATCATTGAGTGGTTTTACTATCTCGGCCAATCCAGTGATAAATTTCCAAACAAAATTGATCTTATCGAAATATAATTTCAATTCTTTTTTACTTCCCAGTGGTTGTAACCTGAGCAACACATTCACTCTATCTAGGTCTATTGAAATACCTCTTTAAAAAATAATGTGTCTTAGCAGTTTACCTTCAGTCCCCCTGAAAATACATTTCTTAGGATTTAGTGAAACTTCATAAGTTTCACACTTTTGCAATATTGCTCTGAGATCTCGAACATGATCTCCTCTATTCTTTGAAAATACTGTGAGGTCATCCATGTAGATGATAATACATTTTCCTATCAAATCTCGAAAAGCATAATCCATGGCTCTCTGAAATGTAGCTCTAACATTTATCAATCCAAACAACATCCTTTTGTAAGCAGAAGTTCCCCACTTCATAGTGAATGTTGTCTTCATCTGATCTTCCTTCGCTACCATTAATTGATTATATCAAGAGAATCCATCCAAAAAGGACATCAATGAACCATTGACTATCTGTAATACTTCTTCCAGTGAAGCTAGTGGATACTTATCTTTCTCAGACACCTTGTTAAGATACTAGAAATCTACGCACATCCATATGTATCCATTGTTCTTCCTTATGGGTACCAAATTTTCCACCCAAGTAGAATTTCTAATAGGAAATATTATTCAGGTTGAGAGAATCTTTTGGACTTCCTTTTGGATTAGTGGTTCTACGAGTGCATTTACTGGTTGTTGTTTCTATCGGAAAGGATTTCCATCAGGCTTTAGTGGTGTTGTATGTGTGATGATGGAAGTATCATAGGTTTTCAAATCTTCATATGATGATGCTATAACCTTCCAATAATCTCTGAGTTCCTGAGTGATATTTCTCTTCTATTCTTCAATACACACCTTCCCTATAAGCACGTTCTTAGGATCTTCTTTAGTATGCAAATTGTATAATTTTGATTTCCCTCCATCACTTTGGGGAAAATATTTCTGTCAAACTATCTAATCGATGTAAAACAGTCATTCCAACTCAATTATCCCTTTCAAAATATTATTATCTTTAGCTTGAGCTAATTCTTCATATTGAATTTCGCCATAGGGGTGATCTATTTATTCAATTATTTGAGCTTCGAAGATACCAGAATTAGTAATGAATTCCAATATGTGTCGATCATCTTCAAACACTTGCAAATTTGTAACATTATCAAGAACCAAAGGTAACTATACCAATTCAACTATAAATCTCCCCAAATTTGAGGCATCTAAGGTTCTAGAGCACTGGCCCAACAGTAGCCAAAGCATCGACTCTGATTAAATCTTCTTGGGATGTGAGTAATGTTGAAAGCATCAAAATATTCTATTAGATCCCATACTCTATGTCGGTAATTGGACAATCGCTTGTAATGACAAACGTACTATTTTTGAACTTTTTTGACTACCAATTCGGAGTGACAAAACACCTTAATAATTTTAACTTTCTTTTTGATTGCAAGTATCAAACCATGAATAAGGGCTTCATATTTTTCCATGTTGTTAGTACATTGAAATTGCAGTCGATAAGCAACAAGAAAATATTTTCCTTGCAGGTTGATGAGTTTGACTCCAATTCCAATTCCTTGTTTCGATTTGGATCCATCGAACTTAAGAATCTAGGCTTGACCATTCGTAACTTGAAACTTACCATTCTTAAGAGTTTCCAAATTAGCCTTTTCGGTTTGTGTAACTTGGAATTTATCTCCTTGTATTTCTAGTTCAGACCTTTTGATCTTATCATGTTCTAGATAGTACTGGCTCTTGATTTTGTGAATTATTTCCAAGCACATCATGCAACTATCTTTTGAATGTGCAGATTTGTGTAACCTGCACCAATCCTACAATAAATTTTTTTTTAGTGAAATTTCAATTTTACCACTCTTTCGAGCTTCTATAACAATATTCTTCCAAAATTTATCATAATGACTACTTTCTTCTTCAGAAGAATCACAATTTGATTCAATTAAAACATCAGTTCCAAGAGTTATCTGATTATTCTTTTCAACATTGCATGCAAATAATTCTTCTATTTTAACTCCTGAGCTTCAGATTTTATAAACCTCTGGTTCTACATCAATATATAGAACTTCATTTTTCTGATCATAATCAGTGATCATGTATTTCATACATGGTTCTCTTTCAATTTTGATTTGATTAGGAACTCCTTTCCATGGTAACCACATATGTGATAAATCTGTGGCCATATATCCATTCAAAGTCTTTTATCAATCCCTGCTCAATAACATGATGTAAGTATCAGGTATCTCAACAACTTGAATGCCTATATAATATTGAATCTTGGGATCTAATGCTAGTTGCATGTGAATATTAGTTAACTCCCCAACTACATTTACTTCAGTTTTTTCAAGTTGAGAAACTTTCTTTAAGGAACTTGTTGGAGTTAACCCTAACATTTGACATATGGACAAAGGAATCATATTAGTAGACGCTCTAGAGTCTACTAAACAATTATGAATATTTTTACCAAATATTCTCAGCATGAGTAAAAATGGTGGGGATTCTAGTTTTCCTCTGTAAAAGGCTACTTGCGCATCTTCCATAGGAACAATGTTCTTGTATTTTTCCTTAATGGGATTATATTTCACCTGAGATTCCCTAATTTTTCTCTCCTTTGGAAGATCTTCTAAAGTGTTTAAGAAAGCTTTCTTGATCACAGGGGTTTTGAGCAATTCTGATAAAGAAAGGCTGATTTTTACTTTTTTGATTTCTTCTGCTAAGTAATTAGTCAAGTTGTTTTGATCAGTAGAATCTACCTTTTCACTTCATGAAAAATTTGATGAATCATAATGAGAGGTCACCTTAGGTAACCCTGGAGTATTGCTTGACTTATCATCAGGTGGAGTATTAAAGTTGTTAAGTGGAATCGATGTGGTCAATAGCCCATTGAATTTACTTCCACCTTTTGTGTTACTTCTCAAGTTGTAACTGTGTCCTTTTTGATATTGTTGAAAAGCATGAATTTTGTCAACTTCGTCTTGAGGTTCATTTTCATTTTGATAAGGAAATGTATATGTTTCTAAAGTCATGGTTAAACTATCTCCTTCATATTCATGAGTATAACTCCTTACAATAGTAGGTGACTTGACACATTCATAACTTTCAAGAACTAAAGAAGAATCATATCCTACTGGAACCAATTCATTTCCTTTAGGAGGATAGGAGTCACACTGTTTGTTGTAATGTGTAGTAGCCAAAAAAATATTTGCAGCATTTTTAAATTGTGGACAGTCCACTTTAGCATGAGCATTTGTATTATGAATTCTACACCAATTATTCATTACAAGTTCAACTAAATTCACCTGTGATGTGGATCTATCATCAAAAGGATTAGTGTTATCTAAAGGTGTGGATATTCCTCCATTATTTGGTCATGTGTTCCAAGGTCTAGGTGGTCTGGGAGCATTATACACTTGATTTTGCAAATTCTGATTATTATTTTGAGAATAAAAGTTTTGATTTCTTAATTGCGTAACCTTTGTGGTTAACCGCTTGAGTTGAGCTATAATTTCTCTAATTTCTTCCTTATCATATGAAATTTTAACATTTTTACTTTCTTGATTTTTTGAGAAGAAAAATTTTCGTTAGGATGTAGCTCTGTGATGGATGAACCAAGGTGAGGGACTAAAGCTTGACTATTTCCTGGTTGAAAGAAAGTATTATGAGGAAATGTCTCATTTTGGACCATTGAAGAAAAAGCATTAGGAGTCATTGAATGATTTGAAGGGACCGCATTCACACTCGGGAAAGGATAATTGTTCAATCTATTTCCACCATTTGCAGATGATCCACTTCTGAGGTGTTTCATTTCTAAATTTACACTTACAGCTTCAACATAGGCTTCGGGTAAAGTAGTGGGAGGATTTTCCCTTTGCTTCACAAACATAGTGGTCAAAGGATCCACTATCATATAATAAACCACAATAACAGAAAAATTATCCACTACATAAGGTTCCTGTAACCTAGAATAAGCCTTCTGGTACTTTTCATTAAAAGCAGTTATAGGTTCTCCATCAAACCTCCTAATTTTAGCAAATTGATGATATAACAAGGTAGGATCAATTGATGTTCTAAATCTGGACAAAAATTGACTTTCCATATCTTTCCATGATCTAACTGAGTTATGAGGTAGGTTGATATACCACTGGTAAACTTCATCACTTAAGGTATATGTGAACAACCTACACATGACATCTTCGCATTGAATCCTTGCTCTAAAACATGTATCCTTAAAGATACCAATATGTTCTTTCGCATCTTTGTGAAGATAATACTTAGGAGACAACTTGTTAGGATTTTTAAGTAAATCATTATATACAACAAATTGAATCAGTGACTCTATGTTAAAGAAATCCATCACTATGGGAGGTAGTGGTGGTATAACAACAATCAAAATTTGTGAGTTTACACTTACACTTCTAGAATTTTGAGGTCTAGATGATGTTCGACCACTATGCTCAACTAAAGTCACACGAGGATCACCAGATTGAGATCCAGTGACTCTATGAAAATCCAGTTTCAAACCTAATGAAACCAAAAGAACAACAATGAGGCCCTCCTTCTAGCGCCAGTTTCTGTTGATGATGATGTCACTCACAACAACAGTGCAGATAAAATCCTCATAGGAAAAAAATGAAGAACCTATCTTTACTTGAAAGACTGAACTAGGGCAACCTAAGGTATCCATGTAATAGGAAAATGTTGACTTAGCTTAATCCGAAGGCTCTGGTAGTTAGGTCTTGACCATACTAGGCTCATTTCAAGGTATGATGTGATATTATTGTTAATCTCAAGGGGTCTATGGTTATCTCTATTTTCATTAAGAATCATTAGCATCAAATAAAATATTTCCAATTCGATCATAAACTAATCTCATGAAATCAAAAGATTTGCAATAATATTTCATGAACATCAAACAATTTTGCTATCACTTAAGTATATTTAGCTTTAAGCATTCAACAATTTCATAGAAACGAAAGATTTTCAATAAATTTCCATTCATTCATCTATTTTTTGGAACGTTTTCAAAAATTTAAATATCTAATCTAAAATAAAGCATCAAAATATTGAAAAATGAAAATTCTCTCAATTATTCTCCATGCATGCCCCAAGATTTAATCAAATCAAAGCAATCCACTTTATACTTCACCAAATTGCTTCATAGCTAGGAATAAAATAGTGCAAGCTTTTAAAGAAGGGGTTTAGTTTGGACACCAAGTAGGTTCTATATGCACCCTTAAAAGATGCAACACATAGTCTCGTTTGGTTGAACTAACGAACCAACTACAAAAATACATGAGATAGGTAGCTATCAAATTGGCTTTGATATTGATTAAGTTCTATGTGCATACAAGTTTTTAGTCTGGAATGATTCAAAAAATATGAAAAAGAACAAAACTTAGAGAAGTTTTGGCTCTTCTGACATCCACAAATTTTGAACTTAAAATTAAAAGTAAAGAGATAAACAAACTTTTATAGGAACAAGTCCTCAAGAGTTCAAACTTAAATTCTATCAAGAAGATCAAAAATAGCAAATCAAAATGTAGCATGTGGCATATGCCAGTTGTCATCAGAATCTTCTAGAAAAAATAAAGCTTTGACTTCTTCAACAACAACAACCTTCAACTTTAAAATCTAGTATGCATCACTCCACATAAAACAAGGCTATCAACATTCTTTAGAATATCGGATGGGAAACTTCTATCGAGATCATGAAAAACCTGCAAAATCAACTTCAACAAAATGTCTTTGCGACACTTTCGGTATTCGATATCCGGTACTTCCTCATATCACTTAGAGCTCTAGTTCTGGGAGCCTTTCTTCATTTTTCTTCAGCTGATACTCTTAGAAAGAATTTAATATTTGATGCATGCAATCTTTTGAAATTCCTTGGATTTCCTTCCAACTAAACTTGATCCTGGTATAATCTTCTAATATTTGGAGTATGTTGACATTCCTTTGCACTTTCTCTGTTTTATACTTGACTATAGTGTTTCTGCAATGTATGATCTCATCAATGAATTCCCAGGTTAACAACTGAATAGGATCTTTATTTATTCTCTCAATCCATTCCTTAAAAGCTTTTGCTTCTTTACCCTCCTTTCCCAGTGTCCAAGAATCACAATCTTGTCGTGCTAACACTTCAATGAAATATTGATCTTTATCAATCAGCTTACTGCATTTCTTGGTGACCTTTTCAAATCCTTCTATACATTTTACTAAAGTATCACCTTCCCAACTTAATTGCTTCTCCCATTTTTCACATAATGGAACTTCTTGCTATGAAATTATCCTTTCTCTTATCAATTCTTGGACATCTATTTGAATGAGAGTTTCTACATTTTGCTTCTCAGCATCAACCTGTTCCTCACGAAATCTACATTCTCTTTCCAATCTTCTAGATTTTTCAAACCAACGGTGTGCTTCCTTGTATTTCCCAATCACATCTATGATGAGTTTTTCTCCTTGTATTACCCAATACACAATCCATTCTTCAAATAAATTCATCCTAAGGTGAATTTCTGCAATGACATCCACCTATTCTTGTGATGCAATGCTAGAGGAAGAAACAATCACACTTGAATAGAATTTTCACAATTAGGGATTCAATCCCTCTAACTCTTCATGATTTCACTAGAATTATTCATAAAACAATGGAAAAAATTGAATTCTCACAACTCTAACCCAACTAAAGTTCCCAAGACCTTCAAACTCCTTAGTAACCTCCATTTATCCAAAAACAAACAATTACAAAATCTTCCCATTCAAATAATCTCAAATCTTCAAGTTCACTTTTCCCTTTATTGATCACTTGAATCAAATCATAAAAATTGAGAACACACCTCAAAACCATTTTTTGGTTCACAAAACACCTTTAGACAACATCAAAATGATGGAATAAAAATCTATTCCCAACACAAACAATATAAATGTATGAACTTTCCCAAGTAGGCTGTTCAAAACAACCATTAGGCCCCTTTAAGACCATATAAACTATCAAATATACATTACCAAGCACATTCCATCTTCTTAACACCTCAACAAATGTAAAATTTCCTACACAACAAGGTTAGACCATTTCCCAAACATTATTCAAAACATTTTATCAAACAACTATTCTTAACCTTTATTGTCCACTCCAAAACATGACTATTATATGACTGCCATCATAGAACGGTAACAAGAATGGGCTCCAATTCATCAAACCATTTCAAGAGGGGGTTTATAATACACCAACACAACCTATAAAATCACTGCACCCAAAGGAAAACACCATTTATATCATCAAAACAAAAAAATTGGATTGTTCTAATGCTCTGCCAGAATAGGCCAGTTCATAAACAATGGCCTCCAACTTGACAAAACACCAAACCAAATATAAAAAATAACTCCCATACATTCAAACAATCTTTTTAAACCAATATAACTCCTGAAGGACTCAAAATCCATGAGAAAAACTCATAAAACCTCGTTGTACATAGCCTTTACCAGTCTTTTACACTTTTACCAGTCCTAGGGAATCCAAGAATCAGGCCAAGACCTTAGTCAAAAAATATACAACTTTGGTAAATGTTAAAGGCCATAATAAACTCTCTTCTCAAAAATTTCCATGAGATTCCATCGGTTGAAATTGAAAGAAACATAAATTTCTTTAGTCACTGTTACCCTAACAGAGGGTTTTGACAATTTACAATAATTTCACAATATCTTGCACAAATATAAACCAAATTGCATGAAAAAAATCACAAAAGGAAGGTGATTGATTCTACTACCTCTTACAAATAATTAGATACCATTTCTTGCCTATATAGGGCCGTACATAGTCAGAACACAATGATTTTCTATGAAATAATGCAAGAAATAGTAACTTTCATTGATCAAAATCTTATTCACAACCACCCACGAGTTACAAAAGTGTTTACAAGGCCTATTTAAAGGAATTACACATGAATTATCACATTCCAATAATTTCTAACTACTTCCCATCGTTTAGATCCACTTGACCTTTCACCTTCCTAATGTTGCTTTATGCAATTTTGCAAGTTTTTACATCTTTTTGGACAAATTTTCACATTTTGCAAAATGAACACAAAACTTGAACCTTTAACACTCCTAATGACCTATTTATGAGAAAAAATGACCAACATAACCTTATTACAAGGTAAAGACACCAAATTTGATCAATTTTCAAGAATCTCCAAATGGAGGCATGGTTTTGTCAAGGTGCTCCTGCACCATCTTGTAACATAAGTACTAGATTTTGAGGAAATCCAGTTTGTGCTTGACCAGATTGGGTTAATAATTTTTCAAAATTCTCTAGATTGTCAACCCATTCTTTCAACTCTCGTTTCTTCTGTTTACTCTTTTGTACCCTGGCAATAGTTGTTTCTAAATTCATTTTCATTTCTTCTAATTCTTTCATCCAGGATGAGTGTCCAACATTGATACTTGTTATCTAATACTCTTTAGGCATTATCTCATGTCTATTTTTATCTGCTACTGAGGTAGCTATATGGATTGTTCTATCTCCATCTGCATTCTTCTATATGACATGTTTCATTTTAGCTCTTCACCTAGGCTTGGGAGTATCCACTTCTTGCATAAAACTTTTAAGATCCAGAGGTACCAACTCTACTTTCAATGGGGAAGTTAATTCTTTGATTAACCAATTAGGTGCATCTTCCTTGTGTTCTACCTCTGTAACACTTCTTTGTCCCTGATTTTCAGTATGCTTAGGAACTTCTTCTATTACATCTTCAACTTTATCTATTACGTCCTCCAAAATAGGAACATCTTCAATATTCTTTGGCATATATTTTAGATTATCAAGATTCAACACCGTCTCTTCAATTCCAAGAGTTGTATTTTCCTATCCAACCAGGTGTTCAACATCAGTTCCTAGGAAATTACCTTCTTCATATCCCATCACATTAGGATTTTCTTCATCTTTGACCTTATCACCTGAAATTTGTGAAGGTTCTTCATTTTCAATTTTAACTTGGTCCTCCTTTTATTTTTCAGAGACCTTGCAGTTGCTCATGATCATTTTGATCATTCCCTAGTGAAGGCTGGGAATCAAAGGTATCTTCAATAATAATATCATTAGTAGGAACCTGTCCTGCAATCTCACCTACTTCCATTTCAAGAACATTGGGGTTCCCCGCTTTTGAAGCAAGTGTTCCTTTTATGAATTCTTCTTCTTCAAGATTTATAGGAATTGACCCTCTACCTAGAATCTCTTCCACCATTGGCTATACCATGGGTTTATCTCTAGAATTCTTTTCTTTTAATTTTTCCCACATGGAACCCCACTTATCCATTTGTTCTTTAATCTTAGCTTCATCTATCTCAGATACTTCATCTAAAACAATAGGAGTTTTTCCTAGTGCCTATTTTATAGTAGCCATATTAACTGAAGGGGGAGAAGTGAATAATGTTGCAACTCTTTGAGATGTAGACCTTTTCTGTGTACCAGTATTTTCTTTTATCCCTGCCTCTTCATCAGTTGTAGGCCTAATCTTTGGTTTTGTTGTTGAAGAAGATGCCACTTTTGTTTTACTTTTGATTGAACTTTTCCTGATTTGGTATCTTTATGCTTACCATGTTGGTTTTAATGAAACTCCTTGGCTTGGATCCTCAGGGGTTCTTTCTTCAATATGTATACCA
Organism: Sequoia sempervirens; assembly: GCA_007258455.2. Lineage (NCBI taxonomy): Eukaryota > Viridiplantae > Streptophyta > Pinopsida > Cupressales > Cupressaceae > Sequoia > Sequoia sempervirens. The sequence continues at coordinate 6,354,951 of VDFB02000011.1, forward strand.
GTAGTTTCTTTACCAACTTTTCTCTTTTTCTTAGCAAGTTCCCCATACTCAGACTCATTTTCTTCTCTTTGTTTCTTTCTTGTATCTTGTGAGTATGTGGGATTTATTCCTTTCTTTCTTAAAGCTTTACAAAAATCATTTATCCAATGTTGAGTCTATAGTAGAATTGGTGCAAAGATTTCCTCAACTAATGTTATTTCGTTACTTTCATAATCCAGATCTGGAATAGGTTCTATTGGTGTTTTTTCCAGTACACCCTTAGAATTCTCTAAAGAGTAGCCAACCCCCATAGTTAAGAATCCTTAAGATGAATGGCCAACATAATGAGTAAAGGGTTCTAAGGAATTTACTCCACTTCAGGCTTTGTGGGACCTAGGAGGTGTTCCTTATGGTGTTCATTTTGATCTTATTTGATGGAAAACACTCTTATGAACAAACTGGTTCCTATAATTTGCAGATAAACACAATCCACTAAATATTTGGCTGATCTTTAAGTAAATAATCATTTATTTACCAGGAACAAGGAGGTATTTCAAACACATGCTTTATAATTGAAATATTTTAAATGAAATGTGTTCTTATTTCAAATCCATGGTCGGGTAAGTTATTAATCCATTCAATTGCAAAATTTCCTAACAAAAATACCAGTGTTTCATTGATTGGGCAACAAAGTCAAATACATAATAACTAGTAATAGAAAAAATTCTTTAACTCTGATAATGATGGACTATTCTCATAATACCTTGCAATATGAAAACTCACTGTATCTAAAACATAACTCCTTATCATATCCTTTACAAATTTTCACAAATCTATGACCTTCTTTGAGCATTTAATTAACCCTTTGAGTTAAAGCAAAAATGAGGACACACATTCAATTAAACAATTGAACAAAAAACGGTAATACCCTTGATACTTTCATTTATAATTTGTAGAAATTTACAAAAGGAGAGTAAGTGTCTCAAAGATAAGATTTGTTTTGATATCAGTAATTCATGTAATACTAATTAAGACTATTACATAAAAGACTTAAACCCAAGACAAACCCACTATTTTATTCATTAGTTTTTATAGTCTATCCTTCCTGTACTTAGATTCTACCCAGACCGTATACTGGACTCAAAATTTTTAGAACCCTTTGCAATGAGCAATGAAATCCCTTTTATAGCACAAGGGAGCAACAAGCATCCAACTCAAATGCAATTACATTTCATAAATATTTTAGAGTTAATTCCACTGTCATTATGGTCACCTCCAGGGCCATTATATTTAATCATTCCTCACCTAGGAAAAAAAGGACAAAATAGGTGCCACAAGAATGGTCAAAACGAAGCAAGCCAACCCTCCCAAAAAAGCATCATCATCACAAGTAGCACGTTTATGTCGAAACTGGGGAAGTTTCCATCAGTACCCGTAGCACGGACCAATGAACTAGCTGCAAAAGAGTTGAGTCAGCACATGAGTCCAAAAAACCAAACGCCACATCACGGGGAAAAGTGGGTGTTACCCAACTTTGATAGTGACTGAGTAGACACACCAGCCTAGTTTCTTAATAGAAATTGGAGTAGCTACAATCACCTCCTCATCAGAATCACCATAGGGCACCAGGGAAATGGGACAAGGACCACAATCAGGGCCCGTTCCTCCATCACTTGAAGAGCTATCAAAAAATTCTATGGGAGCATCATGCTTCCCCAGACAAACCTTAGAACCACCACTTTCATTCTCCAATTCCTTCAGAGGATTAACAAGCCTTTTTCCTCTAAACTTGACTAATTCTTCTAAAATAGTCCTATTTCTCATATTGTAAATACTCTAGATAGTAACTTTCTCAACCCTCTTTCGAACACTCCTCTTTCCTTTTGGAATAGTTGGAATTTTTGTTGCACCAGGTTTAGCAATAGGCACATACACCAGAGGTTCCTGCATACTCAACCTCCTAGACCTTCTAACTGGTGTGACTGGAGTACTTGGTTCACCCATTTTACTAGGAATAAAATACTGACCAACAACCTATCTTGCAGAAAAAAACACCAACCCAAACCCCTAGAAAATATTCACTCGTAGAAATGGAAATCCAACAAACCCCACACAAGAGAACTCAGAGTGCAATTGAGCTACAACAATAATACTAACCTAGGAACTTAGAATGGACAAATATAATGCATGCATGCACAATTACAGTCCTAGGGATATCATACCACCACCTCTGTGATGAATTACTTAATACTCATATGTCACTCCTTTAGTACCTATGAAAATTATTTTAGCATCTTGATAATTGCAGATGATGGAACAAACTACAGGAAATCCTCACTAAATAGAGGAATTAGAGGTGAGTTGCATTTAATGGCCACCCTGGCTCGCTGGAGCGAACAAAAAATCAATTGCTTGATGTTGATTCCTGGCTATCAATCATTCAAGATTTAAAACTCGATCAACGAGGCCCATTAAGGATCGCCACTTGCTTTCCTGTCCATACTTGGAAACATTGATGAGGTGCTTTTAAAACTGCCACGTACCCATCCATATCTAGGCACTATCATCCTCAACTTGCACACTATCATAGAAGCTCCTTAATGTTTCCTTCCATCTTTAGCGACAAGCCAAAACTCAAATTCAAAGGGAATATTCTCGAACAAAACTCTATCGCTGGTTGCTAAAGTTGACTAGACCACTCTGAGCATTTTGGCAATGAAAAAATTCTAGCGATGTCTCTAAACAACCCAGACCACCTCTTGTTGCAGAAGTGGATTTGAAGTTAGGAACACCTTCGGTGATGGGAAATAACAGTGAGGGAACATGAACCCGACACGTGGCTACCATACCGTTCAATCCCTCCTCCCATCACTTATCACAAAAACTGGAAAAGGCAAGAGAAACACTTCAGCAATGGGTGATACAACACACCACCTGACCCATCACTCATCACTGAAGTTGAACTGATGGTTGGAAGAGCTTTGACGATGAGTGATGCAAAGAAACCTTGACCGGGTTGTTTGTGGCTAAAAGATACCCATCTGTTGGAAAATCTTCAGTGATGGTTGGCTGCATGACTTAGATGCATTTCTCACACGTGCAAAAAGATTTTTTAAAAGGGGGCCACAGATTAGGATGACATTCTACCCCTCAAGAAAGTGACTTAGGGATAAGTCTTTTGGTGGTGAAATATTTTTCCAGACTTTATAGGTGTTTGAAGTGGGACAATGCATGGGTGACCTTTTTCCCTAACCAAAAGGGTTGATAAATAGACGCAGCTCAAAGGCACAAGAGATAACTCAAGTGACCGGTGACCGACTGAATGGGTCAAGGAAAAATTAAAATTCCAAAGGGTTTTAAGATAGGTCATTATCAAAGAGGGCTCATAGATCAAAACCTTAACCCCATTCTTGGACACAAAGCTTGGCAATCATGATGCAGATCATGATTTACTTGAAATTTTGCCAGAATTTTGGGAGTTCTATCAGGTTCATCATAGACTCTGTTTTCATTGTAATCCTTATTCAATAATTCACCATCATCTTCCTCCATCTAATCCAGAACATCATGAATCTTAAGAATTCACGTAGATTCTAATGACAATCTTTCATATATTTTTTTTCTTACTTTGTGCTCATCATCAGAATTTACTATTATAGTCTTCTAGATGTTGAACATGAGCATGACAACCAGCTATATTCTTGGAAATATTCCCTTCTAGGTCATAATACTTTCTTCAGAGTGAAAATTTCTCCAAATTATACATTTTCAACTCCTCTTCACACAAACTGGTTGCTCTAATAGCACTGCATTTATAGTTCCCTATTCTAATATAGGAAATCTGAAAGAAGCCTTTTTATGAGCTGTACTATAAAGATATTAGGATGACTTAGCTATCTTACCAATTCTAGTAACACCATTTTACCTATAGGGTACCTGGGTAGCATGAAAGGATGTCCTTCAAACCCTTCCACCCTAATGTAGGTGAAAGTGGGAAACTGAATGTACCAGCCTCCAATCGGTCTAATAACACTTTGTGCTTCCAAAGAAAATCTTTTGGCTTTGTCGCCTTCCATTATTTTGACCAGCTTCATGGAAAAAACATCATTAAATCTCTGGTAATGATCCTTGTATCCATGGATAGTAATATGGGTTAAACGAGTATATATCAAACTGTTTCCTACTTCTTTGCCCAGAATACTAATCCTTTTCAATCCTTGCTTATTTTCCCTTAAGGTATATGAATAAATCACATATGACGACATATAAAAACATCTAGACTTTGGAAATTCCTTTATCTAATCATGCAATCTTCGCTAATAAATCTTCCCCAATGCATTGGCACATGGCCTTCTATCAATTTGGCTATAATTACAAACATCCATGATTCAAATTTACTGGCATCTGACAATCCAACTATCCTGCTTAGCATAGTTATGATATCTTGAACATCTGGGTTGAACATGAACATTAGAATTGTCTTTGTCTACTTTATAATCTTCTCCTGACACCACTATGTGTTTATAATTTCTTTGTTGTGTTCTTCAGCACTCAGGTAGGTCTTAGCTATCACTTTCATATCAATATGGTACATTTGAGTAAATGTAGGGAGCCCAAATGTATATTTAATTCCTTTCTTAGAGAGATCTGCATAAGTTCTTCCCTCCTTCTCAATGACTCTTTTGTCTGGGTTGTAGTGGTTTAAACATTCCATAACCAATTCAAGGGCATCCATTGTTGGCAGAAACCCTCCTCCTGAAAGAAACCCACTTGTTATAACATTCCTTGTACATTGAGAAGCATTTTCTTGTTGTGCCCGTGTGAGGAATCTGACATTAGAAGACCTCCCATATGAGTATTGTTGGCTATCCCACTGATTGGTATAGCTTGTGAAGTACATTATTTGAATTCATCTTCTGCTTTTGCTTCAGAGGTACTCATTTTTGTCAATGTATTATGAATTTTCAAATATGTTCCATGTGTGCGAGTTAGGGTTAAATTTAACCATTTATTTTTTAATGATTCATAAAATTTTCAATTCACCTTTCGGTTAATTCAAATCAAAATAATCGACATTTCAATTTTTAAAAGGGAAATACCATCTTCTTGAGACTTTCATGTGTGAAAATGATTAATAGAAATTATGTTATTCAAGAGATACCTGGTTTTCCTGATGATGACAATATTTTTAGAATGCAACCTTGAAACCCTTGGTAGCTATGTTCTTAGTTTCTCAAAATTTACCTATCCTTGTGCGCCATAGTATTAGTCTCATTCATTCAATGTCCTTTGCAAATTTGTAGTATGATGCGAAGTAGAGTGTTATAAAAGCAACTGCATGCTCGAGGTGATGCCAAGTACATGAGTATTTCACCACCTTCATTAATTACCTATTACAATGCACTAATTTCTTGAATAAAGGTGTAATCATGGTGAATTAGGGTTCAAATTATGAACACCTAAGTTTCTGCGTGGGTTCACTACTAGAGGAAAAGATGGCACGAAAATCTTACGTGGCACTCCTGTGTCACTTTAATTTTTATGAGGCAAATAACTTTAAGATACATGATCATTTATGATCATGGGGATTGAAAACTTCTAGTATCGAGCCTTGGAAAGATTACTGGGAACCGGGACACTTACCTCCAAGCTTTGAGAAAAAAACTAGGAGCAGAGAGAGAAACCGAGAACTAGGTTCAAGAGAGATCAAAAGTGATTCAAACATTTCATAATAGAACCTCTGATTTCTAACCTCCAGCTAAAGAAAAAGAAAGGCAACCATCGAACTAACCGATGCAAGAAGACGCGATCACTGAGATTGACAACCTCCGGGTGATGACTTTCTGGGCGGGACTAGGACAAATCAAAGGTACAACATCTTTGATGCAATCAAAACAACTCTGGGATTCCAGTTTCTGGTAAACTAATAAAACTTCATGAAAATATTGGGACACCAAATCTAGGAAAGAATAAGGACTTAAGCAAAGACCAAGCAAATTGAAAATGAAACTTGCAATTTTACCAACCCCCAAAACAAAGCCAAAGCAAGTGACAGTGAGAGGAAAGAATAAAAGGGGTCCATATTTTGCCAAGGGGGAAAATGGGGCATGTTGTGAGACCACACAACACAAAGTAGTGATCAAATACAATGGTTTTGGAGATTATAACTTGAAAGAGGATTCTTTTTTAATTAGAGAATTTCCACTTTCTCCTAGATCTCATGGGAAGCCTCAACCTATTGATAAGGTATCTAAGACAATCAAGATAGCATCTACCACTTTCACAAAGTGGGGAGATTTGAACAAAGAAATTATTAATGAGGAGAATGTATCATAATTGTCTTATCAATATAACAGACTCAAGCCCATTCTTCTAATGGAGGATGAAAACAAAGGATTGCAACTGATGATGGGTTGGGGATACAACAAGAATGAAAAGTTGGGCCAAAATAATAATTGTTTGCTAGAACCTCTTGCTCCTGAGGAATGACCTAAGAATCTTTGTCTTGGATGTACCACAAGTAAAGTGACCATTCATGGCAAGGGTTCTTTTGTTAAGGGAGTTAAATCTTCCTCTTGGTTAAATACATCACGTAATGATACCATCGATGAATTCCCCCTTGATATCACAAACCTATTTGAGGATATTCATGATAACCACTACATCCTTTACTTCTAATAGCCAAATCACTTAATTGAAACTAGTCTACCCGCAACTTATAAATTGGGACCAATGAGGATTTCCTATTTTGGATTCATTCAAAAATGATGAATTCATCTTTGAGTTCACGGGGCTTTGTGACCACATGCCATATGGAGATCACAAAGAAGGTTTTGACATTGAACTGGAGCTTACTATGGGGAAACGATTGAATGTCTTAGTTGTAAAAGGGAAAATATGAGAATAGTGTCTCAATCATTAAGTGAAAACCACACGTTGGCACTTTCTGATCCTAAAACAGTAGAAATAAAGGATGCACATGATGGTGAAAACCTCTTTGAGGCATCAAAGGATGAGGGATTCAATATTTCCCTTAGTGTGATACATCAATAAAAGTCAACAATGCTTGCTGAGAAATCTAATCTAGTAAATGTAGGGAAAGATGAGGTACCTCAAATTACTTTCTATGCAGAATCACTCTTGGATATTGAATAGCAAAAGAACTTAGTAGATTTCTTGAAGGAATGAAAGATAATATTTGCATGGTTATATGCAGATATGTTGGGTATTGATCCTGAAGTAGTTGTTCACCATCTTGTAGTTTATCCTCATGCTAAACTAGTAAAGAAGAAGGTAAGAAAGATGCATCCATAGATAGCATTATTGTTCAAACTAGAATTACAAAAGATTCTTGACATGGGATTTATCTAACCAATAGATTATCTTGAGTGGGTTTCAAACCTTGTACTAGTGTCAAAACCCATTGGGGGCATCAGAATATGTGCTAACTTTAGGGATTTAAACAAAGAAGGTCCCAAGGATGACTTTCCTCTTTTGAATATTGACATAATTATAGATCTGACTACTAGGCATGAGATTCTTTCACTCATAGAAAAATTCTTAGGGTACAAATAGATAATCATATCCAAAGAAGATCAACATAAAACAACATTTACCTATCCATGGGGAACCTATTGCTAGAATCTGATGCCATTTGATCTAAAGAATGTTAGAGCTACCTATTAGAGATAAATGATATGATTCACAAGACTTTAGAAGACTATGTGGATGACATTTTAGCCAAGTCATGAACAAGGAAGGAGCATCTAGAAGTGTTAGGGCCAATCTTTGACAGACTTGAAGAGTACAAGGTGCGGTTGAATCCAAAAAAGTGCATCTTTGGTGTAACATCAGGTAAACTCCTAGGATACATTATGTCACAGAGAGGAATTGAGATAGATCTAGCTAAAGTTAAAGGAATTTTGGATATGGAACCACCAAAAACACTGAAGCAACTATGAGGGTTACAAGGGAGATTGTATTCCATCAGAAGATCCATAACGCAACTAGCGGATAAGATTCATCCCTTTTATCACCTTCTTCACAAGGGATAGCCTAAAAATATGGAGGAGAAATGTGAAAAAGCATTCCAACAACTCAAAGATTACCTACTAACACCTCCTATCCTTTTTCCACCAATACCAATTAAACCTTTGATTCTGTATATCTTGGTTACATCTGCAACTTTGGGTGTTCTTCTTGCTCAACATGATGAAACATGGAAGGAGAGAGAAATTTTCTACATCAGTAGGACTTTGGTTGGATTTGAGTTGAACTATTCATCCATTAGGCTTTCCTAATAGTGGTGTTCACCTCATAGAAATTTAGGAACTACATGATTTCACACCAAGTGAAGCTTATCTCTAAGATCAATCCATCAATGCATTAAATTTCTCTATGAAGATAGAGAAATCACAACCCATGGCGATACGAAACCCTTTTATTATTGCAAGAGCCTAGAAGAAAAGTACTATAGGGTCACACAAGTGCCTAAGAATGATTAAGTGACAACACCCTCCTCAATCATTGGCCCATCCTCCCTAGCTTCCACCTCCAAATCAAAAGCACCCATCATGTAAAACATCCTTGATATCAAAGCAGTGATCAAAGATAATGGTTGTGGAGACTATAACTTGAAGAGGGATTTTTTTATAATTGGAGAATTGCCTCTTTCTCCTAGATTTCATGGCCTAAAGCCTCAACCTATTGATAAGGTATCTAGGACAATCAAGATAACATCTACCACTTTCACAAAGTCGGAAGATTTGAACAAAGAAATCATTGATGAGGAGAATGTATTAGATTTGTTATATCAAGATAACAAACCCAAGCCCATTCTTCCAATGGAGAATGATAATAAAGGATTGCGACTAATGATGGGTTGGGGATACAAAAAGAATGACAAGTTGGGCCAAAATAATAATGGTTTTCTAGAACCTACTGCTCCTGGGAAATGACCTAAGAATCTTGGTCTTGGATGTACCACAAGAAAAGTGACCATTCATGGCAAGGGTGCATTTGTTAAGGGAGTCAAATATTCTTCTTGGTTACCTACATCTCATAATGAGACCATCGATGAATTCCCCCTCGATATCACAAACCTATTTGAGGATACATGTATATACATGACAACCACTACATCCTTTGCTTCCAATAGCCAAATTACTGAATTGAAACTACTCTGCCCTCAACTTATAAACTATGGCCAATGAGGACTTCCTATTCTAGATTCATTTATAAATGATGAAGCTATCTTTGAGTTCATGGGGATTCACAACCACATGCCATATGGAGATCACAAAGTATGTTTTGAAATTGAACTAGATACACAAGCTTACTATGGGGAAATGATTGAATATCTTAGTCACAAAATGGAAAATATGAGAATAATGTCTTGATCCTTAAGTGAAAACCACATGGTGGAACTTTTTGATCCTAAAAAATTAAAAATAAAGGATGCATTTGATGGTGAAAACCTCTTTGAGGTGTCGAAGGATGAGGGATTCAATATTCCCCTTAGTGCGATTCATCAAGAAAAGTCAACAGTGCTTGCTGAGAAATCTAATTTAGTAAATGTAGGGACAAATGAGGTACCTCAAATTACTTTTTATGTAGAATCACTTTTGGATGAAGAGAAAAAGAACTTGGTAGCTTTCTTGAAGGAAAAAAGATAAACTTTGCATGGTCATATGCATATATGTTGGGCCTTGATCCTGAAGTAGTTGTTCACCATCTTGCAGTTTATCCTCATGCTAAACCAGTAAAGAAGAAGTTGGGAAAGATGCATCTGTAAATAGCATTGTTGTTCAAACTGGAATTATAAAAGCTTTTGGATGTGGGATTTATCTGACCAATAGATTATTTGGAGTGGGTTTCAAGCCTCGTACCAGTCTCAAAACCCACTGGGGGCATCAAAATATGTATTGAATTTATGGATTTAAACAAAGAAGGTGCCAAGGATGACTTTCCTCTTTTGAATATTGACATCATTGTAGATCTAAACGTTGGACATGAGATTCTTTCACTCATGGATGGATTCTCAGGGTACAATCAAATCATGATATCCAAAGAAGATCAACACAAAACAATGTTTACCTATCCATGGGAAGCTATTGCTAGAACTTGATGCCATTTGGTCTAAAGAATGTTGGAGTTACCTATCAAAGAGAAATGACATTAATTTTTCATCATATGATTCACAAGACTTTAGAAGACTATGTGGTCTACATTTTAGCCAAGTCAAGAACAAGGAAGGAGTGTCTAGAAGTGTTAGGGCCAATATTTGACAAACTCAAAGAGTACAAGGTGCGCTTGAATCCAAAAAAGTGCATCTTTTGCATAACATCAAGTAAACTCCTAGGATATATTATGTGACAGAGATGAACTGAGATAAATCCAACTAAAGTCAAAGGAATTCTAGATATGGAACCACAACAAACACTGAAGCAATTACAAGGGTTACTAAGGAGATTGTAGTCCATCAAAAGATTCATAACACAACTAGTGGATAAGATTTATCCCTTTTCTCACCTTCTTCACAAGGGGATAGCCTACAAATGGAATGAGAAATGTGACAAAGCATTCCAACAACTCAAAGATTAGCTACTGACACCTCCCATACTTATGCCACCAATACCAAATAAACCTTTTATTTTGTATATCTCGGATACATCAATAACTTTGGGTGTTCTTCTTGCTCAGAATGATGAAACAGGGAAGGGGAGAGAAATTTACTACATCAATAGGACTTTGGTTGGATACGAGCTAAACTATTCATCTATTAGTCTTTCCTAGTAGTGGTGTTTTCCTCATAGAAATTTAGGCACTATATGATTTCACACCAAGTGAATATTATCTCTAAGATTGATCCATTGAAGTATTTGTTATCCAAAGCTACTCTCACAGGACGAATGGCTAAGTGGGTGATGATCCTCACATAGTTTGATATAGAGTACATGAACTCAAAGGATATAAAGGGGTAGGTTATCACATATCAATTGACAGAGGCACCTATATGTGTAGAGAATCTGATGTTTTCTGAATTTCTTGATGAGTCAGTATTTGTCCTCAACATAATGGATTAGTGGAAGCTATATTTTGACAATTCACATACACAACATGGATTTAGAGCGAGTATTCTTTTCATCACCCCACAAGGTGATTGTATCCCTAAGTCATATTGGCTATCTTTCCCATGCACTAATAAAATCATTGAATATGAGGCTCTTATCATGGGATTGAGAATCACAATATAGTGGAAAATTGAAGAATTAAAGGTCTACGGAGATTCACAGTTGATTGTAAACCAAAATAATGATGACTATCTATGATCGACAACATAGTATGGGCCAAATACACTTGATCCATGAGGATTCGAAGCATATTTAAGCCACTATGCATCAGTCCTAGTAAGATCATTCAATGTAAACTAAACTAAGAAGCCATTGAAAATAACATATTAAAATATGAAATCTTCAAAAACACCTATTCTAATCCATTGAAACTTATCCTATTGGGGGAGTGGAGTCACATTGATGTGGAATGGTGACCCTTTTCCAATCCCTTGGGCAATGAGCTTGTTTCGATCGATTCTATTGAAGAGAATCAATGAAACCGATGAGAAATGTATATGAAAACATGATTTAAAAGCTAAATTAACATGATGAAAGCTATTTTAACATGACATATACTAAGATGATCGATATGGGGGTATGCAAAGCTATTCTAAATGGAGTTTAAGCTCAAAAGATTAAAACCCTAATTAAAAAATATGCTAAATAGATACACCTAAGTTACCATGGAAGCCATTAATGGAAGCTAAGCTAATATGATGCAAGAAATTAACCTAAAATTCCTTTTAAAACACAAATATGGATGCAAGATGAGAGTGATTTTAACAACATAAATTTTCTCTTAAAAGATGGATCCCTATTCAATAGAGGCAAGCTCTATTTATAAAATAGGAAAAATGAAATTGATGGTCAAGATCAAAAGGATCAATCAATGGTCAGAATGGAAGGAAGATAGAGGCATGGATCATGGATTCCCATCAAGGGTTGCGGATGCAAGATGAATTTTAATCAAGGGCTCACATTCATTCAAACAAACACATTTTCAAGACTTGCATAAGAAGCTTTGTTGAGAGTTTGTTACAAAAAGGAGTATTCCCTTTTTCAAATGAGTGAAGAAATATAATATTCTCAAAGAATATTCTCATGGGCGAGGAAAATTAGATATTTAGTTGATTAAAACCAAATTTAATTGTGCAAAGGAGAAGGAATATTCCATGAGAATATTCCTTTTTGGAGGAATGTACAAATGAGGAATATTCTCAAGGAATATTCCCTTGCAAGTGGGAGGATTAGATTTAATTAGTAATTTGATAATTAAATAAAGCTTCAATTATGCAAATTAGGGGAATTAGGATATTCATTAAATAATTAATTTATTTAATGAAAAGGGGAAGTGATATGATATTTAATTAAATAACTTATGGTTATTTAATTAAATAAGAGGACTTAGGGATTAAATTAGATAATTTGATTTATCCAATTTAACAAGATGAAATTTTAGCATGAAAGGGGGTGAATTAACTAGATTAGGTCAATTAGATTAATAGATGAAAATGACATAATTAATTAAATAGATAGGAAAATTTAATCAATTAAGTGAAAAAGGATGGGTTTTAGGACGAAATGGTGTTAGTATATCAGATTTGAGTGCATGATATCATTTAGGACATTTTTAAGTGTCTACATTTTGCCCCTCTTTGAAGCGAGGTACTTGTTACATTGGTTCAAAGACTGACGCTTTTTGGATTAAAAACTGCTGCTCAGATCAATATATATATATAATTTTTTTGGATACCCTACTATTTCCCTAGTGAAAGGAATAAGCATTTCCCTGCCCCCTTGAGAAATTGGGCAAAATTTTTGACTTTTGGGTTGATTTCTTGACAACGGTTAAAATATAGGTTCAAGTGCTAAAATAGGCCCCAAGATGCCAATAATGGCCTCAAAAATACAAAAAATGGCTGAAAATAGTTTACACAGTGTGGAAATAGGTAAAACAAGTCAAAGCCCTAGCTTTTGGCTCAAATCAGGGCAAAAAACCCTAATTTTTAGGCTTAAATAGGTGAGAAGGGTGACACTTCCAATTCATTTGTTCATTCAACCCTTAGATATCTATGCATTTGGAGCTCTAACACCTTGGTGAAATGGCTCATCGTGTGCTTTCTCTTCACCTTTTGGAGCGAGTTTGAGAGTACCAATGGCGAGCAGACATAGGACATCAGGTATGCACATTTAGGTGCATTTAATAGGGGGTCAAAATTAGGTTTCTAGGCGCATCGTTGTATAGCGACGCTCAAAAGGAATCAGAAGCGTCCCTATTGATATTATAACAGCGTGCTTATGGTTTAGTAGTGAACCACCATTTTTTGCTTTGGTGATGCTTTTGATTAGGGTGTCACAATTTTAATATAGTGACACATAGGCTTTTTAAGCTCAGCGTCGCTCACTTGCGGTGGGTGACACACTAAATTGGTGACCCACCCCCCAAATTGATACAACAACTCACACCAAAATCAATGATGCTATTGATTTTAGTGACACTTTTAATGTTTTTGAATGCAAAGTTTTAGGTTTTGATCATTTTTTTGAATTTTTGGAAAATTGACGTTGTGTGTACGATGTGTGTAGGAGGATCCGCCACCACTGATGTCACGAGAGCATCATTCCAACATTTTGGAAATAGTGACAGACTTTGATGACAAGGACGTGGAGCAACTGGGTATGCTAGGGTTAGGATTCATCGCTTTCTTGCCCCCAGTGGGTTTGGAGACTAGTACCAGGTTTGAAACCCACTCAGTATAATCTATCAGTCAGATGAATCCAATGTCAAGAAGCTTTTGTAACTCAAGTTTCACCAAGAGTGCTATCTGAGGGTGCAACTTTCATAATTTCTTCATTATTGGTTTGGCTTCAGGATAGATGCCTAAGTGTTGCACAACCACTTCTGGATTGAGCCTTGGCATATCTATGTATGACCATGCAAAGTTAGCTCTTCGCTCTTTCAGGAACACTGCTAGGTTTTTTTGTTCTTCATCCAACAAGGATTCAACATAGAAATTTATCTTGGGTACTTCTTTTGTTCCCACATTGACTGGAGTGGCCTTTTCTACTAGAACTGTTGACTTCTTTGGATGCATTGCACTAAGGGGGAGATTGAATCCCTCATCCTTGGGAACCTTAGAGAGGTTTTCACCCTTGGATGCATCATTTCTTTTTACTATTTTAGGATAAAAAAGTTCCATAGTGTGGTTTTCACTCAAAGATCTGCATGTTATTTGCATGTTGTCCATTTTGTGACTGAAGGACTCAATCGTCTACCTGTAGTACACCCCTGTGTCTAGCTCTATATCGAGACCAACTTTGTGATTTCTCATGGTAAGTTGTCATGGAGTCCCATGAATTATGAGATTTATTCATCTTTTTTGAATAAATATAGAATCAGTGGTCCTTGTTGGTCCCAGTCAATGAGTTGTGGGTACTCTAGGTTTATTTCAGTTGGTTGATTGTTCGGGGTGAAGGATGTTGTGGATATCATGAAGAGAGAGTTATTCTCAAATCCATTTCCAAAATCAAGGGGAAGTCGTATAGGGTAGTATCACGCGATGTTGGTAACCAAGAAGAAGCCTCAACCCTTTTAGAAGAAGTACCTTTGCCAAAAAGGGTAACCTTGCTAGTAGTACATCCTAAGCCAAGATTCTTTGGGCATTTCTCAGGAATGATAGGTTATAGCAAGCCGTTGTCATTTTGACCTAGTTTCTCATTCTTGTTATACCCCACCCCTTCATTAGCGACAAGCCTTTGTTTTCATCTTCCATAGGAAGAGCGGGGATGGGTCATTCATCTTAATATAACAGTTTAGAGACATCCTCCTCATTGACATCTTCTTTGTTCAAATCCCCCCACTTAGTGAAGGTGGTATCTGTCATCTTGATTATTTCAGCTAATTTTTTGATAAGTATGGGTTTCCCATGAGATTTGGGAGAAAGAGGTAGCTCCCCCAACACAAAAGTATCCTTTGTTAGCTTATAATTTCTATAACCATCATCTTGGATTACTGCTTTGATATCGGGAATGTTCTGCACAATGGGTGTTTTTGTTTCTAAGGTAGATGCAAAGGATGATGGATCAAAAAATGAGGAAGATGGTGTAGTCCCTTCATCATTTTTAGGGATTTAGGGTATTTTTTAAAAATTGGCCTCAAGGTTCTTGCAGTAGTAAAAAGGCTTAGGATCTCCAAGGATGGTAATTTCTCTTCCCTCAAAAGGAAACTTTACACATTAATAATAGGTTGAAGGTATAGCTTTTAAGGCATGGATCCATGGTCGACCAAGCAAGATGTTGTATGGGAGATCAAGGTCTAACACTTGGTATGTAGTTTATGCAATAACCAGTCCTACCTGGATGGGTAGTGTGATGATACCTTGTGATACCCGCTCTTGATCATCATATACTCTGATGGTTGTACTCTTTTCTTTTTCAATAGCATCATCTGAATAGACCAAGTTTTTGATCAAATAAAGGGTGCAAATGTTTAGACAAAACCTCCATCTACTAAGACTCTTTTAACCTTGTTCTTATGAATAATGACCTCAAGGTGTAAAGCATAGTTATGAGATGGTGTTACGAGAAGGTGAGAAGATGATTAGTGATATGCCCTACCATAGCTTGAAACTGCTCTATATCAATATCCTCAGGGACAAATGATGAAGAAAAATCTTTCTCTAAGATTTTTTGATGTGTGAGGGATAGCCTCAATAGTTCTATGATAGAAATTTGTGCAAGGGTCTTCTTAAGTTGATTTAGGAGATTGTACTTCTTAGGGTTTGATGTTGGAAAAGTAGGTTGTGCCCTAGATTGAGATGGGACTCCTTGGATGGTGACATTGCCGCATCATGTGGTGACTCCACACTCCGCACTAGGCCCTCTGATGGTGATGATGGTGATGACACTATCACAGGAAGCGACTACATTGGAATAGGTATGCTACACATTTGTGTAATTGTTACCTTTTCCATTGTTGTTTCCTTTGCTATGATCTGGCATGGGGTTCTTGTATATCTTAAGATCCTGATTGTCGGTTGGTACCTCAACAGATATGTTTCCATTCTCAATAAGATCTTGGATAACATTTTTGAGCCTCATGTAGTTTGATGCTTTGTGTCCTTTGATTTTGTGAAAGTCACAAAGATCTTTTTCATTGTACCAGGGTGGTTTATCTTGTGGTTCTTGGTAGTTTTCAAAATTGGGAAGCGTTATCAAGTTTGACTCTACCAATTTCTTCATGATAGTTTTGATAGGTTCTGAAAATTGTGTGTATTTATGTTTTAGATACTTGTTCCTATTGGGAGTTCATCGTTGTTGCGTTTTGGTGTTATTGACCTGATTATTTTGTGGTGATGTAGTTGGTTGAACATTAGCTATTTGATTGTTATTTGGCGTAGGAGCACTTAGGATTACCTTAGCATCTACCATGCCATAATTTTTCATGTTCTTGTTCTTAGCCCAGACACGAGTCTTTTTTGTTTGAACTGGTTGATGGGCGGTTGTCTTTGTATGCTTGAGTATTTCCCTATGAGATTAGAGCTCTCTCAATGTTAAGGGCTCTAGGGACAAGTTCATCATAGGAGGTAATGCACTACATTTTCAAGTGGAAGGATAGATCTAGATCTACGTTCGCTATGATGATCCCCACTTTTTGTTCATCGAGAATTGGCCACGTGCTTTTATAGCCCTTTGCCTCCATCGTTGTAAGAAATTTGTGAAAGATTCTCCTTTATTTTTATTGAGAGTATATAACTCTTCTAAGCTTACGCCCATGTCAAGATTAAAGGAGAAGTGATCTATGTATTTATTGGTGATTTCTTGGAAATTTTTGATACTTGGAGGCAATTGAGAAAACCAGTCAATGGTTGGGCCTATCAAGCTTCAAGGAAAGAGGTAGATCAAATAGGAATAATTGTAGGTGACCTCCATACACATGACATTAAATTCTTTGACATGGTCCACAGGACTTCCTCTCCCTTTGTATTTATCAAATTTGGGGACTTCAAAACTGAGAGGGAATGGTACCATTGCAATGTTCCGATCGAATGGATATGAAAATAGGTTTTGTTGTGTAAGGGAATTCTTCATTTTTCCCATCCAAATATCTACATTTCTTGTGTTAACGCCTTAAGTTGTGATGCTACATCATCTTGTGGATTTGGTGGAGGAACATATGTTGCGTATGGTGGGATGGCGGATGGATTTTATGTGGAATTTTGATATAATGGGGTGTTTTATGGTGTGTATGGTGGTGTAGGATATTATGAAGGTGATTTTGGTGGAGGCATATATGTCCCTAATGTGTTTGTATTGATGATTTTCAATTGAGGATTATAGTAGGAACCTTGTTGTTGTTGTTGTGTGAGTACTTGTTATTGTTGGGCATATTATTAAGCTAACAAGGTTCGTTGTTGCTGTTGGACCACTAGGGTTGTTTGTTGTGCTTGTTGTTGTTGCTGGGCTACTAAGGTTGTTTGTTGTTTTTTTTGGGTTGTGAGGGCTTGCTATTGTGCTTGTTTTTGTGCTTTTTGTTGTTGTTGTGCTACTAAGGCTACTTCTTGTTGTTGTTTTTGTGCTACTAAGGCTACTTGTTGTTGTTGCTACTGCTGTTGTGCTACTAGGGCTGCTTGTTGTTGCTATTGTTGTGCTACTAGGGCTTCTTATTGTTTCTAATGTTGGACGACTTGCTGATAAGCTGTTGTGATTCCTATAAAACTAATGCATGTGCTTGCAATGTAGGATCAGTTGGTTGTTGGGACATCTACGTTGGGTTTTGGGTGTTGATGTTTTACGTGGGTTGTGGGTTGTTGATGAGAGATTGGGGATTCCCTTGGTTTAACATTCCTTGCAAGATGGTGGATTAGGATGGAGAAATGTAAGTTTGAGGTCCCATTTGATTTTGCATGACATGGGGGACCAAGAGGAAAGATGATGATGGTGCCATTAGATATTGCGATGGCAATGGCATGCTCAACCCTTGTAATTGATTGAAAGGATTCCATTGACCAAAGAGTAGGGGGTTCCCTTGTTGTATTTGAGGTGGGATCAAGGTAGTACCTTGGTTGATTGGGTTTGTGACCAAGGGGTTGTTTTGATTTGGGTTGGTAATGGTTGGGATGGATGTGTTTTGTGAAACCAATGCTGCAGATGAACCAATTGGGGGTTTGGATAAAGATGTCCCTATTTTCATTAAGGGTTGATTCTTCGTGAGGGTGTTAACATACCCTTGTTGATCCATACTACCTTGTGTGATGTCAGGCATACTTGTGGTACTTGTGGGGATGGATGAAGATGGGTGACCTCGATATGTTGAGGTTGTCATGGATTCATGAAGTGTAAGTGGTTTATTTTGATGCAAGGGGTGTTTGAGAATAGTAGGAGCACCAAAGGTAGGTGTCCAAGTGGTGTTTTGAGAGGGATTGGTGTTTAGGGTACCCACAAGTGTGTTTCTTTCCAATGGAAGAGTATGGCCAAGTCCTTAGCAAGACTAGCTACAATACTAGGAATGGATGTTTGATTTAGCCCTAGAAATGGAGTTGTTTGAATGGTAGATGAAGTCAAGCCTTGCGTCAAGGGTTGCACAACAAAAGATGGGGAAATTGGAGCCATGTTTTCTAAGGCTTAATTTTATTTTTTGTATTCCATGATTTCCTCCTTAGTAAGTCCAAATGGGTTGTTCGTAATGTCTTCTATCTCATATGGTCTTGATCAAGACGAGGGTTGTTGTGATGGGGTAACATGGCTTTGTGGATCAAATTATTGAGGATTGGGATCAATTGAGGTGAATATGACTTTGGTTTTATCCATGATTCTCTTGTGTTGTGATCTTATCTTTACCATAAATTTTTGGTCACCTGTGGGAGAGTTGTGTTGAAATTTGTAATTTTTAAACTCTCTAGTTGACTCAAATCTAGGTAAAAGGGATGCTCTAAGTATTTTTGGAGCAATGATGGTAATGAGAGATGAAAAGGGGAATGATGTGGAGAGTGATCTATGCAAATGTTTTGGGACAATACTTTTGACTTAAGTTTATTTGTTTGATGTTTTGATAGAGGATGTTTATGAACTTGTGAATCTTTAGGGTAAACTTGTGACCTTCAAGATGAACTAGTTCAAAGATGATAACTAACTTAACTAAGTGAATGGAAAATGATTCATTTCACATACAAAGTAGTTGAGTTAGGGTTTTTGGGTTGATAAATGTCTAAGTCCAAAGTGTTGGTGTGTTCAAAAGTTTGCAAAGTTTGGTTAAGTGAAGGATGAAATTTGATAAGGGGTGGATGAAATGTTTGACCCAATGCTGACCTAGAGTGAACCTTTTTTTCTAAGACCAAGGTGGTGAAAAATATGCTAGACCTCTAAAGTGTTCAAACCCTAAGGACTCAATGATTAAGGAGAAGTTCTTGTGAAATGTGTAGATTGGGTTCGTCCATGAAATAGCATAGAAAGCATCTCCTTAGTGATTTATCTCAGTTGTGGTAATTCCTTAAGATACGTATTCTAATATACTTTGAACTATGATGTCTAAGTTTGAAATAGTGGCATGTAGACCTTCTCTTGGGGATTTTGATTTTGTGAGAGATCATTTAGAGAAGCACAAGATTATGAAAAAGATGATATTTATTGCCACGTAGGAGGTGGTAATATGGGCCTTCCGGCCACAATATCAGCTTCTTCCTCTTGTTCACTAAGATTATGCTATGTTTCTCCACTGGATTGGTGTTTCCTTTGTTTCAAAAGTGAAGCTTCTCAAACTACTAATTATATCTATTTGTTATCCTTTAATTAGTTCAAATTTTGGTTGAATGATAGTGGGCGTAAGGTTTGGTTATTCAACCAAAGCGATCAGACACCAAATGGTCATGTAGGGTTCAATTTGTCAATTTATCTTGCTTAATGAGTTTTTTTTTACCACAAACATTTGTATTTCTTAAGTTTCAAACTAAATGTCTATGTCAAAAACATCATTCCTCTCACAAGGTCCATTTTGTGAAAAGGGTGAATTTAAGGGAATAGTTTCCTAGGTTAACTTTAAGAAGTATGGATTGAGATGAAAACCAAAATATTTAGAAGTCTCTAAGAATAAATCCTTAGGAAAAGCATCAATATCAATGTTTTTTCAAAGGGTATCCATACTTAGACCAAAGGGTTTGAAAATTTGAAAAGACTTGTTGATGTTTGTTTGCAATTGTTTCGGAACCAAGCAAGTATTAAACTAACTCACAAGCATGAACAATCCTAGTTCAATTGTGTATTTCTTAGTAGGCTTACCATCATCCCTTAAGAGATGATTAATCCATGAAGATGAAATGGAAAAGTAGGCTATGTCAAGGAAATGTAATGTCTTGACACGCTAAGCAAAGGAGTCCCTTCCCCATTTGCTTTATTACCTCAATCAAAAACCATACATGGTAAGTAACTTCTTGGAAGAGTGTTATTCCAATGCACTACTTCAAAATACACTTCAGAGGAAATGGTGAGACACTAATAACAAGGCTCATAATTCAGACTTTTGAGATAAAATGGTGCTATACATGTGGAAAATTCACTCAATTAAGAGGCCTCCCAGCCCTTAGAAACATCTAAGGGTTTTAACGTATCACACAAATTATTTCTATAGCAGACTGAAATGAAAGTACCACTTGGGTCATTCCCTCTCACAAGTTAGGAGGCAGGCCCACTAAAGGTAACACATGTTTGAAACGTAAAATGCTTTTCATTACCCAAGATTTCCAATAGGTGCAAGGGGAGAGGATAGGTGCTTCCAAGAAGAAAAGGTATGTACTCGCATGTTTCTCTTCACCCATGATCGCACGAAGTACAAGGGGAGATGATACACATAACAATCATACACAAGAAAATCAAACACATGTTCATTTTAACCTTGACAAACATGATGAATTCGTTTTAAGCACCAAATGAAGTGTATAAATTATTTTTTCCAATTTTAAACCAACAAGCAAAATGATGTGAGCGTTCAATTTTAACCAATTTGAATGTTCATTTTAAACACAAAGGAAATCTAGTTTAGTCCTACAACATGAAATAAAGCATCATAAATGGGTTATAATTGCCCCATAAGTGTCAAACACTTGTTACAATTATAAAATTAAATGATGATATGCTCCTTCACTTCAAATTTTATTGTCTAAACTTGCAAAACCAATTAGCATAAAAAACCAAACCAAGAAGTCAGTGCCATGTTAGCAATTAGATAAAGTCAAAAAAATAAAACACATGTCAAAATTCAAGTTCAATTTTTTTACCAATAAATTCAGACATTAAAATCAATTGCATCACTGAATTTCATCAATAGCATCGGTTTTTTGAACGTGCATCGCTGTATTGAAAAATCGAAGGCATCACTCTACAGTAAATAGCGATGTCAATTGCACTGCAAAATCAAATGTGTCTCTAAATAAAAATTTAAGGTGTGATGAAAAATAAGTTTAGCGTGTCTATTTAAATGCGCATTGATGAAATTTAATATGTGTTGCTGAATTAAACATGTGTCACTTTTTAAAAAATCAAATGTGTCATTGTATGGCAATGCGTCTAAGGTACGTCAGTGAATCTTCAATAGCATCGTTGAATCTAAAAACACAAGCAAAATGAAAAACTAAAGAAAAATTTGTCAAATTGATTAGTTCAAGCCCTCCTTCTAGTGCCAAAATTTGATCGACGAACGTAGTATGGGCCAACTACACTTGATCTATGCAGATTCAAAGTGTATTTAAGCCACTATGCATCAGTCCCAATAAGATCATTTAATGTAAATTAAGATAAGAAGCCATTAAAACTAACATACTAAAATATGAAAGCTTCAAAAATACCTATTCTAATCCATTGAAACTTATCCTATTGGGGGAGTGGTGTCGCATTGATGTGGAATGGAAACCCTTTCCCAATCCCTTGGATAATGAGATTGTTTTGATTGATTCTATTAAAGAGAATCAATGAAACCAATGAGAAATGTGTATGAAAACATGATTTAAAAGATAAATTAACATGATGAAAGCTATTTTAACATGATATATGCTAAGATGATCAATATGGGTGTATGCAAAGCTATTCTAAATGGACTTTAAGCTCAAAAGATTAAAACCCTAATTACAAAATATGCTAAATGGATGCACCTAAGTTACCATGGAAGTCATTAATGGAAGCTAAGCTAATATGATGCAAGAAATTAACCTAAAATTCCTTTTAAAACAAAAAATATGGATGCAAGATGAGAGTGATTTTAACAACATAAGTTTTCTCTTAAAAGATAGATCCCTATTCATTAGAGGAAAGCTCTATTTATAGAATAGGCCAAATGAAATTGATGGTAAAGATCAAAAGGATCAATCAACGGTCAGAATGGAAGGAAGATAGAGACATGGATCATGGATTCCCATCAAGGGTTGAGGATGCAAGACGACTTTTAATCAAGGGCTCACATTCATCCAGACAAACACATTTTCAAGACTTGTACAAGAAGCTTTGTTGAGAGTTTATTACAAAAAGGAATATTCCCTTTTTCAAATGAGTGAAGCAAGAGAATATTCTCATGGGTGAGGAAAATTAGATATTTAGTTGATTAAAACCAAATTTAATTGTGCAAAGGAGAAGAAATAATCTATGAGAATATTCCTTTTGGAGGAATGTGCAAAGGAGGAATATTCTCAAAGAATATTCCCTTGCAAGTGGGAGGATTAGATTTAATTAGTAATTTGATAATTAAATAAAGTTTCAATTATGCAAATTAGGGGAATTAGGATATTCATTAAATAATTAATTTATTTGATGAAAATGGGAAGTGATATGATATTTAATTAAATAAATTAGGGTTATTTAATTAAATAAGAAGACTTAGGGATTAAATTAGATAATTTGATTTATCCAATTTAACAAGATGAAATTTTAGCATGAAAGGGGGTGAATTAACCTGATTAGGTCAATTAGATTAAGAGATGAAAATGACAATTAATTAAATAGCTAGGAAAATTTAATCAATTAAGCGAAAAGAGGATGATTTTTAAGACGAAACGGTGTTAATATATCAAATTTAAGTGCATGATATCATTCAAGACATTTTTGAGTGTCTACACTATCAAACCAAGAATGATCGGCTCACGCCTTATAAAAATATGGTGGAAAGTCTCAAAGATTTCTTCATTGACATCACGCTTGAGAAAATACCCTATATCAACAATCGAGTAGTTGCGGCTATGACAACTATGGGTCCTTGCTAGATATGCCACATAACATTCTTAAGCGCAAATTCCTTGTTGAGTAGCTTCTCATCCCAACATTCGAGGTACCAAAATATGATTTTTTTTGTGAAATTGTTGGTCCTGATTCTCCCTGGTATCATGATATCTTTACTTACCTACATAGAGGTATCCTCCCATATGACCTTACTCCAAACCTTATAAATTTTTTTATCAAAAAAGCATCTTGTTTCGTTATCCTAGGTGATAGCCTTTACCATCGAAGTCTCGAATGGACATTATTACAATGTCTTATCCAAGAGGAAGCTTTGAATGCATTGAAAGAAGTACACAAAGGAATCTTTAGATTGCATTCAAGTGGTATGACCTTGGCTAAGAAATTATTGAGGATGGGGTACTATTGGCCTACCATGGAACGAGAAGCTCATCAATATGTCAAGAAGTGTATGCAATGTCAACATCATGGGGATTTTATCCATGCACCGACTTAAAAGCTTAGACCAATCATCACACATTGGCCTTTCTTGTAGTGGGGACTCGATCTCATAGGAAAGATCACCCCTACCTCATCCCATGGTCATAATTTTATCATTACAGCTGCTGAGTATTTCACGAAGTGGGTTGAAGCGATCCCTATGACCTATATCATGGGAAAATAAATATCTAAATTAATCC
Source organism: Sequoia sempervirens (assembly GCA_007258455.2). Classification (NCBI taxonomy): domain Eukaryota; kingdom Viridiplantae; phylum Streptophyta; class Pinopsida; order Cupressales; family Cupressaceae; genus Sequoia; species Sequoia sempervirens. The sequence goes on from VDFB02000011.1 coordinate 6,378,937, forward strand.
TGAACTACCTCATTTTTCATTATGGTATTCCACAAGCCCTTATCAAAAACAATGGAACACCCTTTAAAAATTAGGATGTCCATGAGCACTACAAAATTTTTAACATCCAACACCAGTTTTCTACCCCATATTATCCCCATGGAAATGGTCAAGCTAAGGCTTCAAACAAAACCATTATAAAGATACTAAAAAATAAAATTAATGAAGTTGGTCATGACTGGCATCTCCAATTGAACCTTGCTTTGTGGTCCTATAGAACCAACATCTGCACACCTACAGGTGCCACACCTTATTCCCTAGTGTATGGAACCGAAGCTATCCTACCTATTGAGGTCGAGCTTCCATTGCTGAGAGTATCATTGCAAAATATCATTACCGATGAAGAATATATAGTGGTCAGATTCAATGAGTTAGAGTTATTGGATGAGCATCGCCTTGAGGCTTTGAGTCACTTACAAGATTATTAGAATCAACTCAAAAGGAGCTATAATAAGAAGATAAAAATTTGTTCCTTCCAGGTGGGAGATCTTTTACTAAAGTGGAATTAAAAGAGTATGCAAGATCCAGATAGCAAAGGGAAGTTTGAATCTAATTGGTTAGGATTGTTCGTTGTCACATCTAATTATAGTTCTAGAGCTTATCAATTGTCAACACTTGAGGGAGAACCCTTGTAGGAGCCTATCAATAGCTCACATCTCAAGAAGTTTTACACCTAGGTTTTGAAGGGTATAAATCCATAAATCCAAAAAAATAAAAAAAATAACAAAAATATAAAAATATAAAAAGGATTGAAAATAGTAAAGAGAAAAACCATCCTCTAACGAAAACCACTTCAGTGGCATTTTGGGCAAGTGCCTTGGTGAAAACTTGGAAAATAGGTTCCTTGCATAAATAAGCACCATCCATCCATCATTGACTCTTTAGTTGATCCTACTCACCATCCATCACATCCATCCTTCATCCTATGTACCTTATTTATTCTTGCACCCATCCATGTTTGTGTCATAGCTAGATATTGAGTAAGTATCATGTTCCCCTTTAGTGTGACTTGGCACATTCCTAAGGCCATTTTTTCCTGCCTATATCAAAGTATTCTATCACATGAAACTAGGGAAATTTTCCTATACTTGCATCAGATTGGGTTCTTATATATCCCTTTAAGGTTATTCCTAAAATCTCAAAATCCAAAAACAGTTGGAAAATCTCAAAATCCAAAAATAGTTGAAAAATCTCAAAATCCAAAAAACATTTACAAAATCATCAAAATCTAAAAACAATCGCAAAATCTCAAAACAAATCCAAAAACATCCAAATCTTGTAAAGTTCAAAATCCAAAAACATTCAAAGCATCTCCAAAATCCAAAAAACATTCAAATCACACAAAATCCCTAAATAGGTCTAAAAGTAAAAAAAGTAAAAAACATTGGTCGAAGTACATCATCTTTGATTTTGAGCGTAGGCAAGGCCATCATCAATGAGCCCCTGAGGCATTAGGTTAGTCTTTATGAGTCTGTCATAATAAACTAACAATTCATCAATGTTCATAATTCATTAGTAAATGGTTACTGGTTAGAGTCAGTCGAACTACGTTGTCTTTGAGCTTGAATGCAATCAAGGCATCATCGATGAGCCCCCAAGGTGTTAGGTTAGTTTTCTGGACTTAGATCTTGATCTAACCTTGAAAACACAATTTTTTTTGGAAATCCAGAAAAATTAAAACATTTCAAAACATTGAAAAACCCTAAACAACATCAAATAACTTGAAAACTTAAACATTCACATAAATCTCAAAATTTCAAAAAAAATACAGCCTCAAATCATTGAAAAGCATCAAAAACATTGAAATATTCCAAAACATTCCAAAATCACCTATCTCATCTCGCTTTCACCTACAATAAACTTCCATACATAATAAATTGATCATCATTTTCAACCTTTGGTAACACAAAGGAAAATAGGTACAACAATTAGTCAAAAGAAAGAACCCTTAAACATAAAAATCAAATTCTTGATCATTATCAAACATGTGAATCGAACCTTATATCAACGACCTTTCAAAAAACCTATCAATTAATAGCCAACATCCACTAATATGTCCTAGGATACATCTTTCCCACAATGGGCATCATCATTGGCAATCATTTTGGATTTTTATCCTCAAAACACATCCTTTGGAAAGAGATATGAATAACATTGATTGCTTGTTCATTTTGATCTTTTCTTATGATTTATCTTATTGGTCCATTCCAATGACCTCTCGATGATTTCTATCAAAACGATTTAGAGAGAATGGAATGGGGCATCAATCATTATCTTTAATTTTATGTGCTTGTTGGATGTTCTTGTAATACAACCTCAGCGAATACTTGCCTTGCTTGTGCGGGGTAGTCTCAAGTAAAGCAATGGCAAGGACATATTAGGTTCTTCATACCTTTAGTATGTTAGTCTCATTACTTTGATGACTTATTATCTCACATGGTCAAACAAAGTTTCTATATGTTAAGTATGAACAAGGATACTCCTATATGTTTACAGAGTCAAATTCCATCACATTAGATACAATGCCATCTTGGTTATCAATACCTCGATGCATTGTGTCTATTTTCTATATAAAAATAAGGAATGATATGATGAAGTTATCCAAATCCTAGAAGCAAGAAAATCATATTTCTCATTACATATCCAATAAAGTTTTGAATAATCATAGGCTTGTTGGACTTGTGAATCAATCTCAAAATAAGGGTTAATCTCCATCTCATTCTATCTTATTCTTCTATCTTTACTAACATTTCTATCCAAGTATTGAATCTGTGTGATATTTGTCAAAATGTACATTAGGCTACCCATGGCCGATGACTATTTATACATCATAAAATCTGTCTACATCAAATATCTAATCTTTCTAAAGAAGTATCTTTACGTCCTCTCTAAGTTGAACTGATCCTGAATCATTGTCGAGATCTTGACCTAAAAATAAAAATTTGCACTCGATCTCTTGAGGGGGTAATATACTAGCATAAATTACTTTTGTTGGGGAAATAGTGGGGCATTTGAAAAATCATGAATTTTTAAATTTTTTATCTAAGTAGTAGCATTGATCTGAAAAGCATCAATCTTTGAACCAATGTAACAAGAACCTCACTTCAAAGAGGGGGAAAATGTAGACACTTAAAATTATCCTAAGGGATATCACACATCCAAAATTGATTACTAACGCCATTTTCATCCCAATTCAACCCTTTTTAACCATTTAATTAAATAATCATAATTGTTTAATTAAATTTTCCAACTTCATCTATTAATCAAATAATCATCATTATTAGGTTATTTTATCCTTTTCATGCTAATTTTCATCCTATTTGATTAAATAATGTGAATTATTTAATTAAATGTCATTAGTTCCTCTTTTTAATTAAATGAGCAAATTTTTTGATTAAATATTTTAATTCATCCATCTTGCACAATTAAATAATATTCCTATTATTTAATTGGCTAATTTATTTCATTCCTCCAATTTCTCCCACTTGCAAAGGAATATTCCTTCAATTCAAATTAAAAAAAAATTCCCTCTTAAATGGAAATATCTTGCACATTCCTCCTAAATTTTAGGGTTTGTGTTTCTTCAAATAAATTTCCACCCTTGATTAATTACATCAATCCATGTGATTATTCAATCTCCTCCATAGATTGAATCCTTGACCCATACCAATTCCTCTCATCAATTTGCATCCATTGATTAATCAAATTGATCTTGGCCATTGATTTACTCAATTTTCCTATAAATAGCCTCCATTTCTTGAGCAATTCATCCACATCCATTGAGAGCACCGGCATTATAGTCATTTTTAGAGCAATCCTTATGAGCATTTAATCCATTTGTATCCATTTTAGCCAACTTTACATCAATTTTCCAATAGAGCATCCATCAAGAGCTTGTTTCAACTATGGGATTGGGAAAGGGTTGACATTCCACATCAATTCAACACCACTCCCCTAATGGGATGAGGTTTGATGTATTAATTAGGTTTCCTTTACAAGCATTTCATTGATATTTGATGTTTTAATGGCTTCCTAGCTTAATATTTTAAGAATTTCATTAGGAGCATGGCTTAATTAGCTTAAATACTTGGTTTAATTTTGGTAATTTAATCATGTCTAGCTTAATTAATGATCATGTTCATAGTAAGACACAATGTCCTATCAAGCTTGCTAAACTGTGTTATCTCCCTAGCCAAGTGAGATCCACATTGTACACAAGGGCATTATTTTCAGCTTACATTACATATTGTTCAGCAAGGTGTATTACTCCCTCCACATTTGAACCCATGCCTCTTTTGTGAAATATCAAGGAGATTTGTAATAAGGAATCATACTTGTAGATAATCCTATCATGTTGAAGAAAACTTCAAGTATATACATAAAATCTTATGTGTATATAGATTGTATATGAAGAAGTGTACATGATGTGTTTATATATATCAATCTTCAGAAACTAGAATAATAAGTATTGTATCAAAGATGATATGTGTACTCTAATTACAAGTCCCATTGTGCATTCACATTATTCACATGAAAATATAGACATATTAATGAAATGATTATTTAGGAATAAAACTTTGCAAGAAATTCTATCCAGTACTAAATAAAATTATAAACCATACTTCAAAGGATTCCAAAAAAAACCTTGAATCATACCATATGTACTCTAATCATAGGGCCCAAGTTTTATACATATTAAAATATAAATATAAATAGACAGATACATACATACACATGCTTATAAGGATATGCAATGAAATGGATATTCAACAATAAGACCTGCTCAAAATTATATCCTGCTCTAAAGAAAACAATAAAATAGACTTAAAAGGATTCCATCAAAATCTTGAAAATATTGTGTATGCTAATCACAAGGTCTAATATATATACATATTATACACACATATGTGTAAATATAGACTTAAAGACTTGTGCCCATATGCATGTTAATGGTATGTGTATTCAAGAGTCAAACTTGTAGAAAATTCTATTGAATCTTGAAGAAAATTGAATATATGTACAAGATCTATAGCTTTCTTTAGTGCTGAAAAGTTTCCCTAGAAGTTTGAAATACTAAATACCCACTTATATATATAAAAGAAGGGATATGTATATTCACAATATTTTTAGTTTTCTAGGTGTCACTCATGCTTCCACGTTGTTCCTCTGCATGCCCCTCAAAATATATTATATATATGCATTATTTTTTCAACTTTACATAAAGAAGATTTTGTCTACACAGTTTACCAAATTGATTTGGTTTTATAGATCTAGAAAATAATAATTTGTGGGGTATTCTTCAGGAAGATATAACCCTTGCCATGATTTTCATGATGGATGGCTTCTTTGATCTTGCAATCTTGTGACTTTTTCCAACCTTGTTGTTACTTGTTTCTGTCTATTTTTTGTAGCCTCTATTGAATTGTGTTGTTTACATAAATACAATAAGCTTACACCATAGCTAGGTTTATGGTAAGATTACACTATGTTTGTTGCACCCTATTTTTCACCTTTGCTAGAAATTCAATGCCTTGATACAATATGCAAAGATAAATGCAAAAAATATGAAATCCAACAAGCCCTGTAGCTATTGTACCTAAGAAATCTTGCTTGTATCCAAACTAATCCTCCAGAAATTGATTTAGTGGTTTAAACCCCTGACTAATCACTTGAAATTGGTCTATGATGTCTCCATACTATGAACCAATGAGCCCATACATAGTCCATACAATAGGGCATATCTAGTAGTACTGGACCCATCATTTTGGGATTTTCTACAACCAATATAATAACCATTAGAAGAAAAGTCAAAAGACTCATCCAATTACATTTTAACATATTTTTGGATATTGATAATAAATTCTTCAATGAAATGGCTTTGGTAAGGATGATTGAATACTAGTTTAGAAATGAAGAATCCCGAGAATAGACTAAAGATGTTATAAAGAATTGTAGCCAAAATTAAGGCTACTTGACAGCTTGGAGTGATTGAGACTGTCATCATTCCATAAAAGGAAAAGTAAAAAAGTGTCATGTAGTTTGAAAAGAAGAACCAAGAAATCTTCTTAATTTTCCACTCGAAGCTAGCCATACTGTAAATAATAATAGTGTACACAATTGTTTGGCTGAGTACATATGTGAGCTCAATAACCACCTATAATGTAAAAATTAAAATGAAATAGTTAAATTTGTGTATCCTATCATCGCATCTTGAACTCTTCAATGTACCCTCTGTTAGGAATCATCACATTCTCTACATTTTTCTTCGATAATTGTACCTTGGTGTGCAATGGGGACACCGATGAGTTGTGGAAAGTCAATTATGCAATTTTTTGGTCTATTTTTTTGCATACATCTATGCAATACATGAATTCATTTGGTATTCCATTTAAAAAATGACTGTGCAACAAAGGTCTGAATGGAACATTGATAGCTTCAAATAAACTATGCATCCACTTATAGGGTTTGAAACATGACTGAAACAAAACCTTTGAATTAGAACGATAACTAGGTTCTATTACGAACATGCTCATATTATGTTTACAATAGGGAGAGAGAGAGAGAGGTAAGGAGATAGGGATAGTGAGGAAAATGGATATGAAATAGAGGGATGGATATATGTAGAGGAGGGGGGAGAGGGAGATATAAAGAGATATGGTGACAAAGATAAGTAATAAAGAGAATTATAGAGGGAAAGGGAGAGAAAGATAGAGAGGGGGAAGATAGAGATAAAGATAGGGAGTGTGTGTACAAGTTAGAGAGAGATATGGAGAGAGATATAGAGGGAGATATTTATATATATATATATATATATATATATATATAAATAGATAGAGAGGGAGGGATATCTCTCTATCTACCTCTCCCCCTTTCTCTTAGCATATATATCTTTTTCTTAATTAACCTTCCACAAATATTTAACCTAAATTAATTATTTTTTAATAATTAAATTTAATTAATTATAATTATATAAATTGAAAGTACAATTAAATAATCCATGGACACATTGTTTCATGTTAGTATGCTTACATGAACCAAATCATGATAATTTGTAAGGAACAACTTATTAATTACTCATATAAAGAGTTTAAGTCCCAAATAGACCATGCAAAAGATGCTCTTGTTCACACAAATCCAAGTCGTTGAATGAGAAAGCCTACTAAATACACATTAAAATCAATGCCAAATAACCTCAAACAACTTCCATACAAACCAAAAGTTCAATCCCGCCACCTACCAAATCCACATACTATTTGAATGTTGGGATATGGTGTTGTACACCATTACATAAAATGTTATATTATAATGTTGTAATTAAATAATTATTTAGTTGTGATGCACCTAGGAGGTGTGGTTAATCACACTAGGTAATTATTTGGGGATTGCTTTATGTTTTATTGTAACATTGTATTATTATTTAATGTGTGGAAGACATGGGATAATAATTTAATATTGGGGAAATATTTAAAAAGTGAAACTTAGTACCCAATATTAAATAAGGGATTAGTGGTTTAGTGTTCACATGGTTTTATCTTACCATTTAGTTTTATTTGTGTGAGATTAAATCTATAAAAGCAAGCACATGTTTAGTGGTTAAAGTTGGCTGGTTGAGTGGGTTGTCATTATTGAGTCTTTCTAAGGAGTGTATATGTGAAGCATGACATATAATGTGTGGATTCATGCTTAGACACATGAGGATGCATTGGAGGCTTGATTCTTCATAGGTATTTATTTTAACTCTTGTATTGCTTTATTACTGAATAATATAATGGAGCATGGATGCTTTTGGAGGCTGGGTTTTTCCCTTATGAGGGTTTTTCTAGGGTATACCTTGTGTTATCTTATGGCTTGTCTATTTGATATATGCATTATGGTTACTTGTATGCATGTTTATCTCTCATGGGGTTATGTAGGAAATGGATTAAGATTGTGGGTTGAATGCATTATTTCCTAACAAGTGGTATCGGAGCTTTCATGGTTGATGGGTTTTTGTTATAATCCTTATTTTGAGATATTTTTGTAAAGTTGAAGCCATGAATATGCATGAAATATTTGAGGCTAAAAGATATGGAACACGTGTTGCAAGTGTTTATTTATGGGTTTGTTTTTGTTAAGATTTGTTGGGTTTATTGTAAATCCAAAGTATTCAAAAATTGGGTCAAAAGGGTTTTCTTGGATTGAGCTTTCATATGAGGGTTTTGTAGGGGAAATTTTATAGATGACCTCTTGAGACAAAATTTACCTCACCATTGGATCTAGGAGGCCCGAGACATGAAAAATGACATAAAATTTGGCCTATTTTGGAAAAGTTGAAAAAAATACAATTTTTTTACCTATAGCCATACTTGTACGGTCATTCGGGTTGACTACAAGTCAATTTCATAAAATAATAATAATTATTCGACCATGTAGACACTGAAAAATTTCTTGGTATGTGAGTGTCATTTATCCATTGTCTTGGTCTTATCCCCTGCATAGTTAAATAATTTTAATTATTTAATTATTTTCATTGATCACATTTCTCTATTAATTAAATAATGTTAATTATTTAATTAATTCATTTTCTTGGTCTTTGTTCTCCTTTGATCAATTAAACAAATTAAATATTTATTTAATTGTGTCGCTAACACCCTTTCCCTCTATAATTAAATAAATTATCATTTATTTAATTATTTGTTTGTCAATATTTGTCTATAGTTAAATAATTATTTTTAATTATTTGGCTATTCATTAATCCTTTTTTGTCCTTCCTTGGTTAAATAATTATTTAAATTATTTAACTCCCTCTCTCCACTTTCCCTCTATTAAATAATTAATCTAACTTAATTATTTAATTCCCTTTTGCCATTTGCTTCTATATTTGATTTAAACAGTTGCATAATCATTTAAATTAAATATTAATTTTCTCTTCCTCCATAAATAAATAATCTAAAATGATTATTTATTCCTCCATTATCTTTTACCAAATTTAAAATATGGTCAAAAATACCTTCCATGAATTAAATAATTTACTTTATTCCTCCACTTCCTCTCCTAAATTAAATAATAATATGATTTAATTGTCAAGATTCCCTTCTTCAATTAAAAATTATTATTTAATGGCCCACATGCTCTCCCAAATTAAATAATTATATTATTTAATTTGCTCCACTACTTTCCCTCCACTTTCTCATTTCAAATCTTGATTGTTGATTATCTCTGGTCTTGTTTCAATCTTGATCGTCTATCCTTAGCCGTCCCTAGCCCATTATTTTGTGGTAAATGAATCCTTGTCCATTGATCTTGGCATCTTTCTAGAAGATCAATCTTAGCCATCCGTTTGAATAGCTCTTTTATAAAAGAGAGCTTCCTCCTTCATTTTGGCTTAACCACATATCTCGAACATTTGTGCTTACATTTGTAGGTACTTGCATACAACAAAAACTAAGGGCAACTTGCAAAGAAAAATTTGAGGAGAGGCAAGGAAGGTTATTCAAGTTCAACATGGAGAGTTTTCTTTAGTTTTGTTCTCATTTGGTTGCTATGTTGATTGTTCTTTCTTACTTTGGATTTGGGTTTTTAGCTTAGATTTAATAGAGTGGTTGCTATTATATTTGTTATTTGGATTTGGATTCTAAACCAAAGGATATGGTATGAAATGAGACTAAATGAGACTAATAGATGTCAAATGATGCTAAAGAAAGAGGATGCTAACCAATCTGTGTTGACCCAAGATGGGAATGCAAGATGACATGAGATTAAGCTATGTTTTTGTGATTTTTTTTGGATTTTTTGAGGATAGGGGTTAGATAGGGGTTCACAAAATGTTAGATAGGGGTTATATCATCCTTGCACTATAACATTGCATCTTTACATTACTCCTAAAATCACATATCCTTTGGCTATCATCATCCTTGCATATCATATCCTCTAGTCATAGGATCATTATCATTCTACCCTTTCTAATCTTGGCCTTAAGTGCATCCTTATAATCCAAAAAATTCCAAAAACATAGCTTAGTCTCATATCCCACTTTGCATTTATCATCCTTGCATATCATATCCATTTGTCATAGGGTCATTATCATTCCACCATTCCTTAATCTTGGTCTTAGGTACATTGGAACTTTGCATCCTTATATCCTTGACAATCACAAGAACATAGTTTAATTTTATATCCATTTTCCATTGGCATCTTGCATTGTCATCTAAAGGTCACAAGTTTTATATGGTCCTCACTAAGTTTTCCTTATCCATCCTAATCTGAATTCATGACCATGTCTTCACTCTAACTTGATCTTCTTAATAGTCAAGATGAATACCAAGCTACTCTCAATCGTTAATTCCAATTGAACAAATTTTTTTTGTAGGGGCTTCTCTCTTGCACTTCTAAGGTTTTTCACCTAAAAGGAGAAAGGTATCCCATAAAAACTTGGGGGTTCACTCAAGACTAATGCAAATAAGACTAAAGTATGTATAAATGGAATGATCTAAATGAAAAGAATGGATACAAGAGATTGATTATTAAATTAAAACTATTGAAATGCAAGATGTTTGAAAACACAATGTTTTATGCAAAAACACCTAGAAAGATGAATAAAAATGCAAATAGAATAGAGCAGGGAAATAAAATAGAAAGCATGCACCTGGAAATGTGTTGAAGACTGGATTGAAGACTGAAAATATTTTTGATCTTGAAAATTTGGCCTATTGGGACACTTACGCCATTCTCAGCAACTTAGTCCCAGATCTAGAAACCTGCACTGGAGCCCGTTTCGACCAAATGGGTATCACTACAGAAAATTCTAAAAAAAATGTGTAGTGGGACTAAGTTTCCACCGTTGGTGATAGTCCACTTTTGAATTTCTAAAAATCCAAAAGTGGAAACGGAAGCCCTCGGTCTGCACTCTAGTTTCTGACATGTGCCCGCCTCCAAAACTCTGATTTCCAGCTCTGTAAATGACTTTTTGTGGATATTTTGACTTTGCAAACAAGGAGATGTCTTCAAAAACTTTGCAACTTATCCTTCAATGTACCTAAATTTGCAAACACACAAGAAAAGAGAGAGAAATGTTGAATGTTAGGGCATGGGGGTTTTGCCTTAGTCAAACCCCTTTTTAGGTAATTAAACCAAAATGAAGAAAAAATGTAATGAAGTATGAAAAAATGGAGTTAGAGACTTTCCATGATGATAGATCTTGAATTTTGCAGCAATAGATGAAGAATATGCCCTTGAATGTCTTAAAAATCTATCTTGATGACTTAGAATGCTAAAACCCTAGCTTGCTTGACTTGTGATAGAAGATATGATGAATGAATAATGATGAGCTATGAATTAGGGTTTAGAGGCTTGTATTTATAGGAAATCCATCTAATTTTCCTGTTATTTTGATCCCCAAGGCTGACATGAAGGAAAAATAAACTTAAAATCTAATTTTTCCCACCCAAACCTTGAAAATAGCCCAAATGGGACTAAGTCACCAAGCTAGGTTACTTAGTCCCACCTGGATGGGACTAATTCACCCAGATGGGTGACTTGGTCCCACAGGGGTTATTTTTCCAACTGGATTGTCGAGTGAAGAATTTTGGTTTTTATGTTGTTTTCATCAGGTCCTTGATCAAATTAAACCTCAGGATGCACAATATGGGGCCATAGGGGCCTATTAATGATGATGAAAAGGGGAATTACGACTAGGGACACAAATTTCAATGTGAAAGTCTGATTAAATACACTTTACAACACTAAAATGAGGTCCACATAGCCTAGAAAGGCACAACATCCAATGTGAATGTGTAAAACACATTACAACATATTAAGATTAGGTATAATTTACAATCCTTCTAGATTAATGTGAGAATGCTATTAAATACATTTTATATCATTGAATTAGGGGAAAGATAGGTCCATTAGTCTAGAAAAGTGTGAAGGTCTTTTACAACACTTTACAACACCTTTACAAGACATCGTTAAATGCATTTTATTTAGTTTGCAAGGGTCCAAGACCTAGTGTGGATGTGTAAAAAACCTCACAACACTAAATCAAGGCCTCATTAAGTCCAATTTATTGTTAATTATTCCCATATCAAGCAAGATATACACTTTTTTCAACACATTAAGCCCCCACTTTAGTGAGAGGATGAACTTGCTTCAAACTCACACTAAAGTAGACATTCAAGAAGAGTCCAATCATACCAATGTGGATGAAAAAGAATGAAAAAGATCAAGGCATCGGCTAAGCCCCCAGGATCCAAGATCCTAAGTCATACCAACATAAGCACAAAAGGACACACACAAGGTGAATAATTTGCAGAAAGACAAGATACATGATCATACAATGGCAAGAACTAGAGAAAAGCGAAAATAAAAAGGTGGATCAAGCTTCGACCATTTGTCCAAAACATTGTGTTTAAGATCTGGGTTGTTTGTCCAAAAATACATACTCACTCTAAGGCGACGAAACTTATGGTTGTCCATCGGGTGAGAAGTTCTAAGAGGTGAGACACATATGGATGATATGTGCTCACACACATGTGAGTGGCTATGGGGAAAGTCATGCCTTAGAATGGGCTTCTCGCTCAACCATACCAGAGTTATACCTCCTGATAACTTTAACAAGGAACCACAAAAAATGGTCTTCGAGCTCTATGAGGTAAGCAAAAATTCATATGCTTGACACTCATAGACATTGTAAATGCAAAATGGTGTAAGAAATGTTCAAAAGGGATTTTTCTTAGTTCGTGCAAGGTCTCATCTTAGGGAACATCATGCTTAATTTTTCCAAGAGAGGAAAACTATAGATGGTCTCATCTTGTTTCCAAGAGAGGAAAAGTGCAATGTCTCATCTTGGGAAACATTGTACCTAATGTTTCCAAGAGAGGAAATTGCAAGAAAAATAAAATCGCACAATGAAATGTGAGTGTCGATGTATGCCCCCACTTTAAAGCAGTTACTAACACCATTACTGTGAGTAATTGCTTTAAAGTAGAAGAGGAAGAAGAAGACACGAGAGTCTACTCGGAAATCCCTATGCCAAGTCATATGTTTCCTATAAGCTACGTCATGAAAAAGGTAGTATGTCACATGCGAGCCAACTTAAGGCATGTTGTCCACATCCCAAGCTTCATCTTATATGCTCATGAAAGGTTAACAACTAGCCAAAAGAGGCAATGGCGGGTGACATACGAGGACAAAGCTACCTAACCCCTTGCCCCAACTTAGTGCAAGACAAGGGTGAGCCAAAATGATTGATAAGATGTATGGTAGAGTGAAAATCAATATCAACTAGAGGAATTAGATTCCTCCACATAAGGGATAGCACCAAACTCCTTAAGATGTTGGATTTTAATACTCAAAACGTTACATTCATTAGTAGAATGACCATGAACTCTATGATATGCACAAAATGAATTCTTGTAATAAAATTTCTTTTGAGTTCTTGGAGGAGTCTCAACAAGATACCCTCTTGATCAATGGTAGAACGTGCTCCTGTAGTTTGCAGCAAAGATATTTCTTGGTTAGAACAAGATGTCATACCTACACAAGATTCCTTGGATTGTGAGATTTTGTTCTCTCCTTTACAGGAGGGTTTAAAATCTAACAAACTCAAATCAATTGTGTTTTGCAAGATGATATTGATAGGAAGTAAAGGTTTCTTTGTTTGTGTCATTTCTAGAAAAAGAGAACAATCAAGACCACTAGTGTCTATCAGTTCAAGATGCACTATTATTAAAGTTGTTTTAGAAGGGTGTTGTGTGATAGTGTTGATGTTGAGGGAAGGCTTGATTATTTCTATCAAAGGACAATAACCAAGACCATGAGTCATTTATTGCATGTTAGGATTGGTGGGGACATGGATACCTTGTTCATAAGCACCACATCCTTTTCCACTATATCCAAGTTGTTTCATAAGCTCATAACCCTTTCCATAAAGCTTTTTCATTGCTTTTAGATCATGTGGTTGTTCGTGGTTAAGTTCATCAAAGTTTGTCATGTAATTTGCTTCTTTGTCTAAAGTGGTTGAGGAGGATGCTTTGGAAGGGTCATCTAAATTTTGTGTTGACATTACTGCTTTTTCATGTCCCTTGTCAGAGTCTTTGCATATGATCTTATATTCTCCCATGAACGTTGGTGTGAAATCTAAAGAACTCCAATCATCTTCTAATAGCTTTATGAATTTTTCAATTTGTTTTTCATTGTTGTTTTATTGCACGGGTTCCACTTGTGTAGTGGATGTTGATGTGTTTAAGGGTTTTTCTTTGTTTTTTTCAAGTTGCAAGACACTATAAGGCTTAGGATCAATGTCAAGTGTGTACACTTGATTGTTGTAGATGTATTTCATTTTACGATGAGGAGTAGAAGGTACCCCATTCATTGCATGAATCCATGGTTGGCCTAAAATAAGATTACATGAAATTTCATGAGGCATAACATGGATTGGTGTATCCAATGTGGCCTGTCCAACTATAAGAGGTAAAATGATCACCCCAAGCAGTTTCTTTTCGACATTGTCAAATCCCTTAAGAGATAAAGAATCAGGTTGAATGTTTGTTTTATTTATTCCTAGCCTATCTAGAAGGCTCACACTACACACATTAAGGGCATAACTGGTATCGACAAGAGTTATCTTTATCCCTTTTCATTTTTATTGAGCTATGATCACAAAATCATCATTTTTTTTTGCACTTCCAAAGGGGGGAGTTCACTTTGGTGGAAAACAAAGTCAGTGTTTATTCTTTGAATCATGGTTGCTATGTCATTCAGTTTCATATTAGAAGGGACAAGAACTTGTTGCAAGGCTACTTGAATCATGTTGTGATAGTGAGGGGAGGCTTGAATAAGGTCCCATAATGATATCTTAACAGGAGTATTCTTAAGTTGTTCAACAAGATCATACTCCCTAATGTGTGAATTTAATCGAGGATCATGAGGCAATTGGGATTGGGTAAAGGTAAGGGTATTGGGGTGGATTGTAGTGGTCGTGGATTGTTTCTAGTGGGATATGTATGAGCAACTGTATTATGAATTAGTTGTTGTGAAAGATTATTTGTAGGTGGGTAAAGGATAAGTTTTGGTTTGTTTTGATTTTGTTTCTTGTGTGAAGGGGGGTAAAGGATGAGTTGAGGTTGAATAATATTAACATCCCTTAGCGAATGAGAGTCTAACATGGGCTCTTCATCTTCTTGTAAGGGAATAATATTATTATTTCCAATGTTATCCTTGTCTTGTAGCATGATATCCCCCCTAGGAGGAGAGTTTGTAGGAGAACTACAAACCACATGTTCTTGACATTTGAGGGTTGGTTCTTCTAAAATAACTTAATTGCAATTAGGGGAATGATAAATAGTTGAATTGTGTGGCTTAATAAGGATTTCTCTAGGAGAAGGGGGACAACTAAGATACTCATGACCTTCATCAATTGTGTTTTCCAATATCAAAGTATCTTCGTCACACCTAGGAGAGATACTAGGAGAAGAATAAATGTGATTGTCATGATTACTGTATCTATGGATTTCTTTTTGGTTTAGATTAGGTGTGTTAAGCAATAAATAAATGAATGACAAAGAAACCCAAAGACCTATTGAGTACAAAGGAAATTAAACAATTAAACAGTTATACTTGTAAATTGAATTCTCCATGATTACCTCCATAGTACCTTCTTGCTTGCTGGATGATACTTTGCCCTCAGATTCGTCGTGCGAGCAATCTGCAAATAAATGTCTATGTCCTACACCAAGCTTTGAAGGATTTGCACAAATGTCCAAATTCCTATGCCTAAATGACTATGATTGGCAATGCCTAAACATGCTAAGATTTGATCAAATAAAGACAATAAATGCCTCAATTGCTATGGAAAGCCTAAGAGTGCAAGTGCAAGAGTGTATAAAGTGAATGCGTGTAATCGAAAAGTGAGAGGAAAATGGCATTTTATAGAAAATTCCATTTTGAATGGATGGGTGAGATTGCATTTTGACCAAAACCTAAAATGAAAGGTACAAATTAAATTTGAGAATCCCTAATTAGGGTTAGGAAAAATTCATTAATTGAACGGTTAAGATAATATCTTAGATAATTGGATCGACGGTGGAGAATAAATGAGATAAACTAATTAGAAAATAAGGATTTTTGAAAATCAAGAAGATAAAGACTGCCTGATTTGTGAGATTCGAAAAATCAAGAAGATAAGAGTTAGACTGAAGATCAGATTTGGAAAATCAATAATCTGCCCGATTACTTGATTTTTGGAAGATTAGTTACCATTTTGAATTAAATTAATTCAAAATAATGATTTTGTGAGACAATAAATAATCTTTTTCAGATTATTTACCAAAATGGACTGACAGTTAAGAAAGTGATGACATTTTAAATAATTTCATTTATTTAAAATGAGAGGAATATTAATTTGACAATTAAATAATTAAAGATAATTATTTAATTTAGAAGATAAGATTAATTAATTAAATAAATTAATCAATTTATTTAATTAAGACAATTAGTGACATATTAAATAAATAAATGAAACTTATTTATTTAATAATCAAGAAATATATGACAAGGGTAATTAAATAAATTAAGAAATTTATTTAATTAAGGGAAGACTTAGACAATTAATGATGTATTTAATAAATAAATAAAATTTATTTATTTAATAATCATGAAGAATAAAAGACATGAATTAATTAAACAATTATAAATTATTTAATTAATAGTCGAATGTGGACTCAAGGACATAATTAAATGTATTAATTATGCTAGGACTAAAGTGGTAAAAATGAAGCTTGCGGCCTAGGTCATTTTTAAGTGTCTACATTTGCCCCTCTTTGTCATAATGTAGCATGTCA
This sequence comes from Sequoia sempervirens, assembly GCA_007258455.2. Taxonomy (NCBI): domain Eukaryota; kingdom Viridiplantae; phylum Streptophyta; class Pinopsida; order Cupressales; family Cupressaceae; genus Sequoia; species Sequoia sempervirens. Next base: position 6,395,793 of record VDFB02000011.1, read on the forward strand.
CATTGTGACAAAGAAAATAAGTCAAAAAATGCCCCAGTGCAAAATAAGATGAGGAAGAAGAACGAGGAGGGTTACGGTATGCCCCCTCGAGAGGACAGACAGGTTCCAAGAACATGAGTGTGCTCGAAATTAATGAGAAGACTAGAATATGAAGAGACAAAGAAATGTTAGTGCAAAAGATATGGATGATGATATGGATGCAATGCCTATATGAGATGAGCGAGAGAAGATGGCAAGACAAAAGGAGATGCATGTTAGTTCCTAGACCAAATCCTTCAAAGCTTGACCATAAGACTTTAATATTTATTGCTCTTAATCATCATTGGGCGGTAAAAATGACACAAATGGACAACAAACACCATGATATGACATAGACCAAGGTGTGCAAGGTCATCCACTTGAAAAACAGACAATCATAGACAAGGAATGTCCTAACTCATACTAAGGGTGAAGTTGCCCCAGTATTTTTGTCAAGACAATCCACATACAACATTCAAAGAAAATAAAATAGGCCAGGAGACGTCATCGCACCTCTAAATCCTTCATGGGACATCCTCGAGGTAGCTAGTAACATGACCAAAAAGACAAGATAGTAAAAATATAAGACAAAATAGCCAAGATAGTCAAAAGATAAGACAAGATAGACCAAAAAGATTAATAGCCATTTTATTTTGTTTGCCAAAGATTGATTTCTTGTCGATTTGACAGTTTTGATGGTTTAAGAGTTTTGCCAATTTGACGGTGTTGACAGTTTGATCGGTGCCTATTGTCAGGAAGAAAACATCCTAAAAAGGAAAAGGACATTTTGACGAGGTCTAACTCCAAGAAGGACACATCTTGAAGAGGACCAAAGAGTGACGAGATTGACATTGTTTTGACTAATATGTTTTGGCAAGTTGACTGATGTTGACTGTATGATTGATTGGACTGTGTTGTCTGATTTTGACCAATTTTGACATGGACATTTCGAATGACTGTCTTGTGTCTGAGTTTGATTATGTCTGAATTATTTGACCAATGTGATGATTGTGACAAATTCCATGATTTTATTTGGACCAACCTAAAAGGACTGACCTAATGTCTCGGGGACTCATCGACTAATGGCCTTGCCTATGTAGCAAATGTGCAGAGACAACGTAGTTCGACAATGACATGGACTAACTGACATGACGAATTTGACTCCATTTTTAGGATTTTGACATTGATTTGGATGTTTTTTTGTTTTTCTTCAGGACGTTTTATGATTTTTAGGTCTTTCTTCAGGACATTTTATGATGTTTTTGGTCTTTCTTCAAGACATTTTATGATTTTTTTGTCTTTTTTAAGGACATTTTATGATTTTTTGTCTTTTTTCAGGACATTTTATGATGTTTTTGTCTTTTTGTCATTTTATGATTTTTTTGGTCTTTTTTTAGGACATTTTACCATGTTTTTGGTCTTTTTGAATGGTTTAAGGGGATTATGACAAATGCATGTGACTGATTCCTACACATGAGAATCCAAGGACAAACATGATTGTGCCCCTAGTTAAGCCGAATACCAATTGACAGGTGATGACAACATTGTTTGACGTGGGGAGGACACATCCCGAAACAACATGAGGACAATGACGATAATGTGATGAAAGTATGGAGGTCTACAGCCAGGTCAGGAACGCAGTCAAGTAATGTTTTGGATAATGTACTTGTATGGATTAGACTCATTGCATTTGGAATGACTTGGTTAGGACTAGATGGGATGATGATTATCCTTAGACCATTCGATAAGGGAAAGCCAAGATAGGTGACAGGCATGAAAGGATAGGGGGTGGCCTTGGTAAAAGACGAGAGACATGAGACTAATGGAATTGTCATATGATTTTCAAGGACTATGTCGTATAAGGACAATAAGACTATGACGGTTAATGACCTGATGTTTCATGAATCGTGTATGACCAAAGGATAGACATGTCAAGAGTTTTTCCAAAGCATGATTTATGTGTGCCAGTTTTATGTCAAGATCGAGGTAAGTGGAAAATGTATGAAAATGATATGAATGAAATGGTCGGATGTCAATGTCAAAAGGAAGTCCTAGTTGATGAGACGACTTGCCCCCAAGTGTAAGAGTCCACATAGACGATTTATTTTACACATGATGCTTGTTTGCTAGGTTTTCATCATGGTACTTATCCAGTGGTGCCTATTTGCCGTGTTTCACCATTGGATGAAATTTTTCTCTTTACTATTTTCTTGAAGTTTAATTTTTGGTGTCACCAAGACTTTTTGCCGTTTTCATCGGTGGATTTTTTACATTTTTCAATTTTTTCTATTTTTTTTTTGGATAGCTTTGGATGCTTTGAGGACCACACGCTTGAATCCATTGGGACGGTGCCAATGTAGAGTGGTGCCATGATATGCCAATAATGACCTTGTTGAAGGAGTTGTCTTGTCAAGGATCGTAGCACTTGTATACAACTGATCGATGTCATTGTTGATCCTTTCCGATACTAGAGTTGGCCTTATCAAAAATACGCTAATATCGCAATAGGAGTGCCATGAGAGTCCTTGTGGTAAAGAGTTGCTGCCATGATGTGACAGATTTGTGGCGTGAGATTTTTTGGACTTTAGGCGAGATGTAGGATTATGACAGATGATGGTAGGATGTGGAAAGGTTGTTTGGACATTTGGATGAATGACTTTTTATTTTCCAAACTTGGGATGGTGGATGACGAATTTTGGAGGGATGGTGTTTGGAACCAACAGTTTTAGATGCCTTGTTTGATGACCATTTTGAAGGAGGTGGACATGTGTTATATGTGGGAGTCCTCTTGTATTGTGGCTCCACATTGTGATTGACTTTTTCTTTTGACATATTTTCTTTGTTTGATCCACTTGTCTTTGGGATCCATTTTAATTTCATTTTTCCACTTGTCTTTTTGTTTGATTCAATGGCCTTTGACATTTGATTTTGATCTTTTAATTTGTATGACTTTTGTTTTTGTTGGTTCCAAAGGGAAGGTTTATTTATGATGGAATGACAGTTTATGTTGTGGGTGGAGGGGGTGTTGGAAGCAATCTTATGACAAGGATTTCTCATGGACTCCATTTTGACGTTTGTATCTGACAAAGTTGCCCCCAGTATCGAGGAGGTATCACTGACATCGTTTGATTTACTAATTGAGGAATAGCCAAGACCTTGATGTTTGTAATTTTCCTGAAGCTGTATTGGTTCTAGAATGCCTTGCTCATGTATGCCTAGTCCTTTGCCTTGATATTGCATGCTTTGACAGATTCTATTTGCGATGGGGTATTTGTTGTTTTGAAAGCAAGATACTAACCCATCATTAGGTATGTGGATATTGTCACTTGTAATATTTTCATCTGCAAGAAAGCCTGCTCTGACAAAGATAGATGACCCTAGTTGATAAAGTGTCTTTTCTGAAGGAATATTATCTATGTGTCCCATGGAGGCAAGTGTCTCATCGTGGGAAGTGTCAATAGTCGACGCCTTTATAAGATCGGCAAGTGTTTGATCATGAATGGTGTAAAGGTCAAGGAGTGGATCATTTTGGACTTCTTGGTCAATGGTAGGTGTACTTTGGATGTCATGATTATCTTGAAGGAATCCTTGAATGGATTTTAAGATAGGTTCATGGGATGGACTACCTTGTTCTTGACATGAGGGTGACATTATAAGGTTATGCTTTGGGCTTTCGTTTTGACATGTATTCTCAGGTTTACACAATAAGATTTGACTTTGAGTAATGATAGAACTTTCATGACTAGATGTGGCTTGTGAGGGGGTGACTTGAAAAGGATTAATGGACAAAGGACTAGGATAGGACGTGGGAACTTGGACTGGACTAGTATATGAAGGACTAGGATAGGACATGGGGACTTGGACTGGACTAGCATGTGAGGGACAAGGATAGGACATGTAGTCTTGGACTGGATATGTCATGGAGTCTTGGATTGGATTAACATGGTATGATGTGAGGACTTGACATGAGTTGTTAGATGGTTGATAAGGCATGTAGACTTGGACGGGATTGATAGGTGAAGAGTCAGAATATGACGTGGAGGTTTGGAATGGACTAGTGGATAGTTGGCTTCCTTTGTCAAGGTTAGGATAAGGGTGATAAGTGGACGTTTGTTGTGAATTACTGGTAGGATTTATGTCAAGTGACTGTTGATGGTGAGGGTAGACGGATGGAAGTGGAAAAGTATTTATGTCAAAGCCTCGTGGTAACTTAGCCCCTTGGTCCAAAAGCATGGCTAGATACCTTTGAGGGTCGCGTAAGATTGAGTTTTCTACAAAGGAGACTATATCAGGATTTTGCACTGCAGCTTCTAAGTCTTCGACATATATTCATCCATTTTGGTCTCTTTGTATGAATGGTTCAGCAGGGTTTCGTGATGAAGATGGAATGTTCATGAAGGATTGAATGTTCATGTTGTGAAATGGGTCAGAAAAATTTCAATGTTGGTTTGTGTCACAAGTGTTATTATCGATGTTGGGATTGAAATCTTGTCCAAAGTTTTCCATTTGTCCTCTCTGTCTTTGAAGCCTAGTCTCAATCAATAAAAAGGGATTTGCTCAAATGAGGACGATGAGAATGACAACTAAATGTGAGGATGATGAAAACCTATGTTTTTTGGATTTTTGATAAGGATGAAAATGCAAGACTATGTTTCCTAAAGAAAATGGCTAATGTCGAGTAAGATGACAAGTTATGACAAACTTTTTGAATTTTTGGAATAAAGGATGACAATGCAAGGTGATGACTAAGGAAATGATTGATGACGAGGTTGTGAAAGCCAATATGAGGACTAAGATGATGATGTTTGACTAAGGACTTAATGTTATAAATGCAAGGTCTAGGTCCAAAATGAGGACTAAGATGAACAATGCAAAGTCTAAGTTCAAAATGAGGACTGAGATTGTTTTATGATGTTTTGTTGAAAAGTTTGAGTTGTCCAAGGTCGATTGTTTGTGTCCAGATTTGTGAATGTTGTGTATATTGTTTGAAAATCTAGAAAACACTTGACAAGCATGATGTTTTAGTGTAAGCAAGCACACATAAGACAAGTACAATCCTAGGTTAGGCCAGGACAATATTTGCTAGATTCCATGTGGGTTTCCCCAACCGCATATCTGTAGCGTGTGAATTCAGAAGCTTGTCTGCACGGGCTCCCCCTTATAGTGTACTCTCTTCTCAGGCCAACCAAGCTTCCAACCCCCATGAAACTCCCATGGCAGATTGATCACATCTACTACAAACTACGAAAGTGTGGATGCCTTCACACCGACCGGTGCTGTGCTAGCAAATAGAAGGTTTTTGGCTTACTACACAAAGGTTTTTAGTTTAGGACCCCCGTTCGAGTGGCCATACATGGGGCAAGAGATTAATCACCAATAAGGTGGCACTCCAGCCTAAAGAGGTTAAGCTCAATAGGGTTTAAGGGAGTACAACTCTGTCCGTATGACACATCTGCACTCGTAATCTTAGGTTTTCCCTTAAGATTCACATTTATATACTGGTCGGGGGTAGCTTGGCCTTAGCTCCGTTGCCGGTTTGAGTCACGTTGGGGTGATGAAATCCCCAGGCAGGCCTAATTTCTAGAGTTAGTAACCGTTTCTCTTACACCCAAGATCGCCCAAAAGCACAAGGGGAGAGGATACTCCAATATACTAAGTCGTGGGGTTAAAAACAGATAAAAATGGGTCTGGTTTTCTGATCATCGAGTTTTCACAAGTTGAGAGCATACTCACCTACCATTATGCAAACACACTCAGACATAGTAGAAAGACAAGTTCATTTTAATTGCACCAAAGGAAATGTGTATTATACTAAAAAAGACAAACACATTGTTTTGATGTTTAGTCTTTGACGTTCGAACCTGCAAGACCACAAATTAGTAGTTTGAATGTTTGTCTTTGACTATCGATCTACAAAAATAGTTAGATGTGTCATTTTTGTCCACTTGATCTAATGTGTCCTTTGAAGCGTTTATTTTCTGCACATGCACAAAACCAACAACAAACCCTAACAAGATAATCGATCACTACTATTAGAGGGTTAGCTAGTCGAGATAAATCTGATTTTTAGAAAAAATTTGGATAGTAAAATAAAAAATACAAAGAATAAAGCCTATCTAAAATCTCAAGAGGTTTCCAAAAATGTAAATAAATCATAATTTTTTTATGTTTTGCACCTGAAATTAATTTTTTATGAAAAATCATAAAAAAATTATAAAAATTATAAAACAGCTCTAAAAATTATAATTTTTTTACTGGAGTCATCTAATGTCATCCCAAATCTGCAAAAAAAAATTGTGATTAGATCTACAACTGTGAGTGAGATATAAGCAAATTTTTTTTAAACCCAGATTTTAAAAGATCTATTTTTTGGCTAATAATCGCACATCCAAATTTAAAATATAAAGAACAGACCCATGTTAAAATTTAAAGAGCTTTCCAGAAATGTAAACATATCTGAAAAATTTGATTATTTTCTCTCAAAATTAATTTTTTATTAAAAATAGAAAAATAATTATAAAAAATTAAAAACAAATCCAAAAAGTCTGAATTTTGGAATGAAATCCCATGATGTTGTCCCCAAGCTGCAAAAAAAATTTTGTGAGAAAATACGTAGCTGTTTGAGAGTTATGGTCGAATATTTGGAAACTAGGGCTTTATCCAAAATGATGCCGAACCTGCAACAAAAAACAAACAAAACCTGCAACAAAAGAATCCAACTCTAATATTTCTCAAAATGTGTTAAAATATGTCGGGTTCACCAAATGTATCTATGGATTTCTTTTTGGTTTAGATTAGGTGTGTTAAGCAATAAATCAATGAATGACAGAGAAACCCAAAGACCTATCGAGTACAAAGGAAATTAAATAATTAAACAGTTATACCTATAAATTGAATTCTCCATGATTACCTCCATAGTACCTTCTTGCTTGCTGGATGATACTTTTCCCTTGGATTCGTCGTGTGAGCAATCTGCAAATAAATGTCTATGTCCTACACCAAGCTTTGAAGGATTTGCACAAATGTCCAAATGCCTATGCCTAAATGACTATGATTGACAATGCCTAAACATGCTAAGATTTGATCAAATAAAGACAATAAATTCCTCAATTGCTATGGAAAGCCTAAGAGTGCAAGTGCAAGAGTGTATAAAGCGAATGCGTGTAATCGAAAAGTGAGAGGAAAATGGCATTTTATAGAAAATGCCATTTTGAATGGACGGGTGAGATTGCATTTTGACCAAAACCTAAAATGAAAGGTCCAAATTAAATCTGAGAATCCCTAATTAGGGTTAGGGAAAATTCATTAATTGAACGGTCAAGATAATATCTCATATAATTGGATCGACGGTGGAGAATAAATGAGATAAACTAATTAGAAAATAAGGATTTTTGAAAATCAAGAAGATAAAGACTGCCTGATTTGTGAAATTCAAAAAATCAAGAAGATAAGAGTTAGACTAAAGATCAGATTTGGAAAATCAATAATCTGCCCGATTACTTGATTTTTGGAAGATTAGTTACCATTTTGAATTAAATTAATTCAAAATAATGATTTTGTGAGACAATAAATAATCTTTCAGACATTTCTCTCTACTCAAAAATGGACCCATTAAGAGGGATGACATTTTAACAATTCTAATGCATTTAAAATGAGAGGAATAATATTAATTTTGACACTAAAATAACAAAGATACCATTTAATTTAGAAGATAAGATTAATTCACCAAATAAATTAACTTCACCCCATTTTAATTAAGACAATTAGTGATACATAAAATAAATAAAATGAAACCTATTTTTTATTTAATAATCAGGAAGAAATATATGATTAAAGGGTAAATTAAAATAAAATTCAAACATTTAATTAAGGAAGATTTAGACAATTAATTTATTTTTACTTGAATAAAATAAACAAACTCATTTCGGTCTTCTACACCAAGTGAAGAATACAAGACATGAATTAATTAAACAATTATAAATTATTTAATTAATAGTCGAATGTGGACCAAGGACATAATTAAATGTATTAATTATGCTAGGACGAAAGTGGTAAAAATGAAGCTTGCAGGCCTAGGTCATTTTTAAGTGTCTACAATTACCTATGGTTGTGTTGTCATGTTCATAAATGTCTTGTACACTAAGAGGTAAGAGGAGAGAAACAACTAGGATTCTCAAAATGCTCATTGATTGGTTCTTCTACCAAAAACATCTTCACCACCAATAGGAGAGATATGAGGAGAAGAACAAATATGATCATTAGGAATGTCCAAGGTTGTATTCTCTTTCACTAAAACACTCTCATAGGGAGGGGCTAGGAAATATTTCTTAACATGTCTAAATATGTAAGACACTAACATTGTTTGAACAAAAATGAAAAGCACGTGTAACCATTTCATGAGATGTTTCAGCAATGTATATCCAAAGATGCAAAACACTTTTATCCAATGTATGCAAAAGTTTAAGAATGAAAACAATGTATATCCGAGAATGAAAAGCACTTTGATCAAACTTATGCAAAGTTTTATGAGTAGAAACATTGTGGATGCAAAAGTGAAAAGTACTTTTATCCATGTTATGCAAAATTTTAGAAATGTGAGCATTTTCAGATCTAATGATGTTGTAGATTGAAATGATTTGAAAAAAGACTACCCTAAATTCATGTTTTTGAGCTAGATGCATAAAACAAATGTTCCCAAAACTTTATAGATTTATAGTATATGATACTAGGAGGCTTAGGAAGCACATAAATGAGGT